>WHPX01000322.1:357500-678068 GCA_011057435.1 Actinia equina | reverse complement strand
TAAACCAGATTAGTACTCTATACCCTATATACCAGATAGTGACTCGCTACAACTATTACCAGATGATTACATCTATACACTATATACCAGATGAGTACACATCCATACACTATATCCAGATTAGTACACTCACAACCAGATACCAGATGAGTAATCTACATCAGACACTATACTACCATCATGAGTACATCTATACACGATATTACAGATGAGTACATCTAGGACACTAATCCCAGATAAGTTATTTACTTTCTAAAAGAAACATGTGAAACGTGAAAAATCCTTCACATGAACCCTCTCTATATCGTCACTCTTCAGTCCTTGGTGTTTTTGGTCCTGACATCTTCCTCTAAAAACAAAAACAAAAAAAAATCCCATCGTTTCTAGGTAATGAATTAGGTGAGCATATACCTCTATACCTATATACCCATTATACTCCATACACACTATATCCAGATGCGTACATCTATACAGCTAGATACACTATATACCAGATTAGTACATCTATACACTATAGACCAAATGTGTACATCTAAAACTATATACCAGATGATACATCAATTCTTACACTATATACATGTACCAGATCGTAATCATACACGAATACCAGATAGTACATCCCTACATCTATATACCGATGTCATCTATACCACTATACCTATATACCAGATGAGTACATCTATCATCTAACATACCAGATGAGTACACATCTATCACTTATACCTATTGGGACAATCATACACTAAATACCAGATGAGTACATCTATTACACTATATACCATGAGTACATCTATACACTTATACCAGAAGGATTACATCTATACCCTATATACCATATGAGTACATCTATACCTATATACCAATGAGACATCCTACCCTAATATACCAGATGATTACATCTATACATCTAATACCAGATGAGTACTCTATTACACTAATACCAATGAGTAAATCCTATCCTAGAACCAATGAGTACAATCCATACACTATATACAAATTAGTACATCCATACCTATATACCAATAGTACATCTAGTACACTATATACCGATGAGTACATCTATACACTATATACAGATGATTACATCTATACCCTATATACCAGAGAGTACATCTATACACTTTACCAGATGAGTACATCTATAACACTATATACCAGATGATACATCCATACATCTATACACTATATACCGATAGTACATCCTACACTAATATACCAGATGAGTACAATCTATACACTATATACCAGATGATAACATCCATACACTAGATACCAGTGTACATCTATACCCCATATACCATTGAGTACACCATACATCATATACACTAATCCCGACATGAGTACATCGATGCACTAATACCCAGATGAGTACATCTTACACTATATCCCGATATTTATTTACTTATCGAAAAAAAACATGGTGACAAGTGAAATATAACCCTGCAAACATGAACCCTCTCTATACGTCCTTGCAGTCCTCTGTGTTTTGGTCCTGACACCTCTTCCTCTAAAAACACAAACCAAAAAAATCTCATTTCGTTTTCTAGTTTGAATTTTAGTGAGCTATACTCCTTACACTTATATAACAGATGAGTCCATCCCTACCTATATACCGATGAGTCCATCTATAAATACATCTAGATACACTATATACCAGATTATACTCTATCTTAGATACCATTATGTGTACCATCTATACACTATATACTCGATGAGTACCTCATTCTATATCACTAATATACCTGGTACCAGATCAAGTACAATCTATACCCTATATACCACATGAGTACATCATCACATCTATATACCAGATGAGTTACATCTATCATATACACTATATTACAATGAGTACCATCTATACATCTACATACCAGATGATACAATCTTCACTATATTACCAGATGAGTACATCCTATACACTCATATAACCAGATGAGTCTCTATACACTATAGTACCAGATGAGTACATCTATACACTATTCCAGATGAGTACATCTATCAACTAATCCCAGATTAGTACATCTACCCATATACCCAATTAGTACATCCTACAACTATATACCAGAATTAGTACATCTATCATCTAGATACCGATGAGTACATCTAACACTTATAGCCAGATGATACATCTATACACTCTATACCAGATGAGTTACATCCTACCTATATCCGATTGAGTACATCCATACACTCTATACCAGATGAAGTAAATTCTACACTAGAACCAATGGTACATCATAACTATATACCAGATGAGGTACATCTATACACTATAGCCGATGAGTTACATCTATACACTATATACCGATGATACATCTTACACTATATACCAGGGAGTACATCCATACATCATACACTATATACCAGATGAGTACATCCATACACATATACCCGATGAGTACATCTAACACTATATACCCAGATGATACATCCATACACTATATACCGAGAGTACATTATACACCATATATTACCCAGATGAGTACATCCATACATCTATACACTATATACAAATGAGTACATCTTACACTATATACCAATGGTACACTATACACTATCTACCAGTAAGGTTATTTACTTATCTAAAAGAAAACATGGTGAAAAGTAAATATACCTTCAACATGAACCCCGCTCTATATCGTCACTTGAGTCCTTGGTGTTTTGTCCTGAACATCTCCCTCTAAAAACAAAAAACAAAAAAACTCCCATTCGTTTTCTAGGTATGAATTTAGGAGGCATATACATCTCATTACAACATATCCAGCTGAGTACACTCCATACACTATATACCCATGAGTACATCTATACACTAGGATACACATATAACCAGATTATATCTATACACTATAATACCAGATGTGTACTCTTAGACACTATATACCAAGGAGTACATCATTCTATACACTTACATGTACCAGCTGATACTCTATACACTTAACCAGATGAAGTACATCCATACCTCTATATACCAGATTAGTACATCTATACACTTACACAGATACCCATGAGTACATCTATCAATCTACATACCAGAGATCCATCTATACACTACTACCAGATGAGTACTTCTATACACTATATACCAGGATGATACATCTTTACACTATATCACCAGATGAGGTACATCTATACACTATATCCAATAGTACATCTATATAAAATTCTAACACTATATACCAGATGAGTACAATCTATACACTATATCCAGATGAGTACATCTATACACTATATACCAGATGATACATCCATACACTATATCAGATGAGTAATCTATACATCTAGATACCAGATAGAGTACATCTATACCTATATACCAGATGAGTACATCTATACACTATATACAGATGAGTACATCCATACACTATATACCAGATGAGTACATCCATACACTATATACCAGATGAGTACATCTATACACATATACCAGATGAGTACATCTATACACTATATACCAAATAAATTATTACTTATCTAAAGAAAACATGGTGGAAAAGTGAAGATACTTCAACATGAACCCTCTCTCTATCGTCACTTGCAGCCCTTGGTATTTTGGTCTTGACATCTTCCTCTAAAAACAAAAACCAAAAAAAAATCCCATTCGTTTCTACGTATGAATTTAGTGAGCATATACATCTATACACTATATACCAGATGAGTACATCTATACACTATATACCAGATGAGTACATCCATACATCTATACACTATATACCAGATGAGTACATCCATACACTATATACCAGATGAGTACATCTATACACTATATACCAGATGAGTACATCTATACACTATATACCAGATGAGTACATCTATACACTATATACCAGATGAGTACATCTATATACTATATACCAGATGAGTACATCTATACACCATATACCAGATGAGTACATCCATACATCTATACACTATATACCAGATGAGTACATCTATACACTATATACCAGATGAGTACATCTATACACTATATACCAGATGAGTACATCTATACACTATATACCAGATAAGTTATTTACTTATCTAAAAGAAACATGGTGAAAAGTGAAATATACCCTTCAACATGAACCTCTCTATATCATCACTTGCAGTCTTGGTGTTTTGGTCCCTGACATCTTCCTCAAAAACAAAAAACAAAAAAATCCTATTCCGTTTTTCTTCAGGTAGAATTTAGTGAGCATATACATCTATACCTATATACCAGATGAGTAAATCCATACACTTCTACCGAGATGATTACATCTATAACATCTAGATACACTATATACCAGATAAGTACATCTTACACTATATACCAGATGTGTTACTCTATCACTATATACCAGATGATACATCATTCTATACACTATATACATGTACCAGATGAGTTACATCTCTACACCTATATACCAGATGAGTACATCCATGCCATCTATTACCATCATGATACATCTATACACTATACACTATATACCAGATGGTACATCTATACATCTACATACCAGATTAGTACATCTATAAACACTAAAACCATGATACATCTATACACTATATACCAGATAGTACATCTATCACTAGACCAGATGAGTACCATCTATACCTAAATACCAGATGAGTACATCTAGACACAATATACCAGATGATACATCTAACACTATATCCAGATGAGTCCATCTATACCACTATATACCCGATGATTACAATCCATACACTATATACCAGATGAGTACATCTATCATCTAGATCCAGATGAGACATCTATACAATATATACCAGATGAGTACTCTATACACTATATACCAGATGAGTACATCATACATCTATACACTATATACCAGATGAGTACATCCATACATCTATACACTATATACCAGATGAGTACATCTATACACTATATACCAGATGAGTACATCTACACACTATATACCAGATGAGTACATCCATACATCTATACACTATATACCAGATGAGTACATCCATACACTATATACCAGATGATACATCTATACACTATATACCAGATGAGTACATCCATACACTATATACCAGATGAGTACATCTATACATCTATATACCAGATGAGTACATCCATACATCTATACACTATATACCAGATGAGTACATCTATACACTATATACCAGATGAGTACATCTATACACTATATACCAGATGAGTACATCTATACACTATATACCAGATAAGTTATTACTTATCTAAAAGAAAACATGGTGAAAAGTGAAAGATACCTTCAACATGAAACCCTCTCTATATCGTCACTTGCAGTCCTTGGTGTTTGGTCCAGCTGACATCTTCCTCGAAAAACAAAAACAAAAAAAAATCCCATTCGTTTCTACGTATGAATTTAGTGAGCATATACATCTATACACTACATATCAGATGAGTACATCTATACATCTAGATACACTATATACCAGATGAGTACATCTATACACTATATACCAGATGTGTACATCTATACACTATATACCAGATGAGTACATCATTCTATACACTATATACCAGATGAGTACATCTATACACTATATACCAGATGAGTACATCCATACATCTATATACCAGATGAGTAATCTATACACTATACACTATATACCAGATGAGTACATCCATACATCTATACACTATATACCAGATGAGTACATCTATACACTATATACCAGATGAGTACATCTATACACTATATACCAGATGAGTACATCTATACATCTATATACCAGATGAGTACATCTATACACTATATACCAGATGAGTACATCCATACATCTATATACTATATACCAGATGAGTACATCTATACACTATATACCAGATGAGTACATCTATACAATATATACCAGATGAGTACATCTATACACTATATACCAGATGAGTACATCTATACACTATATACCAGATGAGTACATCCATACACTATATACCAGATGAGTACATCTATACACTATATACCAGATGAGTACATCTATACACTATATACCAGATGAGTACATCTATACACTATATACCAGATGAGTACATCTATACACTATGTACCAGATGAGTACATCTATACACTATATACCAGATGAGTACATCTATACACTATATACCAGATAAGTTATTTACTTATGTAAAAGAAAACATGGTGAAAAGTGAAAGATACCTTCAACATGAACCCTCTCTTATCATCACTTGCAGTCCTTGGTATTTTGGTCCTGACATCTTCCTCTAAAAAGAAAAACAAAAAAAAATCCCATTCGTTTCTACTTATGAATTTAGTGAGCATATACATCTATACACTATATACCAGATGAGTACATCTATACACTAATACCAGATGAGTACATCTATACACTATGTACCAGATGAGTACATCTATACACTATATACCAGATGAGTACATCTATACACTATATACCAGATGAGTACATCTATACACTATATACCAGATGAGTACATCCATACACTATAAACCAGATGAGTATATCTATACACTATATACCAGATGAGTACATCCATACACTATATACCAGATGAGTACATCTATCATCTATACCTATATACCAGATGAGTACATCTATACACTATATACCAGATGAGTACATCTATACACTATATACCAGATGAGTACATCTATACACTATATACCAGATGAGTACATCTATACACTATATACCAGATGAGTACATCTATACACTATATACCAGATGAGTACATCCATACCCTATACACTATATACCAGATGAGTACATCTATACACTATATACCAGATGAGTACATCCATACACCACATACACTATATACCAGATGAGTACATCTATACATCTATACACTATCACCAGATGAGTACATCTATACACTATATACCAGATGAGTACATCTATACATCTATATACCAGATGATTACATCTATACACTATATACCAGATGAGTAACATCCATACACCTACACTATATACCAGATGAGTACTCTATACACTATATACCAGATGAGTACATCCATACACTATATACCAGATGAGTACATCTATACACTATTACCAGATGAGTAATCCATACACTATATACCAGATGAGTACATCTATACACTATATACCAGATGAATACATCCATACACTATCTACCAGATTAGTACATCTATACACTATATACCAGATGATACATCTATACACTATATACCGATAAGTTATTTACTTATGTAAAGATAACATGGTGAAAAGTGAAAGATACCTTCAACCATGAACCCTCTCTCTATCGTCACTTGCAGTCCTTGGTATTTTGGTCCTGACATCTTCCTCTAAAAACAAAAACAAAAAAAATCCCATTGGTTTCTATGTATGAATTTAGTGAGCATGCGCTCGTTGTGATGACATCATTCCAATGTTAATTCGGTAAGCAAAATTTCATAAAAACGTCTTTAATCTCTTATAGCTCTAAAGCTATGGGGCACTCCACTTTTTATTCCTTTTTTTAAAGTAATTAATACTTTGGGGAAAAATTAAAAAATCTGACGATGGGATCAAATCATAATTACATATTTTCTGTATGATTTTCAGTAAAATAAGATTTACTTTTGACAGATTTCCATCATTACGTTGTTTTGCGCATTTTTACCATAAAAAGAGCGAGCTTCTACGTATCCTGACAGCTAAGCAAAGTTGGGGACCTCATTTTCTAATGCTGACCGGAAGTATGGAAGCTGATTTTACCACAATGAACGAGACAGATTTGTGTATTCTTTTTTCTAGCCTGGCACTGCTGGAAAAATCTATCAATTTGAGTTGTTGGAAATATGTTGGGAATAAGTTGGAATTCGAAACTCCCAACATATTTCCAACATCTCAAATCGATAGCTTTTCCAGTGCGGATGCATGTTGCTTCGGTAATCCATTTACATCATAAAACCGAGAAAAATTCATCTAGACGAATTGCAATAAGGTATATTCCAGACATTTTCAAACCTACGGCCTAAGGCCAAACGCAATGACTAATTATTACTCTGCCATGCTGGTTATTTTTGTGGGTTGGTAAGGACACTGGAAAAACTCAGAAGCATAATTTATCTCGCGCTGTTGCTTAATATAAATAGTACAAACTTTGTTTAAAGAAAATCTTAAGAAGTCTCACCTAAAAATCCATCTTTGAATAAAGCAGGATACACGTCACCATTACTATTCATGGATAGTACACCAACAATCTTAAGATAATATCTTGGACTACCAAGCATGTGGTGTGAATACTCCTCAATAATTACTGGTGCACCTTTAGCTCTCTTCACATCGAAGTCTTCTTTGCTTTTATCACTCAGCTTGTATGATCCTCCTTGGTTTTCAAACTGCAGCTCTACTTTCTTTTTACCTTCAAACACACATGCAGTCAGTTTCTTGTGTTTTTTTATCTCTTTCTCAGTAAGAACTTTATATTGTAGAGAATACTTCTTCTCCCCTTCAAACACAACTGTGTTAACATCTGCTTGTTTATGACTTTCAATACTCTTTACTTTCACTGGATCCTTCTGCTTGGTTTTTGGCTTCCATTGATGAACCACAATTTCATCCAAATGTGCATCTATACCATCTGGGAAGATACTGGAACTTGTTATGAGAACTATATCTTCTTTCTCTGGCATGTATATCTTTGTAGCAAACCCAAGTTCATTGACCTCCTTTGTATCTGTATTTATTAATTCTAATCTAACTAAAGCTTTCTTGTGCTTGTCTTCTAGATAGAGAGCCATTTTTCAAATACTTTAGTTAGATAGTCTGAAGAAAGACCACTATTAGATCTGATGAACTGCCTGTTGAACAAAAAAAATTAAACATTTACTATTATGTCCTTTACAATTAGTAAAATATAAATTTATTCAAAACTTATTGGAAAAAAAAGTAGGTTTTTGCTGGCAATCTTCATTTGTTAGGTCTTAGAAATTTCAAATGCTACTAGTAATTGGATATTTTCTAGAGTTCTGTGAAAAATGGGGATGATCAATTTATTTTTTCAGTAAAATATGAACTACTTTTTGACAGCTTCCTGTGCTTACAAGTTCCCATCCCCTTCCCCCTCCCCTAGGGCCTGATACTCAGGTTATAAAAAGGATGGACTTCCACGCATTCTGACAGCTCAATAAAGTCGGTGAACCCCATTTATCATTTGCTTATTTTACTTCTAGTATGATGTAGTTTTATCTAGTTTAAAAAAAATTCTCACAATGGGATTTTTTGCCGTGAACGTCCTTAAAAATGGATGCCTCTTTATCGTGTGACCTCTGATGGCACGTGACTTCTCCTCCCGCCCAAGCTTCGATATTTGTGTTTTATCTACAAGATAGTAACTCCTAGATCATAGATAGAATTTTACCATTACCTACTTCTAAAATCACTAAAAGTACAGTAAACTGATTTCTAAATTCTGTAAATTGAGTGCACACACCAATTCAAGGAATTTCTTGAATAATGAGGCCCTTTTAGAAGGAAAATACCTACAATCGTCAGGGCTTTGAATTAGTGACAAAAGAGCCACAAGTGACAAAAAAGCTTCGAAATTGCAGCAGTTCTGAAATTCAGACAGAGGACATGGGTACGTCACTACTGGAAGTGTGTGAAATAGATGTGTGAAGATTATTTTTCTACATTTGAAATAGGTTGTGAAAATTTCCACATTAAATTTTATATTAGTATGAACTGAATAGCATGTAATTCAGCGCTTTGAGCACCAGGAAAGGCGCATTATAAATAATGAATTTAATAAGTTATATATGGATTACTGGCTCACTGTGATTGGCTGATTCATCCTTTCATTGACACGCGCCTATTTCATTCAATATGGTTCATTGCTGGCAAAACAGGAAAACATGGATTCGTTCCTAATAAAAGCTGCTTTATGGCCTAAAATCTCCTTGAGAAAAACGGGGAACTACGAACTAATATGTCATATTTCATAACCTCGTATAGATCAAGTAATTTTCAAGAGGTTTCCACGAGTTCAGAGATCAAAATGTCCTCTGTTTCAAAACCGATTACGAGACTATTTTAAAGGGGAGGGTACAATCGATTGACCCCCAATATAGACCCCTTAATATGGACCCCCATAAAAATGGAAAAAAAAAGTTAATCGATAATTTAAAAAATTAAAAACTAAACAATAAATAAATAAACGATAATAAATAAAAGCAATTCGTGAATGGATGGATTGATATTTTAACAAATAAAAGCAAAAGTGAGTGAGTGTTTGTCTGGTAAAATTGCTTATTAATGACTTGAAATGAATGTTTGTTCATGTTTATTCATTTATTTACGTCAGACTCAAGAAACGATTCACAATATTAAAATTAAAACTAACTGAGACGTCATTCTCACGTAACGTTAAGGAAAATGCTAGGCTTCGTTTAGGTAGATACGTAGTGTTTTTTTTTGTCCATCCATTTAATAAGTTGAAGAATTCCAATATGGCGCCCACTGGTCGTTGTTGGCGGTGGAGATATTTTCTCTGTCTCCCTCATCTTCAGAGTAGCCAACGAAGCCCCTGATTACTAAAGAGTTAAGAGTCAAGTCCCTCTGATGAATAACCTCTGATAATTTCGGTAGATTTGAGTTCATTTGAGTTTCGTTTGAGTACATAGTTTTGCTTTTGAGCCCGGGTTTTGAGTTCGCGGAACGACCCGTTTCGAAACTGACGCTCGACAATTTTTGTGTGTAGGTCTACCAACCTCGTTCCCAGGGTCCTCTCGGCCGACTCCAATTCAATATGGCGGTCGTCTCGCGGTCGTCTGGGAGAAGACCCTGGTGTTGGCTGGTATATCGCGCGTTTTGATTGGCTCCTGAAAAAAAATTCTTACAAGCCCTCCGATTGATTAAAATTATATAGTACAAGATGGCGGACTACTCATATTTCTCTTGTTTTGTTCCTGGGTGAATCATTCAAAAAAAGTCGCGTTAATTATGATTTAAAAAGGAAGAGAACTGACCTAACAGCTTCTACTGATATCCTAAATGGCGCATACAAGGTTTTAATGATTGGTACAGCTTAATTCGATGTTAAAAACTGTCATGAAACAAAGTAGGTTCGAATTTTTTTTATTCACAAATATGACCTGCGCATAATACATAATGAAATAATCATAGTACAGGGTGCAAAAATATAACCCAAGAAAGTTATGAAAACCTTAATTGCGCACGATAAGTCTTCAAACGGAATAAAAGAAAGACAGACTTGAACAATGAAGTTTACATTTTCAGTTGTTTAAGTTGTCTGTTGCCTTAAAAATTATATGAATATACCACATACACCACATACATATACCACATACTCTCAATTATATGAATATGAGAGTCATAAAGTGTAGTTGTATATTTTTTGTAATGAGTTTACAGTAATATTGTAAATAAATAAAGTATTGAAGTAATAAATCGTTGTTGGTGGTGTTAAAAAAACCTGTTAAAAACTAACATTGCTAACTGGCAATGCTGAAAGAAGAAATATGTATGTATAAGAACATTTGTCACTTATTCAAAATCCTTAAACTAAACTTATTCATTGCTGTAACTGCAAGTCAGTCATTGGTTCAGCTGCAAGATAGCAATAATTATTGTTGTCAGAGTAACTATCTAGTAACTTTCATTTGTCTACTTATTCAAGTGACCTTATTATTTTAGAAGGCATTGAAGTTCTTACATGTAAGGGTTAGACAAGTCTTTATATGGGATAGCTGAACTTTAATTTTATATCCCCCCCCCCCTGTTGTTTTATGTAATTCTTTTTCTCCAACCTGGGCACTCATAAAAGTATGAGAAATCCTCATTAATAGTGTAATGCAATATTGCAAACAGTAATCATCATGAAAAAGAACTTTTACAAGTTGTGAAGTTATGGTCTACCCCAAAAAAGGATAGCCCAAAGAGGGGTGCACAAAAGGGTGAAAATGTGATTGCCTAAAACATGAAAAAATTCTGACAGTAACAATTTTGCAAGGAAGCAAATACTTTTTTATTTAATGAGTCCTTTTTAGAGAGAGGTTTTTTTTTTCGTTTTTAAATACAACAGAAATTCCAAAGTTTTAGGGCTACATATACAATATTCAGTATATATTGAATTGCGTTTGAACATAGAGCACATTAAGATTGCCATTTCTACCAAGGTCTGTCACAAGCAACCTGAATAAATGAAGAGTTTCTCTCTTGGCTGGGGAAACAAGACACAATTGGCCACAATTGGTAGAAGTGCAGTATAAAGTGAAACCATGTATGTAAAGTCCCGGAGTAAATTTACATCACATTTGTTTCTAAGACGACTGACAAAAAGGCTAAAAAACCGTTGTTGGTGAACTTTCGCACAAATTGCAGCTTTCACACATCAAGCAATCCAAAAACTGTCTTGTAATCTAAAAAGGGAGCAAGATATACCCACGAAGAAATGCCTTTTTTCCTACATTTACACGATTTGAAATAGTAGTTTGGCCGCCATTTTGAAACGAAAACCACGTGATCAAAATCTCCAGAAATCTTGGAGATTTTGATCACGTGATACCAGCCAACACCAGGGTCTTCTCTCCGACGACCGCCATATTGGATTGGAGTCGGCCAAGAGGACCCTGGGAACAAGGTTGTAGGTCTACCGCGAGCGGCGTGTGCCTGTTTATGTACTTGGAGCACCACAGAAGGAAAGGTACTCGCCATAAGTGTCAAATTCTAGAAAACCAGTGGTCGCTGCTAATGGAAGGTAAATCATGAAACGAAGAAATAGAGGTTATATTACATGGGCGGTAAGGCCTTTGAAAATGAAATGCGCAAATGAAATGTGCCTTGGATTCATAATTGCATGCACTGCTCAGGTATGACACAACATCCTGTATTCTTGGAAGAAGTAAATCCGAAATCCTTACATTCAATATCATGACAAAACACAAAACAAAAAAAACCCTAAAAACTTTAATATACTAATGCAGTGGCTCTTGAGAATTTTGACTAGACAATAAAATCTTAGCTTCTAACAATTAGCTGCCGTTTTTATGAAACCAGAGTCTACTCAATGGAAATTGTCATATCTATGTGAAAAAAGGCACTTATTTATCTTTTATAGTGCAACATCTGAAGACCAATTAGTTTGTTTGAGGTATACAGGCTCCTGTCAGAAAGCTGCTTTGTTTCATGAAGAAAACCTGCCACCTACATACATCATTAGCTGCAGCGCGCACCACAGCAAGAGTGTGTACTTACAGGTTCAGGAGTGAAAGGATGATCGAGACTTGCAACCAGTGGACTGGGGATGGGAACTTAATGATGGGAAGCTTCTTCCGGTTGGGACCAGCTGCCACCAGCACACAAGTTCATTATAATGTGGCTGAGAAGATCAGATACAACTGCAAATCAGATCACACAACCATTAGATTAATTACTGCCAGCGATTACCGTTCATAAGTTATTTATTTATTAACTTAGCTTTAATTCTTTGTTTTCTTGACCTGCCGTTAACTAGAAACAAAAAAATGGGGACTAACTAGAAAGAGCAGTCTTTGTAATTATATCAACAAATTGGCGGACACATTTCTCCACACATCTTCATCATTACTAACAAATATCAAAGTGACATAAAAGAACCACTGAAGAAATGAGAATTCTGACAGTGACCACCCTCAGTGTCTACACCTCATAATAATCACTTCTCATGATTGTGAACTGACCACTCTCACTGCATACCTCTTATTACTAACCACCTCTCATGCTAGTAAGCACTTTATATCCATTTTGAAAAGGTGCTATATGAATCATAAATCATTTATCATTATTACATGTAAGAGACATGGCTTAGATATTTCTCCTGCATGTGCAGTTTGTTTCAATGGGCAATTAGTTTCTTGAAATCGGTGGCACGTCCCAATCAACTAGATTGCCAAAATTGATAAATAGATAACTGTTTATTTTTGTCAAGTTTGAGAACATATGCAATATGTATTTTACATGGAAGTACAACCCGAGGACACACTTTATTTCTCAACTGAAATTATAGAATAATAAAGAGGATGTCTTTAACCATACAAATCAAAATTTGGATAAAACGACTAGAAAACTTATCAATTTGAGGAATCCTGTCAATACGTTGCTAATTAAAAGAAAATTTACCTGTTAATCCCCCTTCCCTCCTCCTAAAAAAAATAAAAACCATTCTTCATTTTGTTCACATGATTCACAGGATTCCTGTGGTGAATATTAATCTTCACTTCAATTATTCAGGATTTTCCACCGAACGGATTTTTAGGATGTTTTTTTAGTATGTTTAGGACACCTCTACTGACATAATAGCAGCTAAAGAAAATTCTAATGCAATTAGTTTTAACCTAAAACCTTAGATTGACTGAAATATTGTTTATAAACTTGGCAATTTTCGAACAGAGTTCGTAACCCGATCGTGTAAAGTAATATAAGACCGAGTGAAAAGTGCACTATGTACTGTTTAATAAACGAGCAGGAGTGTTTTATCAGGTATAAAACACGAGGCGTAGCCGAGTGCTTTTATACCAGATAAAACACGATCTGCGAGTTTATTGAACGGCTTAAAAAACTCATGATGTAAGTTCTCATAGTGTATCGAAATCTTTACGAAACGAACCAAGTTTGATAGAGAAAATCCAAGTTAAAGTTTATGCAAATGAAGACGAATCTTTATCAGATATAAAACCTCCTTCACGGTCATGATTTCTATTGTGTTTCCTTCATGAATTATTAATGAGTTTTTTAAGATATACCTAGAATGCTTGTTTTGTGGCAAATAAGTCTGTTTGTCAAGAGCTTCGTATTCACTTATGTTTGAAACATTTTGCTTATCTTCTTCCATCATTTCCGGCTTTGAAGAACTTTAAAAAACTTCAAAATAACTTTGCTTTTCTTAACTTAGACTTACCTATGTTACCAGATGAGTAATATAAATGGAGTGCAAAATTTGAGCGAGAAAATCGAGGGAAACTCGACAGAACAACGTACTCTTCACAATCTGCGACGACGCTACAAGGAAACGTCTAAATCTCTCTAAATCACAGATGTGGCACACCCACTTTTGTCGCATTCTTGTTCACAGCTCGGTTATTGTCGTCTCGTCTAGTTCCTCAATCAACGACACAGGTAACCCAACCATTTTCCCCCTTCAGATATATATGTCTATAAAGAAACTAGTAGATTCAAAGAATCCAAAAAATCGTGTTCCTACAACGAAATATCAAGATAAATTGTATCTATTTCTTTGTTTGGCTTTCTACCATTTAAGGGCCAGGAATGTCCTTGGTATCGCATTAGTGTGCTTGGGCTTCCTGTGTATCGTTCTTCTAAAGATCGAAGCCACATCTGATACAGTGATCCCTGCAACTTGTTTCATGCTCTTGCACATCAACTTTAACACCGTAATGTTTCTGCCTTTGGAAATATAGAGGTAAATACTTCGTTTAAAATATCACTTTTAGTAATTTCGATCTATGTTTTTATCTTCAAAGAGCTGTATAAGCTTTATAAAAAAGTTCAAAAATTTTTTAATCCATCTTGGAAACCGGCCTTATTATGCTATAAGAGTGCTAAAAATAATACTTAATTTCTCTTTAGGATTTAGTTGAAATCATAGCCGCCATGTTTAGGTGGTATTAAGTTTGTTAATGTAGTTTAATATTTAGTGGTCATGTGTATTCATTATAATATAGAAGTTTATTATAAACTACAGCTAACTATTTCTTTATATCATCCAACATGGTGTCCATGTCTTTTGTTATATCATTCAACATGGTGGTCATGTCTTTTGTTATATCATTCAACATGGTGTCATGTCTTTTGTTATATCATCCAACATGGTGGTCATGTCTTTTGTTATATCATCCAACATGGGGGTCATGTCTTGTGTTATATATATCATCCAACATGGTGGTCATGTCTTTTGTTATATCATCTAACATGGTGGTCATGTCTTTTGTTATATCATCTAACATGGTGGCCATGTCTTTTGTTATATCATCCAACATGGTTGTCATGTCTTTTGTTATATCATCTAACATGGTGGTCATGTCTTTTGTTATATCATCTAACATGGTGGCCATGTCTTTTGTTATATCATCCAACATGGTCATGGCCATGTCTTTTGATATATCATCCAACATGGTGGTCATGTCTTTTGTTATATCATCCAACATGGTGTCATGTCTTTTGTTATATCATCCAACATGGTGTCATGTCTTTTGTTATATCATACAACATGGTGGGCATGTCTTTTGTTATATCATCCAACATGGTGTCATGTCTTTTGTTATATCATACAACATGGTGTCATGTCTTTTGTTATATCATCCAACATGGTGGCCATGTCTTTTGTTATATCATCCAACATGGTGGTCATGTCTTTTGTTATATCATCCAACATGGTGGTCATGTCTTTTGTTATATCATCCTACATGGTGATCATGTATTTTGTTATATCATCCTACATGGTGGTCATGTCTCTTGTTATATCATCCTACATGGTGGTCATGTCTCTTGTTATATCATCCTACATGGTGGTCATGTCTTTTGTTATATCATCCTACATGGTGGTCATGTCTCTTGTTATATCATCCAACATGGTGTCATGTCTTTTGTTATATCATCCAACATGGTGGTCATGTCTTTTGTTATATCATCCAACATGGTGGCCATGTCTTTGTTAAATCATCAATGTTACATCATGTTTTATTTTTAAGTTACTTTCAGCAAAGATGAAGGAACAGAATACCAAGAAGAAGTGGACAGAAAACATGGAGCTGTTCTGGAAAATGCTTTGAGGTATGTATGTAAATATATTGACTTGGAAATCAAGAAATTCATAATAACACTGCCTAATAAATGAAAATGTAACAGCTTAGGGCTATTGCCACCAGTACACTACAGTTGGTTTGTTTTAAATAATTTGCACAGTCAATATCAATAGAATGAAAAGTTAAACCACTTTTAACAGATTTGGCCAGACCATTGTCCAAATTGTAGTCTTGGCCAAGTATGAAGACTATACAAGATTTGTCAAAATATCTTCTCCAAAGCATTGCAAATAAAACTATGTAAAGTTTAGAATAAAAAATAAAATTGTTGACATGATATTGCTTCTTGATAAAATATATATTTACAAGGATACAAGGATAAAAATGAAATTGAATTAAGAAATACTAATATGATTTCAATCAATCATTTCAATCAACTACTGAATATATAGGCGATTTGGGACTAAATTTGTCCAATTTGGATAGAACTGGATGACAAATGTCTGAGCACTGCCAAATGTGCATGTTTTTAGACATGTTTAAGAATTTTTTGAATTCCTTTTTTTTATTATCAAATTCAACAGGCATGTAGTCCTAACACAGATTAATCATGTCAAACTTACAATAATGATAGAAATATGACATCAATAGTAAGTTAGAAATCAGTCCTAAATAATATACAAATATTGTCTGACAACAGTCATACAGGGTTGGGGTAACAGTAAGAATGCCCGCTTCTTCCCACTGCTACCCATGTTCAAGCTGGTTCTCGCCCTTGCTTTGTCATTTTTCTTTGGTTTGTCTGGTTTTTGTCCCTCCCCATGTTCAAGCTGGTTCTCTACCCTTGCTTTGTCATTTTTCTTTGGTTTGTCTGGTTTTTGTCCCTCCCCATGTTCAAGCTGGTTCTCTACCCTTGCTTTGTCATTTTTCTTTGGTTTGTCTGGTTTTTGTCCCTCCCCATGTTCAAGCTGGTTCTCTACCCTTGCTTTGTCATTTTTCTTTGGTTTGTCTGGTTTTTGTCCCTCCCCATGTTCAAGCTGGTTCTCGCCCTTGCTTTGTCATTTTTCTTTGGTTTGTCTGGTTTTTGTCCCTCCTCAAAAACGAAAACCTTAAACTGGATGTAAAGGTTTTTTACATCAAATTTGCATCTTTTATATTCCTATAATTGTTATTTTTTTCATATCTAGAAATACAAAAAATAATAATAAAGATTTGGTACTTTTTTCATCGCTGATAAACAATATTATTTTGGATCTTGAATTGCAAAATATTTTGCTTCTTGACTGACCATATCCACCATCAGTCAAATAACTATAGTTTGTTAGTAATATTTTTTAATCCTTTTCATGGTTTTCACAGGTTGTTTTATAAGCTTCTTACTTTATCACTTTTTAAAAATTTATAGTAAAACAGAATAATAAAATAAAAATATAGAAAAAAAAGAATAATGATTACAGATAATTGGCTGATTAGACTAGCTCAGGAAAGGGCATGTTGAAATTATAGTAAAATTATAAAGTTTGAAGGAAATGAGTTCAAAACTCACAAATTCATAATTTTTGAAAGGATTAAATTTGTATGATAACCCAGGCAACGTGCCTGTCAATAAATGTTTTGTATAGGAAAACCAATAGGTTTGAGTGCAATTTGAATGAAATATCATGTCTCCTGCTCGTGCTATTTGAAAATCACGCAATCCAAAGTACTGAAAAGAGTATTCCTTCATGTCCCAAATAAATAAAATTCATTCAAAATAGCGAAAATAAAAGCTGCTTTCTTTTTAGAGTGCATGCACTAAAACCGTGAACATTAAATAGTACTAATTAGTACTTTTTCATACAGAATCCTTTGTCTTCTATTGTTCAATTATCACAATTTAGTGCTAACAATTAGTATTTGTTTCACCAATGCAATTGCAGCAATGGGGTGAAGTATAAATGGTTTTCAACCATTCCCAAGAGAATTAAATAACAAAAGACACGGCGACCATGTTGGAGGATATTTAACAATTATTCGCCAAAGGCGAAATAATTATTTTAGCATAAATACGCAGGTGATTCTTTAAAAAAAAGGAAAAGAAGAAGATAAAAGGCATTTTTTTCCCGGTAACAGCAACAAAGCGGCTGGCCGCCATTTTGGATTTTCGCTCGAGGTGATTATCGTGTGATAGTGCGAGTTTCTTGACCAATCAGCGCGCGAGATTTTCTATAAATCACCTTTACTAAAACAATAATTCATTGATAGCCTGCGTAGCCTGGCGTTCCTTGTGTCCCCCCCCCCCCCCCCCCCAAACCCAAAGGGACGCCTGGCTACGCAGGCTAATTCATTGACGATTCTTTTGTTAAATCCCTCCAACATGGTAGCCTAGAATTTTCTTCATTCTTATTGTTGAATTCATTTTTGAACCCATTAATCTAAGGTTTACGCACAAGGAATCTAAGGAGAAAATGTCTGCAAGAGTGGGGCTTCAAAAATAACGGTATTCAACTTCCAGAAACTATTCCAGAATTAATTTGTCAGTAATGTATGAAAACCATGAAAACAAAAAAACAAGTCGCGATGAAATTAATAGATAATACAGATATTCATTGATGATATATATAAATTTATTTATTTATTTATTTATAGCAAGTAACACTAACTTATCTCTGTTCAGCAAATGCCTATTAAGAAACACTGACCAAACCGTATTGTCTCATGATTTCGCCTAGCGGATCGTAAATTACTTCAAAAACTCAAAATTCTCTATAAAATACTTTAATATAGATAATACAGATATTCACTGATAATACATATATTTATAGCACTGAAGTAACTCTAACTTATCTCTGTTCAGCATAAGCCTATGAAGCCACAACTAAATTGTATTGCCTCACAATTTCGCCTAGCGGTTCGGAAATTACAAAAAAATATTAATAATAATGAAAGGAACTAAGTGGAAGACACCGTGCTACATGAAACTTCTGAAGTAAAATTAGAACATATTACAAATTTCTTTAGAGAGGAAAATTCCCGTATTACACTCTTTCTCGTTAAACGTTATTCAAACGGATTCCCAATGAATATAGATTACGTAGTGTTTAATAAACGAGTAGGAGTGTTTTATCAGGTATAAAACATGATCTACGAGTTTTTTGAACTGCTTAAGACACTCATAAACAATTTATAAGATTTTGGTTCAACTGCAGCTACCATACACGTCACGAACATGGATTTTTATACTTCGATAGAGATTTGACATCACGGGCATGCGCAACCAGATTCAATAGAAGCTCCCACATGTTGGATATTGCGTGCCAAGGCAAAGACAGGCACGTTAGTCAAAGATTCTTAGGGTTGACTATGGCCTCATAGTATTCGAGTGGTCTTTATATAAAGACCACATGTGTCTTTATATGAAATCGCTTTAGAAGGATATGAAACTTTATTGATGAATAAAAAGAATACAAAAAAGGAAAAACTATATAACCTGCATATAGCTAAAGCTAGTCTAGGCAGGTTAAATTCACAGAATATACACTTAGATTTACAAAGATGTCTTTATATGTTAATAATACTAAATAATCAGAGTACAAAGAGCTGAATAGAAAATGAAAAGTAGTTCACTGAGTAGAAAATGAAAAATAGCTCATTACAGATAGACTTACTTAAAAAGTTTGAAGATCTCAGTATCATAGCGATCAATCTCGTACCCAGAGCCCTTACTTCTTACTGCGCATGCTCGACGAAATAATTGGGCTCTGGAAAACTCCAAACCGGAAGACCTAGATTCTGGGTTTCTCGCACATGCGCATTATGACAGACTAGGTAAATTCAAAATGGCGGACGATGTTCAACGAGCATGTGAATTTGCGCTTGGAAAATTAGGTTTTGAAGATGGTTTTTAGTTAATTTAACTCCGAAAATATCTATTGGAAGGACATCAATGCAATTTCCATTACAAAACCGGCAAAACTTTGAAAAATCCGGCCCTACAGGCTTTTTTGGTGTGCTTAATTCGAGACGCCATCTTGTTTATTTTCCCTAGTACTGTAATTTTACTTCCGGTATCTTCCTTTGTTCTCCAGAACCAATCACAGCACAGGAAATATTTGAATTTTCCAGAGCCCAATTATTTCGTCGAGCATGCGCAGTAAGAAATAAGGGCTCTGGGTACGAGATTGCATAGCGATTAATATTAAGATCGTTTAATAAAACGGTTTTGATTTCCTTTGGGAATTTTTTTTTGGATAAACTCCTAATGAAAGGAGGTATTTGATTCCATAGACGTGCACCCACTCGCGAGAAGGAATCTTTTTGAGTGTTTAAACGTGAATATCTAGTATAGAAATTATCACTGGCAGAAGATATTGTTTCATAGGAGTGAATATCTTTTATGTAAGTAAAGAGTTTGCTAATATTACTGGGAATATAATCATATTTAACATCGTACATTAGCTGTGCTACTGAATAAAAATAAAGAGATTTGATTGGTAAAATTTCATGTTCAATGAATATTGGTATTGCACTTTTAATTGATTTCACGAAAAATATTGACCTTAGAGCGCGCTTCTGCAGAATGAGCAATTTATCAGTAAGCTTTTTGCAAGCTTGACCCCAGGTACATATTCCATATATCAAGAGCGGCTGTAAGAGGGATTTATACAGTTTGATTAGAGTATTTTTTGGAACAAAATGTCTCAATCTGCTGAGAATAGAATATATTCACTTGAATACTAATGAAGGGGCAGTTCTTCGTTACGGACGTTACATTCAGACTCCAATTAACAACTTTACTAACCCTTTTATAGGAAGAGTTTGCAATGTTTTTGTTATTTATCTAGCGAGATGCTTTATGATGACTTAATGAAAGAATCTACAAAAAATTTTCTACACGGGTTAAAAGCACACTTTTTACCACCTATTAATTTATGAAGATTCCTGCGAAATGCTTTGTCAATATAACTATTGCTTTTCATAAATGTTTTTGTGGGTGGATAAGGTTTTCAAATTAGGTGGAAAAATTAAATTTGTTAGATTTAAAGTTGCAGAAAAATAATTTATTGTAACGTTGCGGACGTTACACAATTTCGTTACGGACGTTACACTCTGAAACACATCAAAATAAAATGCATAATGTGGAGCTGCCAATTAAATAATTTTCATGCAATCTGTTTACATGCACTTTCTATAATTTATCAAAGTGATAAATTCTTTTCAAATTTGTTTGAAAGAATAAATTTTACGTATTGGATATTATTATGAATATGTATAGCTTTTTAAGTATCACTCACCATAATATGATTTTTAATGAACATTGCTTCAAAAAGCAATTGTAATTGAATTGTATTATATTTATATTGAGGAATTATTTTGACATTTTTTGACTTAACATCCGCTAGTTGCCCCTCAGTCAACCACTTGTTTGCCTCCCCCCGGAAATTTATTTTATTTGCATCTACAATTCATGCAATATAACAACCAAATAAGTAGCATAAAAATTTATAAACTTATAATTTTGCATGTTTTCGGAATGCGTATTTTCAAAATAAGAGCATACAAATAAATATTACAAGCTGAGTCACTCTTTCAAGGCAGCGAAATATAAATAACTCGATTAAATTATCACGAATCACGCAATTCAAAGTATTGAAGAAGGCGAGTATTTTTTTATTCCTCCATGTTCTAAAAAAATAAAATTCATTCAAAATAGAAAAAATAAAAGGGAAAAAATCGTAGCCACTTAAATGAAAAGAGCTGCCTTCTTTTTATATTTTTTTAGCAAAAATCATGCAATGTAAATACGAACTCGTTCCAGGAGATAAATGCATTTAAAAAGCTTGCATCAGACAAATCATCGTTACATCTCAAAAACTTGATGATAATTTAGTCTTTAAAGCGAACTATAGCTTTAATTAACTAGACTCTAGACTTAGAGAGAGAGAATAAGAAACTATTGTCGACTGATATAAACCTCTCCGATTCTATTACGATTATATTACGAGCGTAGTCCGAACCCATAATTCTTTGCGGTCGTGTTCGAAATTATTTTGAACTCGAAATAATTCCGAACTCCAAATCATTCCGAGCTCGAAATAATTCTGGACTCGAAATAATTCCGAATTCGAAATATATATACTTCGAAATACTTCCGAATTCAAAACTATTTCGGAAAGCAAATTCGGAAAAATTTTGAAACCGAATTTTTTTACGGATGGCGCTCCATACTTTACTTGTGCATGCATCGATCTTGTTGTTAACGATGTAAGTTATACATGGTACTGGACTGCTATTGGTTGGTACTTACCCAGTCATATGTTTCACTATCATGCGAACAGCACGTGCACAGACCATGCTTTCCCCTGCACAAGTAGTATCTTAACAGCCGCTATTAGTGTGGGAGACTAATGCACAAGCTGACCTGCCAAAGAGGTAGGGGGTCCATTTTAATTGGACATTGCTACAATTGTTTTGCCCTTCTTCCTGACACATGACGGATACTGAGAAGCTTGTGAAAAAATAATGATCTCATTTTGAGCAAAAACTAATAATAAGGCACTGTTCATTATTTAAAGGGAGGGGGTCCGGTCCTTAGTTGATGGGACACCAATTTTTAAACAGAAAGAAAGGGGGGGGGGGGGGGGTCATATAAACTTATGCAAGGACTCACCAAAAAATAGCCACTAAAAGGAAGGCAGTTTCCTCGGTAAAATGTCCCTCAAAACGCTGGATATCGCAATTTCTGAGGGCCCCCCAGCCCTTCTAGTTGCACCAGCCTTTAGCGGTCGATTCTTCCCTCGGTCAACATTTCAGTCTTATTCAACTTAACCTCTAAGAAAATTAAGAATATTAACACTATCCTAATTTCTTAGCTAACATTCTTGAAAATAGTTTCAGTATCTAATGATGATATTTTTTTATTTTTACAAATTATTGCAAACCCTTTTAAGTTTTCTCAAATTCTGATAATACCTCAAACACAACACTATAGATCTGTGGTAACAATTCTCAACACTAGCAATGTATTCATTGATAATAATGTATGTGATTTCCTTTTGCTTTATCAATGCTGGTGATATAAATGAACCTCACCAGTACATAGTTGTTTACATGGCTAGGCTAGCTAGAGTTCAAAAGATATAAAATATAACATAAAAATATAAAATAAGACTAAAAGTATAAAGTAATGTAAACTGAACGATCAATTATTCTGTAAAATGATTATATGAACCTAGCTAAGAATTTAATTGAAAAATTTAATCATGAATTCCTAAATCTACGAAGAAGATTCGCTCTTAACTTACTCTTAATTGATTTAATTGATTTTTTTTTTTTTTTAACTTCGATTTTACGAATTGAAATTTAATGCTGATTTCAAATCTGGCCGAAAATGGGGTGTCCTGAGCTCGTTTTCGAGATAATCAGCATTTAATGGAAGCCTACGCACGAGCTTTTGGAGTAAAAATTGCGCCATCGGAAGTGATTAGAAAAAAATTAAGATTCATATTAAGATAATAGTTATTTGCAGTTATATAATTTCATGAATGAATGCTAGGCAATCATTCTACAATAATACGTGGATATTTTCGACAAAAAGTCAGAGATAGACTGATTTGTCATATTTTGTAGTTTCGGTGCTCTTAAAAAATCTCATAAAATCGAACAAAAATCCATACAAAAAAATTTTTTTTTTTCATGTGTTGCTGATTTAAACTTTTCATAAAATAGTGATATAACCTAGATTTTTAGGAGTATTTTCGAGTGAGCTATTAAAAATAGAGAGTCCCGGCAAAATATGAGGGTTTTGCCCTATTGAAGCTCAAAACGCGTATGGTTCTTCAATAAAATCACGTAGATTTTTCAGCGGTTTTTGAGCGCGCGCACATCGTGGGCTCAAATCGAACGTTCAAAAGTAGGCAGCCACCTTAATTTAATTGATTGGTCTAGCTTATTCCTTAGCGTAACTGCTCTAAATCTCTTGATTTAAATAGATAATACAAATATTCATAGTTAATATCTATATTTATATCAAGCAAGTGTCTCCTATAATAAAGCGACCATACACGTCGCTTGCATGGACAATCTATGATTGAGACTGCCTTCACTTTACCTGGGTGTCCGAGCCATGCGTATATGAACAATGCAATTATCAATTTACAATAGGTGTCTAATAATATACTGTTATAGTCATTCACGAAGAAGTAGGTTTATGGTGGATGTCAATCAAGACATTTCTGTGACATCCCATACGCACGTAACTACGCGTTAAGATTTTCAATGTTACGGCATGTCATACCCCCGGAGGGGGGGGGGGGGGGGTACTCCCCCAGAATTTGGGTAGGGGTGTTCCGCTGGGATTCTGAAAGGGGTACCAAGAAGCGCTAGTCAAATATTGAGGAAGTCGAACCACCAAAAATGTCATCCAGCACGTTTTGAATTGGAGCATTTTCTATCTTTGTCATAACATCTCTGACAACAGACGACATTAAAATGCCATATTCTAATACACGATTGGTACACTGGAAAATCCCCCCTTGTGGAGAACCACCAATAGCTTTTCCTTCATCAAAATCCCAGGAGATCCAGAAGCCCCTTTGAAGAAAGTGCTTACATCGTAGGTAGCATGATCTGGATGATTGCAGGCCTCTAGTATCAAGCTAATGGTCCTAGCATCATAGTCACGTCGATGTTGTTGAATATCTTGCAGAAGCTTGATTGGACAGGAGACATCTATTAGCTTTGTACCTCCTCCGGGGTGCCCAATTAACGTTAAACATTCTCCACTTTCAAGCTGGCGACCAGGTGGGGCAATATTAAAACCAAAGTCAGTTACACTCGGAGGAAAACCCTCACCATTTGGACGCAACTCGAGGATGGCATAGTCCAACTCTTCAGAGGAGACCAACACTGGGTTAGGTGCGAACTTAAACACAAAGCTAGCTGCAGGTTGCGGCACTTGTTCTTTATAGTTAAAGTCAACATAACAGCTACTTGATTGGATACCCAATTTATGTATCTTATCAACGACATGCTTGTTTGTAATAACGTACTTGGTTCCAATTCTGAAACAAGTTGCCCCACACAATGGCACATTACTAATGTTTATAGCAATTATTGCACCAATACATTGTTTCATTCCCTTGATAGTTTCTTGCAAATCTGAAACAGGCACCTGATGTTCATGACCCAAGGCAAAATTTTCATATCTTCCCAATTCTTCAACTTGCACTTGGTGAGCCTACAAATTTAGAGAGATATAAAGAGTTGATAAACTACGATACATTATTAAATAGATCTCTTATCGAAGAGATGTTCCATACCTTCATTGTGGCCATGAAATTTGTTTATTAATATTTCTCTTCGCAGTGAATTCAACTGAATTTCTTAGCAATAAAACTGGACGATGAACAGTAATTTAAGAGCAGATATCCACTAATGTCGAGCATCGACCGGTCACAGCCAAAAATTTTATTTTGCTCATTTGTGGTTTGCTGGAAGGCATTACCGAGTAAGCAAATGTGGTGTAGTTAGTCTTTCAAAAAATTGCTGAAATTCTGAGAAATCCGATAAAAACTGTTGGCCTAGCGGCGAACTCCAAAGTATGCAAATTTCAGTTGAATCAAACAGGTCCAAAAACAACTAACGCATACAGAATAGGAAAAAGATATGAAAACTATATGTTTATAAATTGTTGATAGAAGAGATGTTTGACACTAAATATTTGGTTTAGCTATTTATTGAAAGCGGTCAGATGATATTTTGAATTGAGTGGTATTCACACATAGATCTGACCCTTGTTACGCCAAAAAAAAAAAAAAAATTAATCAAGTGCTTCAAGTCATTTCTCAATGAAACTCACGTTGTGAACTATTTAGATGTTCTTCTAGAACATATCCAAAAATAACCTTTGGTTATTGTATTTAGGGTTCATAAAAAATACTTTTTATTAGCAATTAACATGATGATAAAAATAGAAACCAATGAGAAAATAGCGACCAGAAAGATCTGGTGATTACTTACAGTTGAAGGATCTCTGTACCATTCGTCCAATCCTGGAACTTGAACGTTTCTAAAGGCTTCTTTACAAAACAAAACTTCATCATTGGTGAATGGCAGCAGGTGCAGGCAGCCATCGTCTCGACACCTCAGAAACTCGTGCTTCTTACACTTTGTCTCACCTTTTGAGCATGATGGGCAAAGCACGGTGATGTCGTAGCTAATAGAGCGATACCCAAGACAGTCGTTTTTCACTGTTTCTAAACAATCCACTAGACACTTCCGCACTGAAAAGGCTGGTTTGAAGTTCGGCGATCGTTCTCCTTGAAGTGATCTGAGTACAACCTTGATAAAAGGCTTTCTGCAAATCAGCAATAATTCATACTCATAAGAGCAACCAATAGCAAATTGCGTAACATTCCGAAAAAGTTTTGGTTCTTTCAGATATTGTTTCTCGGAACACCAGGCAATCAGTTTAGATACTATGCAATAATACAGGCCATGTGGGACAAAGCCATCCTTGAACTGCAAGTACAATGCGCAAGGGTCTGATTCCTTCGGCTCAGCATCGATAAGGTCTCCGGGGGACGATTGTAACTGGGCAGGCACGAAATATTGGAAGCTTTCTGCTGTACCAAATTTGGCAATCAGTGCGTAACGTTCCATGATCGCTAGAATATCGTCTCTGATATCGCTATGCTTGCTTATAATCGCATCGTCAAAAACGTGTTCAGCAAGTTCCATATCCAGGATGCCTGTGTTTTCCAGGTTTGTCCAATAACTTCTGTATCGAGGATTCTAATGAATAATAAATATGGCTTGGTTAAGATGGCAGCTGGAAAGGGAATAAATGTTTTAAAAAGGAAAAGAAAGTAAAGGGCCAGGAGAAGAGAGGCAACGACGACAGGAGAGGAGAGGAGAGGAGAGGAGAGGAGAGGAGAGGAGAGGAGAGGAGAGGAGAGGAGAGGAGAGGAGAGGAGAGGAGAGGAGAGGAGAGGAGAGGAGAGGAGAGGAGAGGAGAGGAGAGGAGAGAGAGGAGAGACGAGATAGACGAGACGAGACGAGGCGAGACGAGACTAGAGCAGACGAGAGTAGGAGTCGAGAGGAGACGAGAAGAGACGAGAGGAGTCGAGAGGAGACGAGAGGAGACGAGAGGAGACGAGAGGAGACGAGAGGAGACGAGAGGAGACGAGAGGAGACGAGAGGAGACGAGAGGAGACGAGAAGAGATGAGAGGAGACGAGAAGATCCGAGAGCAGACTAGAGGAGACAAGAGGAGACGAGAAGAGAGGAGAAGAGACGAGACGAGAAGATCCGAGACTAGAGGAGGCGAGACGAGAGGAGAGCAGAGCAAACGACAAAACTTGATTAATTACCAGTTCATTATAACGGTTAATCGTAATCAGCCTCTTGAACAAATCAATGAGCCATTCCGCGTTCAGTACCACTGACTTCCCATATTTCACAATGACGCCGAGATCATGATAAAAGTTCAGCATGGCTGCAATTTCGTCTTGGTTTTCTGTATGGCAAACCTCAAAAATAACTTTCTCAAGATCTTTTAGTGGCAAATGGTTTATTCCTTTCTCATCCACTAGAGTCTTGATCACCTAAATAAGAAAACGGTAAATACTAATGATACACGGCCTTTGGTTAACGACTGTGCGGAAATGTTGTGTCGTTGCAGAGAATCTAGGATTTTGACCAGGAAGTTCGAGATGAAAACGAATGTCTTTTCCCCTTACTTTTTACTGGATATTTTTATTAATGGTCTCTGATTTCATTACTGAAATCGGTGGAGATTGTAGGTCTAGGTTTTCCTTGCTTCGAGTTTTTCTAGTACAGGTTCTCCGGTTTTCCTATCTCTGCAAAACTTAACAAGCTTAACCGTGCCCAGACTTATATTAGATCAGCCCAGAGGTTGTTTCAGGGTTCTATCTTTAAGTTAACCGTGCCCTGACTTAGATCTTTGAAGGTGTTTCTGGGTTCGAGTAAAATACAATTTAACGTTTTTTCCTATTGCAACGAAACTATAACTACGAAAGTTGGAATCTCATCATTTCTTAAAGTTTCCAAGAATACTTGCCTTCTCAAACATTAACCAGCGTACAGGTACGTATTCTCCAATGTAAGGCTCTGTTTTAAACAACTTATGCACCTCGTCCCTGACCTCCTGCACACCCTTCTTATCTTCGGACTTGTTATCCACGGCTATGAAAGCTCTTACAACATGATCATTGTACGTTTTTCCATCTAAACTTTTTTGAATCATGGCTTCCATTTCTTGGGGTGCTGCAAAAGGACAATCAGCATGCGTTCCAACAATAATGACAGGAGGGCGGACGTATGGTAGATTCTTGCCATCTTTACTTTTCCCGTTTTCTTCTGGTCGAGTAGTGTGCACAGACGCAAGCCATGACAGGATGGATTCAAGGTTTGTCTGTTTTTCATGATTATTCAAATTCGTATCGTATACACCTTGTCGTGGACAAGGTTCTACATCTTCATTTAAATTCTTGCTAAGATTAAAAACCAGTACGTACACGGCCCTGGGCGAGAAGAACACAGGGTGGGACGCATAGTACAACTGCTGGCCAGCAAAATCCCATACACTGACTTGAACCTTGTCTTCAGATGAGAATTCTTTGTCATCAAATTTTTCAGATAAATATTTGATGAGACTTTCAATGACGTTTTCTGGTGGACGATATTCCATCTTAGTTCCAGCTTCGATGACGTCTTTCGATGGCCGATTTTCCGTCTTAGTTCGAGGAAGAAACTTATTAACATCGTTGACATCGTCGAAACCAAGATTTACAGAGGTCCGAGACATCCGATTTTCTAGCATCGGTAGTTCATTGGGTGTATTGGGCTTCTAAAAAATAGCAAAAACGTTGTTAAAGGTTCAGTAATTTGACCACCTAATTTTAATTTGATAGTCGCAGAAACATCAGGAGATCACAGAATTCTGCGTATTTCCAAATTTTCCTTTCTTGCTATCATATTGAATGAAATATTAGAACCAATATCATATATTACAGCATTACCTCATCACTTTTACTTAATCTGTCAGCCATTATTCTAGCAACGCTGTCATCAAAACTGTTATTGGAATCATCTTCCAGCTTCTTCCATTCTATCACTCTATCGACGTCAAAACTAAAGCTGGATGGATCGACGTCTACTCCTACAGTGCTTGGTTCCTCAGGATTGAATGGTAATCCAAGGAGAGACTTCTTAAGGCTGGTTTTTCCTACTCCGTGTTGTCCAATAATCATTATTCGTCCCCGATAAACTTGTACCTTTCCTTCTTTCAGAGCATGTTTATACGCTTCTTCTGCTTTTGGACCACGAGCAAGTATTTCTGGCGGGACTACAAAAGAAAGTACCATCACCATCAGCATTGTACTATGTGCCTTCAAAGCTTATTTCCTTCACGTATTGTATTATCTTTTAATAAACTCTAAACAAATAGTAAATAACATTTATTTCCATAAAGATTAATTAAGATCAGCTATTTGCTTTTGTGGCTTATAATACACTCAACAAAATTACTCGATTCTGATTGGACAAGAGAAGTGCAATTAAATCTCACATTGTACTTTGTAGAGTACAAATTAAGTTACTCAATTTTGTTAAGTGAATTATAAACAAAAAATCGCACAATCTTTTCGTACGATTCGGTTTACGGTTTACTTGAAGCTGTCAACATAACAGATTAAATGGATGATATATGTTAGTTATCACAACAAAATAGTCCAAAAATACGGCTCACGGTGAACTTTAGACGATCCAATATTTTTGAAATATCAAATGTTACGATTTCTTTCCAATTTTTCCCATTACTCCAAAGTGATTTAGCAGCAACTTCAGATAAAATTAGGGACTCTTATCAGGAAAATGAACTACTTTTCCACAACTTTAATGAAATGTTTCATTTGTGCAAAATTTATATTCTTCAAAACTTCAACATTAAATGTCTCGAAAATTGTCTCAGAGATTTTCTTCAAACTTTCAGAATCTTATATATATATATATATGAGCAAAGCACTCACCCTCCAGGAGCTTAAGAGCGATTTAGAAACTTAAGTAAAAAATGGAGAAAATGGATAAAGAAAATTTATTCTTTCCCTAAAAACCTCTAAAAGGTTTTTCCAATGAATCAATTGCGTCCGCGTAGATGAGATTTGAAGTTGAAAGGTAGCGCGCCCAGAAAACCCCATCGAGTCACCTTAATCAAATGTTTCGGCTTTTCACCTCTTACTCCTAACCTCCTCCGCGAAGACTTAAAATCCCAAAGTTCGAGACTGCCTAATCTTTGCGGACTAATTTCCCTATTTCACTATGACATCACTGCTTGTTTATGTGGGGAATAGAATCGCCAAATCCAATAGAAAATTCAACAAAATTTGCTCCTAGCGAAACAGTTTAATCTAAAATGGCCTGGTTTTCTGATATAATATGTGTTAATATGTACTAAAAATGAGATTCTTTCACTATTGGTTTACCTAAAGCTGTCAAAAATGAAAGATAATGATTATTTCTATGAATGCGTTCTCCCGATTCTTTTTCTCACTCATGTAATTTTTACCGGGATCTCGGGAGAGCAGTATAATTTGAGGTCTTTAGACCGGGGATCGCCAGGATAACTGACAACGACATTAGGGATGTCATCAAATTTCACTGTTTCCCAGCAACCGTTCTGAGCAAGCAACATTACATGTGTTCACCAGTGAATAACAAAGCCAGAAACGTGATTTCACCGAAAATATAAGTTTTTCTAAGTTTAAAAAATCAAATAATTCAAATAATTGCAATTCAATTCCTTTCTATTGTTTTCTGTTCTATTCTATGCTATTCTATTCTGTTCTCATACTTATTCTATGCTATTCTGTTCACATACTTATTCTATCCTATTCTGTCCCATTCAATTCCTTACTATTCTATTCTGTTCACATACTTATTCTATTCTGTTCTGTCCCATTCAATTCCTTTCTATTCTATTCTGTTCACATACTTATTCTATTCTATTCTGTTCGCATACTTATTCTATCCTATTCTGTCCCATTCAATTCCTTTCTATTCTATTCTGTTCTCATACTTATTCTATTCTGTTCTGTCCCATTCAATTCCTTTCTATTCTATTCTCATACTTATTCTATTCTATTCTATTCTGTTCTCATACTTATTCTATTCTGTCCCATTCATTTTATTTCTATTCAATATATACTCTCATTGTTTTCGAAGAAAAGAAACCTAATTGTCAAAACTGTTTTGTTCGTGTTTTACAATAAGCAGGCTAATTAATGGTTTATGTTTAGAGTGTCTTTTTTAAACCCGTTGTTCCATTAGAACTTCTATATACAAAGCACACAATAAATCGGAAATCTTATTGGTTTCATGTGAGCATAATAATCCATGCGCTTTGTATAGGAGTTCTATTAAACTTGTATACAAAGCTTCAAATTATATGTTGGAATTCCACTATATCGCAAAACACCAATGAAACGCTTTGAGCTTTTGCATATTCACGTTCCTATTAATTGACTATAAAATCGAACTTTGGCTTTTCACATGTGCATTGCATTGAGTTCACTTTACGGTTCACTTTGCTGAGATGGAGACGTATGAAGAGTGCTGTTGCGAAATGTTAGCGGTCGACAAGGACGACGATGCAATCCTATCGCAATTGGTGGACAGTTTTGAAAACGAGAACTCGTCTTTAACTGTAAAAAGTGTAAAAAGTGAGTTTGTTTAAAAGTATGATGATTCTGTTGATTATTTCATGTGATGCTATTGTCTTGACTTTTAACTGCTTGTACATATGTTTTAAACTAAATGAATTACTTCTTTATTTTTAGCTATTGAAGAGGAGCAAGTCGAAGAGCCTCGGCAAAGTCGTTTCAAGTAAATGCAAGAGAGGAATTTAGTAGAACTAGCAGAGGAGTCGATTCCAACTAATACAAAGAGTAAAGCCATGTGGGCTTTCCGTTTATACCAAAATTGGGCAATGTGGCGAAAGAGCGGTGACTTTTCTAAAGATGAGAAGTCTATGGTTTCTGAAATAGTGGAGAAGACGACAGAATTGTTGGATATTACGCTAGACGAAAACCTGAGTGACGTTGTTAGCCAATTCATCGCTGAAGTTAGAAAGGAAGGAGGCGAACGACATCGAGCCAAAACATTGCACGAGATAGTGAGTAGTTTGCAGAAGTATTTTGAAATGAAGGGGAGAGTAGTTAAGTTTTTTTCTGGAGGGGCATTTGAAAAGCTAAGAAAATCACTAGGTATTGAAATGAAAACTTCAACCAATAACAAGCTAGGCTTGCATCCAAGCAGGCACAAGTAATTTCTGAAGAAACAGAAAATTATCTTTGAGAAAACAAATTTCTGGGCTATAGTTGTCCCAAAGTTCTGTTGAGAACAGCCCTTTATTTAATAGGTCTAAAATATGGCATGAGGGCTGGGGATGACCATAGGAAATTGACCATAAAGTAATTTTTCAATCAATACTGATTCCGAGGGGGGGGGGGGGGGGGGGGGATATTTGCCTTATTCGGAGGGTGTGTCTAAAACTATACAAAGTGCATGGTTTGAAACATCGCAAGTTAACGCCCAAAGTAAGTAGTGCATATGCTAATGTCCAATGTCCAGAGCGATGTGTGGTGCAAATAAGCCTTTTCATAGTTTAAGAATCGATTCCACTGCGCATGCGATTTTATCCCGAATTTCTCACCTTCTTTTGTTTACAGTAATGATGAAAAGGTAAATTATACACCGTGAAAAGATGAAAAAACTTACTGACGTTTCGGACGCTAGTCCTTCGTCGGAGTAAAAGAGAAAGAAGTGGTAGAAGGGAGTGTATATATGATAGAATAAGACAAAAGAAACCAATGAGAGCAAGGTAGGCAAGGAAACAAAAACAAACAATCAAAAGACAAAAGGAAAGGTTAGTTGAAAATAAAGCGTTCATTAATCCCGTTGGGACTAAGAGTGCCCAATAGGTAAATAAGCCGCATTTCTTTGGTCTTGCGACAATCATTGTTGCCGTTAAGCAAAGAAAGACCGAAAACAATGAAGTCAGAAAGAGAATGGTTAGCTAGATTAAAATGGCGGGAAACTGGTTTGGTGGGATCGTTATTGCGAATATCATAAAGATGATTGCAAATGCGATCACCAAGACGGCGGCCAGTCTCACCCACATACAAAAGATTACAGCGGGTACGTTTAATACAGTATACAACATTAGAAGTGGTACAAACAAAATGGTCAGTGCTTTTAACAGTAGATTTAGGACCGACAACAGAAGTGTGAGAGGCTATGTGAGGACAAGTATAACAACGTTTACGAGAACAGCGAAAAGTACCAGGTTCTTTGTTAGAGGGAAGAACTCCCTTGACCAAGAAAGAACGGAGATTACGATCACGTTTATAGGAAAAGAGAGGGTGGTTGTTGAAAATAGCAGAAGTGCGGGTATCATTTACTACATTTACTACATTTATCTTTTCATCATTACTGTTTCATTAGAAACACCGACGCAGCTCACACTAGTTTTTAGCTAGTTATATCTTCTTTTGTTTAATTAAGAACAAAAGAAGGTTTAGAAAAAAGGTGAGAAATTCGGGATAAAATCGCATGCGCAGTGGATTTGATTCTTAAACTATGAAAAGGCTTATTGTTAAGACCTATATAAGGCGTTGTCCTAAAGATGCATTAGAAAAGGCTTTTTATTTAAAGCCTTTGCAAAATTACAAGAAAGGAGAATTATGGTACTGTAGTGTTCCTTTGGGTCATAATACACTTAAGAATGTAATTCAGTCAATGATGAAGGAAACTGGGGTAGATAGTTTTTTCACAAATCATTCTTTACGAGCAACAGCTGCGACTAGATTGTTCCAAGAAAATGTTGATGACAAATTAATTAAGGGGGTAACTGGCCATAGATCAGAGTCTTTGCAAAGCTACAAAAGGGTATCAGACAATCAATTAGCTAAGGTTTCCAGTATTATGCAAGCTAGCCAAGGGACCAAATGTAGTGAAAGAACGGCAGTTCCAGCCGTACAGTCCAAATTTTCGGAGATTGAAAGTAATACGGGAAAAATGTCTGAATGTAAGTGGCAATTGTAATATTACAATTTATAACTAAGTAAGTACTGTTCATGCGCATAATGATGGCCAACTATAATGAAATATCCTAAACAATGAAAGGTCATTAAAAGACGTTTTTTTTTGTTGCTGCTGTATGTTTGTTTGTAAACTATTTTTAAATTAAATCGAAGACAGGTCATTATTATGCCCACCGAGATGGAACAGGAGGTCATTATTTCAACAAATAATGACCTACCGTCCCATTACGGTGCACACAATAATGACCTTAATTCATCTGCGGAGCCCCACTCTTCCCTGCTGAATTCAAAACCCTCCTCGGCTTTAAGAAATTTAGATTATCAAAAATAAAGAATACTCCAAAACAATGAGAGTATATATTAATTTCTTAATAAAGTAAACTTCTGAACCAGTTCTTGTCTTGAGTGTAAGCCCTTCCAAATATAAGCACGATAAATTTAAAACATAAATACCCACAATCGAAATGAATTGTCTTCATTCCACATTTTAATTGGTTCTCTTGTTTAACTGGTCTAAGTGGCCCTGGTTACAGTTATTGCACTATCAAAACGTTTTTCTTATCAATTTATCTGACCCATACAAATTCAAAACATCTGGATCTAATACATTGCTTTTATGGTAATGACACACAATGGTTTTGTATTTCAGATTACTTGCAATACTTTTTTTATAACTTGGAAGTGTTGTTCTATTTAAACATGTAAAGGGTTTGAAGTATTGACTGGAAAGTGCTGTTTAAAAAATCAATTTAAATTATACTATTTTATATAATAGATTTTCATGAACGCGCGCTCTGATTGGTTGAAAAGCTATTTAAAAGCGTTTTATCAGAGTATAGAAACATATGATGTCAAACTTTTCAGTATTGGAATTTTCATTTTTTCTATCAGTTAAATGCTAATGTTTTTTCTTTGGCTTTTTTTTGCTAAAATTTACAAGCAATTCTCCTTTCTTGTTGAACAAATGCGATAAACCAGTTAAATGTTAAATGATGAACTGCAGTTCAAAAAATCTAACTCAAATTCATAAAACCAACCTGTCTGGACATCAGCTGATGACCTGTTCTGACCTTGTTGATCAACTGTTAAGAATGACAAAAAAAACACTGATATTAATTATGCTAATTATATACAATATTATCTGACTGGACCATTACAGTGTCACCATACCATCCACATCATGTCATATACATGTCCTACCACTCTAACTGACATCTTACACACCATAACCTGACTGGACAATTACAGTCACCATACCATCCACTTCATGTCATATACATGTCCTATCACTCTAACTGACATCTTACACACCATAACCTGACTGGACCATTACAGTCACCATACCAACCACTTCACATCATATACATGTCCTATCACTCTAACTCTCAAAAGAGGACCAACAAACAGTATTGTGTCAAAGTCAACTAACCCGTTGTATGACTTTTTAAATCTTTGAGTATTGTGTCCTGTCCTTGTAGCAGTTTGGCCAGCCTTTGTGCAATATTGTCTTGTCCTTGTTGCAGCTGTTCTAGTTTGCTGTTAACTATTCAAATTTTAAAATAAATTAAAGACATTAGAATAAATATGTCTCACTAGTGATAAGCAATTGATCTTAAAATAAATATGAATGCATATCAAAAAATCTTTGTATTTGAGTCAGATTTTATGAATACAGATATACATGCATACACTTAAATGCAAAGAAAACAATTTTCTTAAAATGTAACATACATGAATCCAGTTTATCTAGAATGGCTTGGTCTTGGTCTGAAAAGTGTTTCAACATCGGAAGTAGTTCACTCCATGGCTTTTGAAAATCTTGGGAAAAGATATATGTGTATCAGAGAAGCACGTTTATACAGAACAAGTAAACAAGAAATCACTAAATATTCCATTACATTCTATTCCTATTCTATTTGATTCTATTTTGTTCAGTTCCCAAATTTATTCTATTCTGTTCTATCCCATTCAATTCCTTTCTATTCTATTCTGTTCTCATACTTATTCTATCCTATTCTGTCCCATTCAATTCCTTACTATTCTATTCTGTTCTCATACTTATTCTATTCTATTCTATTATGTTCTCATACTTATTCTATTCTATTCTATTCTGTTCTCATACTTAATATTCTATTCTATTCTGACCCATTCAATACCTTACTATTCTATTCTGTTCTCATACTTATAATATTCTATCCTATTCTATTCTGTTATCATACTTATTCTATTCTATTCTATTCTCTTCTCATACTTATTCTATTCTATTCTATTCTGTTCTCATACTTATTCTATTCTTTTCTGCACCATTAATTCCTTCATTTCCTTCCCTTCTATTTCATACTATTTTCTTAATAAAGTAAACTTCTGACCCAGTTCTTGTGTTTAGTGTAAGCCCTTCCAAATATAACACACTAAATTTAAAACATAAATGACCTTCCTTCACTACGATCCTTGCTCTTGCAGACTTCATCTGAAAAAGAAACCCCCCTCCCCCAAAACAAACTTTCTTTCTTTGTCTCCATTCTATTCCTACTCTATTCCATTCTAAATTTTTATTCATGCTATGTTATATTGGGAGAGATATCGGGGAATATCTATTTCACCACCGTACGATACGCTTGTTAGAGTTAAATAGTTGGCAAATGTTCACGTATCTGTTTGGAGTTTAATCGTGGATCAAGTACAAACTATTACAAGCTAGGACAAGGTTCGATCCGGTGGCGAATCACGCATCTTATTCAGTCTTTTATAGCAAAATTGTCTTTGGCTCGTATAAGCACATGCATATGGGTTCATCAAGAATTAAGTGAGTGTCCTTTATTGCATAAGGCTAGATCAAGTTTCATTGCTATGTTTAATCATTAATTTCTGGTAAATCATGGGTTCAAGGAAATCGTAAGAAAACGAATAAAATGTATCGAAGTTAACTGTTCTCCACAATATTCTTATTCTTTTCTGTTCTCTTTAAAAAAAATTCTAATCCATTTTATTCCAACTCTATTCCATTCTATTCCTATTCTATTCTGTTCTCTTACGTTCTATTTCATTATGTTCTAATCTCTTCTATTCCTACTCTATTCCATTCTGAATTTTCAAAGGAAAGACCGAATGTCTACATGAATGTAAATAGTGCTGAATGATATGCATGATGGATGTGATCTATCTGAAACATCACTCTCACCTTGTTCCACTTTATCAAAGTCCTCAACAGTAGCACCAAATAAGCTCAGTGCGTTACATACATCCCTCCATGATGTTTGGAAATCAGTTGCTTTAACCCTTGGATTTGGAGAGTGACACAAATTGTCTCGCTTTTTTTTAAACGTTTTAAGGGCCGCTACCAGATTAGTTGCTACAACAAATGGTGGCAGTGAATGTAGAAGAACTTTCACCAAAAGAGATATATCCCATTGCGATGTATTACCAGATTTCACTCTTTTTCTTTCATATTGGAGAGGCTCAAATATTTTCAGGAGGTCAGTTCCATTCTGCGCACAGTCAGTCCAAGGTGAGAATGTTCCTGCAGCATCCCACTGAGTTTTAAAGTAACGACGCAGACATGGATTCCCTACTCTTAACAGAAGTAAGGCCAGGCAACAGTAGTTCCTGTTTAAGATACACTCACTTAATTAGTATGGATTATAGTCTGGTAATATTACATCTACAGTATTTGTATTTTTCAAACATATATGTTCATTATGTTAACCCAAGACAAAAAGCACTTGACTAGGGCATACATATACATACCATTTTTACACTCAATAACTGACAAACAAATGATGTGGAAAAAGAAAAAAAATTACCAAATGAAAGAACTGTCAGAAGTGATGCACGACATTATCATATATGCAAATTGAGTTGAACATTTGGAGGTGAGGAATTTGAAGAGTCAGTGTGAGAGCGAGCGAGAGTAAAAAGTTGATTTGTAAACCTTCAGTGGTGAATAGAATAAGCGCAAGTTTATCTGTGATAGAATGTAGCAAATTAGAGCCAATCAGTGGGCATTCGCAACAAGAACTATTTTAACAGCAATAAATTAAAATCCATTCTAACTTAATATCTATGAATAATTACAGGCATCCTAGACCTCCTATATATCCTATATTTCCTATAATTTGTATAGGATCCCATAAAAGAGTATATATTTAAAGAAAACCTCCTATATTTCCTATAAATAGGACGACTGCTGATTGGTACATTTGTATTTTACACTGTTTAGAATGGCCCCCTTTTTTTGGTTCTGGTTTTTTTTAATGGCTTTTTAGTTCTGCAAATCATTGCCTGTGCACCCTCCCTGCAAGATCCCTGGATACGCCACCGAAAAGCTATCTTAGCTCCTATAAAGTGCATATATTTTTGGTAAAAAATCCTATATTTTCCTATATCTAGAACTTGCACAGCCTATATTTCCTATCAAATTTGTCTAAAAAGTGGCTGGGATGCCTGTAATTATTACATATTAACAATAGTGAAAAATAATGAAGTGAACAAAAAGAAATACTTAAAAACAAACAACTTGATAGACACCTGCATATTATATACATGATGGCAAGTCTGATCACTGATTACCTAGCTATACAATGCTAGTGAATGTACATGACCTGTCAGACCAAAATTGATGGACAATGCAAAGTATTTAGTGTAAGTAAGTAATTAAGTAAACTCTTTATTTACTGAGGGTATCACTAAATAGCAATATGCTAACAAACCTGTGGCCCTCTAATATATAAACTATGAAGATATATGTACAAAAAAATTATACTGAGAATTATGACTATACATTTCTTAGCAAGCAATTATAATTATTTTGGCCAATATCATTTTAAAATGTCTTCAACAAAGTAGATATAATTAAGCTAAACCATACAATATCTTACCTTTCTTCTTCATCCATGTTTATTTCGAATTTTTTACCTAAAGCTGTCAAAAATAAAAGATAGTGATTATTAAATGCGTTGTCCCGATTCTTTTTCTCACTTATGTATTTTTTACCGGGATCTCGGGAAGACAGTATAATCTGTGGTCTTTAGACCGCACATCGCCAGGAGAACTGACATCGACATTAGGGATGTCATCAAATTTTACTGTTTCCCAGCAACCGTTCTGAGCAAATTACATTACGTGTGTTCATCGGTGAATAGCAAAGCCAGAACTGTGATTTCATCGGAAGTAGAAGAGTTTTTCTATGTTTTAAAAAATCTAATAATTCAAATAATTGCGTTCAATTCCTTTCTATTGTGTTCTGTTCTATTCTATGCTATTCTATTCTGTTCCCATACTTATTCTATTCTTAACTTTTCTGTTCGGTCACATTCAATTCCTTTCTATTCTGCTCTGTCCCACTCATTTTATTTCTATTCTGTTCTGTACCATTCAATACCTCTTTATTTTATTTTTATTCTCATTGTGTACCATTCACTTCCTTTCTATTCTATTCTGTTCTCATACTTATTCTTTTCTCTTCTGCACCATTCAATACCTTACTATTCTATTTGTTCTCTCCCATACCACCCTGTTCCGTCCTATTTATTCCATTTCCTTCCCCTCTATTTCACATTATTTTCTTGAATAAAAAGTAAACTTCTGAACCAGTTCTTGTCTTGAGTGTTCCAAATATAACACGCTAAATTTAAAACATAAATACCCAAAATCGAAGTGAATTGTCTTCATTCCACATTTTATTTGGTTCTCTTGTTTAACTGGTCTAAGTGGCCCTGGTTACAGAGTAATTGCACTGTCAAAACGTTTTTCTTATCAACTTGTTTATAATAAGATTGTGGTAAAAAGAGAAAACACCATGAAGCACCATAAGCAACAAAACACCTACATTTGAATAGGTGTGGAGGATTAAATGCACAAATGCAAATCTTTTTTCACTGCATTTATACCCAACTCTGAAATGGTATTCCTCTGATCATCTGACTTATACAAATCAAAAAATCTAGACCTAATGGTTTTGTATTTCAGATTACTTGCAATTTGTATAACTATTTGTAAATAGTGCTGAATGATATACATGATAGAAGTGATCTATCTGAAATATCACTCTCACCTTGTTCCACTTTATCAAAGTCCTCAACAGTAGCACCAAATAAGCTCAGTGCATTACATCCATCCCTCCATGATGTTTGGAAATCAGTAGCTTCAACCCTTGAATTTGGAGAGTAATGCAACTTGTTTCGCATTTCTTTTAACGTTTTAAGGGCTACTACCACATTAGCTGCTACAACAAGTGGTGGCCGTGAATGTAGAAGAACTTTGACTAAAAGAGACATGTCCCATTGTGATGTATCACCAGATTTCACTTCATCTTTTTCATATGGGAGAGGCTTAAACATCCGCAGCAGGTCAGTTCCATTCTGAGCACAGTCAGTCCAAGGCATGTTTTTTCCTGCAGCATCCCACTGAGTTTTAAAGTAACGACGCAGACATGGATTCCCTACTCTTAACAGAAGTAAGATCAGACAATAGTAGTTCCTGTTTAAGATACACTCACTAAATTAGTATTGATTATAGTTTGGTAATATTACATCTACAGTGTTTGCATTTTTCAAACATATATGTTCATTATGTTAACCCAAGACAAAAAGCACTTGTCTAGGGGATACATATACATACAATTTTTACACTCAATAACTGACAAACAAATGATGTGGAAACAGAAAAAAATTAACAAATGACAAAACTGTCAGAAGTGGCGCACAACATCATATATGCAAATTGAGTTGAAAATTTGGAGGCGAGGAATGTGAAGAGTCAGTTTGAGAGCGAGCGAGAGTAAAAAGTTGATTTGTAAACCTTCAGTGGTGAAAAGAATAAACGCAAGTTTATCGGTGATAGAATGTAGCAAATTAGAGCCAATCAGTGGGCATTCGCAACAAGAACTATTTTAACACCAATAAAATCCATTCTTGATATCTATGAATAATTACAGGCATCCTAGACCTCCTATATCCTATATTTCCTCTAATTTGTATAATAGGATTCCATAAATTGCCTATATTTAAAGAAAACCTCCTATATTTCCTATAAATAGGACGACTGCTGATTGATACATTTATATTTTACACTGTTTAGAATGGCCGACTTTTATTTGGTTTTGGTTTTTTTTTATGGCTTTTTAGTTCTGCAAATCATTGCCTGTGCACCCTCCCTGCAAGATCCCTGGTTACGCCACCGAAAAGTTATCTTAGCTCCTGTAAAGTGCATATATTTTTGGTAAAAAATCCTATATTTTCCTATATTTAGAACTTGCACAGCCTATATTTCCTAACAAATCTGTATAAAAAGTGGCTGGGATGCCTGTAATTATTACATAACAATTATAGTGAAAAATAATGAAGTGAACAAAAAGAAATACTTAAGAACAAACAACTTGATAGACACCTGCATATACATGAAGGCAAGTCTGATCACTGATTACCTAGCTATACAATGCTAGTGAATGTACATGACCTGTCAGACCAAAATTGATGGACAATGCAAAGTATTTAGCTCTTAGTATTATTTAACTCTTTATTTACTGAGGGTAGCACTAAATAGCAATATGCTAACAAACCTGTGGCCCTCTAATATATAAACTATGAAATTCAAGATATATATACAAAAAAACTATACTGAGAATTATGACTATACATTTCTTAGCAAGCAATTATAATTATTGGCCAATATCATTTTAAAATGTTTTCAACAAAGTAGATAACTGATATAATTAAGCAAAACCAGTCAATATCTTACCTTTCTTCTTCATCCATGTTTATTTAAAGGAATATTGAAATTAATGTTCAACATAGAATTAAGTATGTAGCATGGATACAGGTGTTGCAAATGACCTCATTCATTTTTTCAGATCTTCTTTTATACTGTTAATTTGTTTATTTCTGTGAATATTTCAAAGCAGAATAGAAATGACTTGAGACTTCAGTCTATATAAGCAAAAGAATAAAAAATTAGAATTATAAAAAAAGATGATTCTTTGACCTGTTTTACGAATATCACTGCACAACTGTACAGCAAAATAAACTGACTAGACTTTTCAATGTTATTAATAGCTTATGTCTTGCATAAAAAGCATATTCCCTGCACTTTGCAACAAGTAATTTTTTTTCTTTTACCAAAGGGTTCCCGAACCATAAGAATGCAATATACCTCAATAAATTTCATCAAAAGGTTTTTTAAAGGTTTTCGAACTGATATTTGAACTACAAGTGTTTAAGAATTTTTGAAACGTTTTACAAATTTTAATTTTGCCTTTTCAGGAGGTGAATTCACTCTGGTAATTTTCTTTGAAATATAACAACAAATTGACAGGGTTCCTTAAATTGATTTGTTTTCCAGTTGTTTCATCCAAATTTTGATTTGCATGGTTAAAGACATCCCCTTTATATTCTATTACCTATTTCAAGATGAGAAACATAGAGTGCACAACTGAAAAGAGCACCAAACATTTGACATTTGACATATATGCGCTGTTCCTTGTTGAAGGCGCTCCTCTGTATCACCTTCTATATATGGCCATGTGGCAATACCTATGAGTCATATAAAGGTACAACAACAAGCTATCTAATAGGCTACAATAGTCTTTGATGGGTACGAAGTTAAGATGGCCCTTTGACAAAAGACTTCAATCGCCAAGGACTGACAGGTACTAGTACTTGGATAACAAACTGTGAATTTTGACTGGTTGTTGATGAAACCAGCTTCTTGACCAACAAGGAATGGTTTATAATTAATCCACCTTTTCGTTAACAGTCTACCAGTTGATAATGGTATATGAGATTTTATCATGCAGACTGTAGTAGAAAATAAACTACAGCACTGATTCACATTGGTCAAGACATCAGGATCCTCTAATATCTTGCTCTTGTTGATCTTAATGTTGATCTTGATGAATTGAATTGGTCTTAATTCCAGAACCAAAACAAATGTCATTGTTTAGGGAGGTGCAGGTGGGAAAATCAGGCAAATGAAATGTGCCTTGGATTCAGCCTGCATGCACTGCTCAGGTATGACACAACATCCCCATATTCTTGGAAGAAGTAAATCCGAAATTCTTACATTAAATATCATGGCAAAACACAAAACCCTCAAACATTAATATACTAATGCAGTGGCTCTTCAGAATTTTGACTAGACAATAACATTTTAGCTTCTAACAATTAGCCGCCATTTTAATGAATCCAGAGTCTACTCAACATAGATTGTCATTGCTATGTGAAAAAAGGCATTTATTTGTCTTTTATAGTGCAACATCTGAAGACCAATTTGTTTGTTTGAGGTATACAGGCTCCTGACAGAAAGTTGCTTTGTTTACATGAAAAAAACCTGCCGCAATGCACCTTCGTACATCATGCATTAGCTACAGCTTGACCACAGCAAGAGTGTGTACTTACAGGTTCAGGAGTGGAAGGCTGATCGAGACTTGCAACCATACAGTGGACTGGGGATGGGAACTTAATGATGGGAAGCTTCTTCCGGTTGGGACTGCAGCTGCCACCAGCACACAAGTTCCTTATAATGTGGCTCAGAAGATCAGATACAACTGCAAATCAGATCACACAACCATTAGATATTACTGCCAGCTATTACCGTTCATAAGTTATTTATTTATTAACTTAGCTTTAACTCTTTGTTTTCTTGACCTGCTGTTAACTAGAAACAAAAAATGGGGACTAACTAGAAAGAGCAGTCTTTGTAATTATATCAACAATTCGGCGGACCATTTCTCCACACATCTTCATCATTACTAACAAATATTAAAGTGACATAAAACAACCACTGAAGAAATGAAAGAAAATGTGACAGTGTCCACCCTAGCTCAGTGTCTACACCTCATAATAATCACTTCTCATGATTGTGAACTGACCACTCTCACTGCATACCTCTTATTACTAACCACCTCTCATGCTAGTAAGCACTTTATATCCATTTTGAAAAGGTGCTATATGAATCATAAATCATTTATCATTATTACATGTAAGAGACATGGCTTAGATATTTCTCCTGCGTGTGCAGTTTGTTAATGCAATGGGCAAAGTTTCTTGAAATCGGTGGCACGTCCCAATCAACTAGATTGCCAAATTTGATAAATAGATAACTGTTTATTTTTGTCAAGTTTGAGAACATATGCAATATGTATTTTACATGGAAGTACAACCCGAGGACACTTTATTTCTCAACTGAAATTATAGAATAATAAAGAGGATGTCTTTAACCATACAATTCAAAATTTGGATAAAACGACTAGAAAACTTATCAATTTGAGGAATCCTGTCAATACGTTGCTAAATTAAAAGAAAATTTACCTGTTAATCCCCCTTCCCTCCTCCTAAAAAAATAAAAACCGTTCTTCATTTTGTTCACATGATTCACGGGACTCCTGTGGTGAATATTAATCTTCACTTCAATTATTCAGGATTTTCCACCGAACGGATTTTTAGGATGTTTTTTTAGTATGTTTAGGACACCTCTACTGACATAATAGCAGCTAAAAAAATTCTAATGCAATTAGTTTTAACCTAAACCTTAGATTGACTGAAATATTGTTTCGAAATTCCAAAGTTGGTCGCCAACTATAAACTTGGCAATTTTCGAACAGAGTTCGTAACCCGATCGTGTAAAGTAATATAAGACCGAGTGTAAAGTGCACTATGATATACATAGAAATGCTTGTTTTGTGGCAAATAAGTCTGTTCGTCAAGAGCTTCGTAATCACTTATGTTTGAAACATTTTGTTTATCTTCTTCCATCACTTCCGGCTTTGAACTTTAAAAAACTTCAAAATAACTTTCCTTCCTTAACTTAGACTTACCTATGTTACCAGATGGGTAATCTGGATGAAGTGCAAAATTTGAGCGAGAAAATCGAGGAAAACGCGACAGAACAACGTACTCTTCACAATCTTGACGACGCTACAAGGAAACGTGGCACACCCACTTTTGTCGCATTCTTGTTCACAGATCCTCCTCGGTTATTATTGTCGTCTCGTCTAGTTCCTCAATCAACGACACAGGTAACCCAACCATTTTTCCCCTTCAGATATATGTGTCTATAAAGAAACTAGTAGATTCAAAGAATCAAATAATGTCACTACAAAGATACTTCAGTCGAAGTAAATCACCACTGATTAACTCTTGACCAATGTTCAAGAGCTTTCTATGAAATTCGTCCATTCTAGTTCTGCCAATACGTTAAACTTTTCTTTTTACACGATGAGATCTACATACTATCCACGGTGGCCATCCACGGTAGTGTACTTTCGGTTTAACCTTTACTTCCGCTTTTGTGAGGAATGGTACTTCATGTAGCATCGAATTAGTGTATTGAGAGTTATCATTTATGATAAATATACCTACATGAAGTACTAGCTTAGCTCAGACTACTCGTCAAGGTCCGTCCGTCAACGACACAGGTAACCCAGCCATTTTCCTCCTTCAGATATATATAAAGAAACTAGACCTACAGAATCCAAAAAATCGTGTTTCTATAACGAAATATCAAGATAAATTGTATCTATTTCTTTGTTTGGCTTTCTACCATTTAAGGGCCAGGAATGTCCTTGGTATCGCATTAGTGTGCTTGGGCTTCCTGTGTATCGTTCTTCTAAAGATCGAAGCCACATCTGATACAGTGATCCCAACCTGTTTCATGCTCTTGCACATCAACTTTAACACCGTAATGTTTCTGCCTTTGGAAATATAGGAGGTAAATACTTCGTTTAAAATGTCACTTTTAGTAATTTTGATCTATGTTTTTATCTTCAAAGAGCTGTATAAGCTTTATAAAAATGTTCAAAATTTTTTTAATCCATCTTGAAAACCGGCTTTATTATGCTATAAGAGTGCTACAAAAAATACTTAATTACTCTTTAGGATTTAGTTGAAATCATAGCCGCCATGTTTAGGTGGTATTAAGTTTGTTAATGTAGTTTAATATTTAGTGGTCATGTGTATTCATTATAATATAGAAGTTCATTGTAAACTACAGCTAACTATTTCTTCATATCATCCAACATGGTGGTCATGTCTTTTGTTATATCATCCAACATGATGGTCATGTCTTTTGTTATATCATCCAACATGGTGGTTATGTCTTTTGTTACATCATCCAACATGATGGTCATGTCTTTTGTTATATCATCTAACATGGTGGTCATGTCTTTCGTTATATCATCCAACATGGTGGTCATGTCTTTTGTTATATCATCCAACATGGTGGGCATGTCTTTTGTTATATCATCCAACATGGTGGTCATGTCTTTTGTTAAATCATCCAACATGGTGGTCATGTCTTTTGTTATATCATCCAACATGGTGATCATGTCTTTTGTTATATCATCCAACATGGTGGTCATGTCTTTTGTTAAATCATCCAACATGGTGGTGACATGTCTTTTGTTATATCATCCAACATGGTGGCCATGTCTTTTGTTATATCATCCAACATGGTGGTCATGTCTTTTGTTATATCATTCAACATGGTGGTCATGTCTTTTGTTACATCATCCAACATGGTGGTCATCTCTTTTGTTACATCATCCAACATGGTGGTCATGTCTTTTGTTATATCATCCAACAAGGTGGTCATGTCTTTTGTTAAATCATCCAACATGGTGGTGACATGTCTTTTGTTATATCATCCAACATGGTGGCCATGTCTTTTGTTATATCATCCAACATGGTGGTCATGTCTTTTGTTATATCATTCAACATGGTGGTCATGTCTTTTGTTACATCATCCAACATGGTGGTCATGTCTTTTGTTACATCATCCAACATGGTGGTCATGTCTTTTGTTACATCATCCAACATGGTGGTCATGTCTTTTGTTATATCATCCAACATGGTGGTTATGTCTTTTGTTATATCATCAGACATGGTGTCAAGTCTTTGTTATATCATCCAACATGGTGGCCATGTCTTTTGTTATATCATTCAACATGGAGGTCATTTCTTTGGTTATATCATCCAACATGGTGGTTATGTCTTTTGTTATATCATCCAACATGGTGGCCATGTCTTTTGTTATATCATCCAACATGTTGGTCATGTCTTTTGATATATCATCCAACATGGCGGCCATGTCTTTTGTTATATCATCCAACATGGTGGGCATGTCTTTTGTTATATCATCCAACATGGTGGTCATGTCGTTTGTTATATCATCCAACATGGTGGTCATGTCTTTTGTTATATCATCCAACATGGTGGTCATGTCTTTTGTTATATCATCCAACATGGTGGTCATGTCTTTTGTTAAATCATCCAACATGGTGGTCATGTCTTTTGTTATATCATCCAACATGGTGGTCATGTCTTTTGTTAAATCATCCAACATTGTGTCTAGTCTTTTGTTATATCATCCAACATGGTGGTCATGTCTTTTGTTATATCATCCAACATGGTGGTTATGTCTTTTGTTACATCATCCAACATTGTGTCTAGTCTTTTGTTATATCATCCAACATTATGTGTACTGTCTTTTGTTAAATCATCAATGTTACATAATGTTTTATTTTTAAGTTACTTTCAGCAAATATGAAGGAACAGAATTCCAACCCTCAGACAGTTCCATACGGATTCGGTTGCACATGTGCTTCTGAAAAAGTTATATTTTGTTATAACAAGAGAAGTGGACAGGAAACATGGAGCTGTTCTGGAAAATGCTTTGAGGTATGTATGTAATTATATTGACTTGGAAATTAAGGAATTCATAATAACACTGCTTAATAAATGAAAATGTAACAGCTTAGGGCTATATTGCCACTACCAGTACACTACAGTTGGTTTGTTTTAAGTAATTTGCACAGTCAATATCAATAGAATAAAAAGTTAAACCACTTTTAACAGATTTGGCCAGACCATTGTCCAAATCGTAACCTTGACCAAGTATGAAGACTATACAAGATTTGTCAAAATATCTTCTTCAAAGCATTGCAATAGAAACTAATATGTAAAGTTTATAGAATAAAAAATAAAATTGTTGACATGATATTGCTTCTTGATAAAATATATATTTACAAGGATACAAGGATAAAAATGAAATTGAATTAAGAAATGCTAATATGATTTCAATCAATAATTTCAATCAACTACTGAATATATAGGTGATTTGGGACTAAATTTGTCCAAATTGGATAGAACTGGATGACAAATGTCTGAGCACTGCCAAATGTGCATGTTTTTAGACATGTTTAAGAATTTTTTGAATTCCTTATTTTTATTTTCAAATTGAACAAGCATGTAGTCCTAACACAGATTAATCATGTCAAACTTACAATAATGATAGAAATATGACATCAATAGTAAGTTAGAAATCAGTCCTAAATAATATACAAATATTGTCTGACAACAGTCATACAGGGTTGGGGTAACAGTAAGAATGCCCGCTTCTTCCCACTGCTACCCATGTTCAAGGTGGTTCTCGCCCTTTCTTTGGTTTGTCTGGTTTTTGTCCCTCCTCAAAAACGAAAAACCTTAAACTGGATGTAAAGGTCTTTTACACCAAATTTGCATCTTTTATATTCCTATAATTGTTATTTTTTTTCATATCTAGAAATACAAATAATAATGATAAAGATTTGGAACTTTTTTCATCGCTGACAAACAATATTATTTTGGATCTTGAATTCCAAATATTTTGCTTCTTGACTGACCATATCCACCATCAGTCAAATAACCTATAGTTTGTTAGTAATATTTTTTAATGCTTTTCGTGGTTTTCTCAGGTTGTTTTATAAGCTTCTTACTTTATCAGTTTTTAAAAATTTATAGTAAAACAGAATAATAAAATAAAAATATAGAAAAAAAAGAATAATGATTGCAGATAATTGGCTGATTAGACTAGCTCAGGAAAGGGCATGTTGAAATTATAGTAAAATTATAAAGTTTGAAGAAAATGAGTTCAAAACTCACAAATTCATAATTTTTGAAAGGATTAAATTTGTATGATAACCCAGGCAACGTGCCTGTCAATAAATGTTTTGTATAGGAAAACCAATAGGTTTGAGTGCAATTTGAATGAAATATCATGTCTCCTGCTCGTGCTATTTGAAAATCACGCAATCCAAAGTACTGAAAAGAGTATTCCTTCATGTCCCAAATAAATAAAATTCATTCAAAATAGCGAAAATAAAAGCTGCTTTCTTTTTAGAGTGCAATGCACTAAAACCGTGAACATTAAATAGTACTAATTAGTACTTTTTCATACAGAATCCTTTGTCTTCTATTGTTCAATTATCACAATTTAGTGCTAAAAATTAGTATTTGTTTCACCAATGCAATTGCAGCAATGGGGTGAAGTATAAATGGTTTTCAACCATTCCCAAGAGAATTAAATAACAAAAGACACGGCGACCATGTTGGAGGATATTTAACAATTATTCGCCGAAGGCGAAATAATTATTTTAGCATAAATACGCAGGTGATTCTTTAAAAAAAAGGAAAAGAAGAAGATAAAAGGCATTTTTTTCCCGGTAACAGCAACAAAGCGGCTGGCCGCCATTTTGGATTTTCGCTCGAGGTGATTATCGTGTGATAGTGCGAGTTTCTTGACCAATCAGCGCGCGAGATTTTCTATAAATCACCTTTACTAAAACAATAATTCATTGATATCCTGCGTAGCCTGGCGTTCCTTGTGTCCCCCCCCCCCCCCCAAAAACCCAAAGGGACGCCTGGCTACGCAGGCTAATTCATTGACGATTCTTTTGTTAAATCCCTCCAACATGGTAGCCTAGAAATTTCTTCATTCTTATTGTTGAATTCATTTTTGAACCCATTAATCTAAGGTTTACGCACAAGGAATCTAAGGGGAAAATGTCTGCAAGAGTGGGGCTTCAAAAATAACGGTATTCAACTTCCAGAAACTATTCCAGAATTAATTTGTCAGTAATGTATGAAAACCATGAAAACAAAAAAACAAGTCGCGATGAAATTAATAGATAATACAGATATTCATTGATGATATATAAAAATTTATTTATTTATTTATTTATATCAAGTAACACTAACTTATCTCTGTTCAGCAAATGCCTATTAAGAAACACTGACCAAACCGTATTGTCTCATGATTTCGCCTAGCGGATCTTAAATTACTTCAAAAACTCAAAATTCTCTATAAAATACTTTAATATAGATAATACAGATATTCACTGATAATACATATATTTATAGCACTGAAGTAACTCTAACTTATCTCTGTTCAGCATAAGCCTATGAAGCCACAACTAAATTGTATTGCCTCACAATTTCGCCTAGCGGTTCGGAAATTACAAAAAAATATTAATAATAATGAAAGGACCTAGGAAGGAACTAAGTGGAAGACACAGTGCTACATGAAACTTCTGAAGTAAAATTAGAACATATTACAAATTTCTTTAGAGAGGAAAATTCCCGTATTACACTCTTTCGCGTTAAACGTTATTCAAACGGATTCCCAATGAATATAGATTACGTAGTGTTTAATAAACGAGTAGGAGTGTTTTATCAGGTATAAAACATGATCTACGAGTTTTTTGAACTGCTTAAGACACTCATAAACAATTTATAAGATTTTGGTTCAACTGGAGCCACCATACACGTCACGAACATGGATTTTTATACTTCGATAGAGATTTGACGTCACGGGCATGCGCAACCAGATTCAATAGAAGCTCCCACATGTTGGATATTGCGTGCCAAGGCAAAGACAGGCACGTTAGTCAAAGATTCTTATTATCAGTATCAGTGTTATTCCACTATTTCCAACTATAAGTTGATCAGCAGGGACTATATAGTCTACACAGAGCCAAAGTTCTGATGTAGTAGTCCTTTTAGAACTTTTCTGTCTTGTGTAGATTTCTTAGCTTGGTGTTTATCAATATTAAGTAGTTGACTAATTTTGATCCATGGATCTCTAACATATTTAGCAGATGGAATTGCAAACAGCAACTGTTTCGTTAAATTTGAATTTGGTCTCCTACAAACATGTGCAATGTACTTCAAGTAGCGTATGTATATAAAATCACGAAGTGCCAGGGTTCCCACTATTCTCTCCAGGTCTGAGTTCCTATATTTAAAGGCAAACGTTTGTTCTCCGTCACTGTTCATTTTCCTTTCCCAGCCATTCCGTACCTTCTTCCGTTCTTCTTAGTAGACCAAACCAACAGGATTCAAGCTTTTTTAGTTCATCTTCATTTGGTAGTTCAGCCTCAGTACAGTAAGTAAGTCTGGATCTGATACAGGATTCCAAGAGTTTTCTGCGTGTATTCAAGTGTATTCATAGATAGGGTTGACTATGACCTTGATGAGGCTCTAAGTCTTCATCTAAACTTGATGCATACTTCATCCCTGATGAAGTCATCCTCATAGTATTCGAGTGGTCTTTATATAAAGACCACAGGTGTCTTTGTATAAAATCACTTGAATACTAATAAAGATGACTTTATCGGGTATAAAGGTCCATGTACGTGACGTGTATAGTGGCTCCAATTGGACCATAAGCTTATGTATGAATTATTCATGAGTGTTTTAAAAATATCTAAAAAACATCTGTCTAATAATAAATGTTACAGTCATCGCGGAACAAAGTCGTCGCGACAAATGAGTTTTTGGTGGATGCTGATTTTCCATTTGTGTTTTCCGCTGGGGAAAGGTCATGCAAACACTTGATTGATGTCCGCCAAGATTTCTTTTCCGTGACGTTCTGCATTCTATTGAGAACATCATGTCAAGATCAAAAGCTATAGAGGTTTGGCTCAATGTAATTAGCCAATCAGATGGGATATAGCTCTATTGCTGTAGACAATCGATTCATTCCTGAGATCTCTTCACTTCCTCCTTAACCTTCTCCATATCCTCCTCAACATTTTCCACTCTGTTCTCAACAAGTCCCATCCTTTGCATTAGAGATCGAACAGCATCCTTCAAAGTCTCGAGAACTTTGCAGACTTCTTCTTTTTGACTGATAGCCAGTCGTTCAACATCTTCGGATAACTGAGCAAGTTGGAATTCTCTAGATAACTGGGACACTTTATCTTCGATATCCTTTACCAACTCTGGTGGAACTGTGTTGGCCATACACATTTCTACGCCTGAAAATAAATCGAAATAATAATCATACTAAGGATTAGAAGTCAGCTTTAAGGCTGTGTTGCGGTGTTACAACAAACACTGTTTATTGCAGCTTGTCTTGCAATCTTACGTTGTTAAGCGATAAAAAATATACGGTAACACATCAAAGGGGCAAGAGACCTTTTTACCTTGGTCGTAATGTTTCCCATTCCATACCACGTGTCATTCCCTAGAGTATCATTTCTTTTACGATTCCGCACAAGAATAGGACGTTTGCATGATGGCGTCATTTGACTACCACTACCATAATGCTAAGCGAATTTTCTTTCTTATTTAAATTTTTATTCCCTCATGAGAATAGTAAGACAATTGTTGCTAATTGACTGATTAACTAATTACATGAGCTCTATTTATAATAACTTCATGAGATGTGTCAGTCTACAATCAATATGATATTATCGCTGAGTCTTGATTGGCTAATGGAAATAGTAAATTCCTAAGTGTGATTTCTTATTAAAAAGAGTAATACGAGTGAAAATCTTAGAATTAAACATAGCTTAAACTAAAGTTAATATATGAATATATGGTAAATGTATAGAAAGGTCTACGAGGAGCACTTCTATAATAAGATTTAAATTAATAGTGCTAAAATAACTAAGCAAGGGGGTAAAGAGTGATTAGGGCGTAACCAGGGGTGTACATGCAAATGGGAGGAGCTAAGAAGTTTACTTGTAAATTCAAAGCATACCATTATCTAAACTTGTGCGTGATGGTAGCCTTACTGAAATCTTATATAATCGATATTTTTAATAGCTAATTGATCGTACTTTATCTTGTTTTCATACGATAAGAAATAGTAATTAGAAAACTCATTTCTAGCTTAGTCTGTAAAAACAATTTTCTCTTTCATAACACATCATGTCAAGATCAAAAGCTATAGAGGATTGGCTCAATATAATTAACCAATCAGAACAGATATGTCTATTTCTATTTCGGGACATTTCTATTGTTTTGGCGCGCGGTTCAAATCATGTTCAATTGACTGTGACTGTTGCTGAAAATGACAGGAAGCTCTTTTTAGAGCTCGTAGAACCTCCTGTTAAATCATTGCATCCTTTCCTTTTACACCTAAAACTTCCACATATGGATAGTGAAGACTTAACATTTTCCCTTCAAATCCTTTACTTAGTTCACAAATAAATTATGGCAGATAACAACGTACCAAAAACGCCACCACTTGAGAAGAAGGCAAGCGTTAAAGAAGCTGGACAGTCTAGTTGTGAGCTATCACACAAACTTAAGAGGGATTTGAGTTTTGCTCCACGCCTTGTAAGGCAAAACGCACTACGTGAGTTTATGCGGAGTAAAAACAACTAATTTAAATAAAAAAAAACAACGGCTCTTTTAGGAGCCACCAAATGAGTAATTGTCATGACTCATATGCTATCGAATCTACTAATAGGTTTTCATATCGCTCATTCAAGAAAGGCCGTGAAGATCGGCAGCTCCATAAAGGCTAACTGCGTATTACGCGTCTACTTCACTTTTAATTTATAAAAGAAAAGCTTCGAATCGAAAACAGGAATATAAATTTACCGGTAACCAGAAGTACACGAAACTTTCTGTTTATAAGCGTTTTACTCAAACAGTTTTTCATTTAACCGTTTTTTGTAAGCAAACTTTTTTTTATACACGACGAGAGAAAACAGAGTTTTCTGTCTTTGGCCGCCAGATTTAACCGATTAGTTTACCCGGCTTTAGATTTTAAAGCCTTCCTTTAAACTAGCATATGAGTTACTGTATTGAGTTTAATTTGTCGGTTATTTTGCAAAAGAGCCGTAATAAGTTTCAATTTGTAAACTAAATTCCTATGCTGGTCAAAAAAGTTTGCTAAAAAGACTAGATATTAGTTTGTTCACATGAGTGGAGATCACTTGTGAAACACGGATTATAAAGACAATAGAGGCGGTTTGTATCAGTCTCACACTTCGTTCGAGGGATACGCTTCGCAGCTTCCCGCTTCCCGCTTTGCTCGGTTGCATTCACCAATCAGAACTTGAGGAATCCTATTTTTATTCAAATTTATGCCCAACCATTGAAATGTACGTGAGAATCTGAACTGTAAGTGCATGTCCCTAAAACAATAGGCATTCTGTGCCATGACAATCGATTCTTTCGTGAGCCCTCTTCACTTCCTCCTTAACCTTCTCCATATCCTCCTCAACAAGTCCCACCCTTTGATTTAGAGATCGAACAGCATCCTGCACAGTCTCCAAGGTATCTAAAACTTTGCGGACTTCTTTTCCTTGACTGATAGCCAGTCGTTTAACATCTTCGGATAACTGAGCAACGTTTTCTTCGTTTCGACGGAGAGCAAGTTGGAATTCTCTAGATAACTGAGACACTTTATCTTCGATATCCTTTACCAACTCTGGTGGAACTGTGTTGGCCATACACATTTCTACGCCTGAAAATAAATCGAAATAATAATCATACTAAGAATTAGAAAAGTCAGTTTTAAGGCTGTGTTGCGGTGTTACAACAAACACTGTTTATTGCAGCTTGTCTTGCAATCTTACGTTGTTAAGCGATAAAAAATATACGGTAACACATCAAAGGGGCAAGAGACCTTTTTACCTTGGTCATAATGTTTCCCATTCCATACCACGTGTCATTCCCTAGAGTATCATTTCTTTTACGATTCCGCACAAGAATAGGACGTTTGCATGATGGCGTCATTTGACTACCACTACCATAATGCTAAGCGAATTTTCTTTCTTATTTAAATTTGTATTCCATCAAGAGAATAGTGAGACAGTTGGTGATAATTGACTGAACAAAAGAAAATGTGCAATGGAGTCTGGTAGTAGAGGTCAATGACGCCATCATGCAAACGTCCTATTAAAAGACAACTTTAAAAAAATAATCTTATTCTTATTCAGACGCGTGGTCTGAAATGGTTAAATATTACGTCAAAGCTAAAGAGGTATGTTCCTGAAACTTACATTTGTTTTTCCATTCTTTCAGTTGATCAGCTACTGTGTTTTCATCGTCAGATGACAGCTTCAGAGCTTTTAAGAGAGAATGCATTAGATTGAAGGAATCTGCAAACTTTGTTTCATCCCAGCTCTGAAAGTTACAGTGGCCCCATTCATTTCTTACATCTTTTCGTACTTTTCTTGATAAGTCTTGAATGTCAGCAGAAAAGACACTAGCAGAGGAAAGAACACCAAGGACCGCAGATAAATCGCAGGTATCATTGAATCCTAAAGTGAAGAGAAAAAGAAAAGAAGTATCCTCATTATGAATCTGATGTGCCTAATTCCCCAAATAGCGTTCTCTTTCAGTAAGGCTGCAGCATTCGGAACCTGGTTTTTGATTAGATTTTTGAACCTTGTTTTTGATCATATTTTTGATAAGTTGGTAAATTTAATTAAAGGTCATACTAAAATAAACAGGGTCGATACAACGACCCACGAGAGGTCAGTTTTCGACAAGTACCATCATCATCATATCATGGGGTTACAACCGAGATGAAACTGACAACGTGAGACCAAGAGTCTTTATCTATCAAGGAAGGTACTCAATTGTGTCTTGTGCATCAATGGCCTTCGTCCTCTGTTTAGGGCACGTGGGTCTCCAGCATATAAAGTCAGATATGAGTTGGCATTATAGTACCGTAGCAGTGGCTATCAAGGCATATTACTTTAAAGAACCGAGTAAGAATATACTTACCTGTGAATTGAGCCATGTGAGATTTCAAGTACAGCTTGGCCAAGTCAACAGCAGAAGTAACTTTGTAGTCGTAGCTTTTTTTTTTTTTTGTGCCATTGTTGTTTATACTACCATATTTCAATGCTTGGCCTGCGTCATTAACAAGTCGTCCTTCGTGGACTTGGTTGTGGATGTTGTAGCTGGTCTTCAGGTTAGTGTAGTGGTTCAGTATATTCGGTTCTAGGAACTTTCGTAAAGGTGGAAGAAGAACAATGTTCAAGCATATGCCAATCACCAACCATCGCTTCTGGTTTTTAGTCAAATCTGACGTTGGACCTAACGCCTGTTCGTAAGACATGAAAATAACTTGAGTACAAAATGTTTTAAGTGAATTCCATAAAGCACAGAAAGTGGGAACTGTAAGAAAGCAGGTTGCATTACATCTCAGCGTTAAGTATCATCTGCTTCAAATATAGGTTGTAACAGTGTCACTCGCTAATCAGCTATAGTCCTCAAGCATGATGTCGCTTTATACCTACACTTTCAGAACTCCTTTCGGTAGCTTTTATGTTAAGCTAATTTTCACTATTGTCTTGGTATTCTCAAAGGAGTTTTAACATTTTAATTTGAAAAGAGATTTTAAAAATGAAACGTCATTAGGATTTGGGTAATGTCTATTGGTGGTGATTGTGGAAACGTTGATACTTTGAGCGGTTTTATTCACTGATTTTTATTCACTGACATGCTTGATGCAATGTCATGTTATATACACACATAGGCTCAACATGAACATTTGGTCAAAAATATTTATCGGAAAGCTTTGGTAATAGACCGTTTTTGAGTTCCAAATAAACGATGTGTTCATTGATTACAGACTCATTTACTCGGGGTTAGCCTTGTATCAGAGTCCAAATTTTCACAAATACCAACGGTAAAGTAAAGAATGCACAACTTCAACAATACAAACACTTTGAAATTCCACGGACCTTCACTGGAACACATGAATATCCTGTACAAAATCTAGGCTGACCTCCAGCAACAGACAGTTCGAAACTGGTGTATTGAAAGTAGAGTTTGATAGTGTGCGTAGCATTGACTACTATCAAGTAACGAGATCACTTACTTGTCTTGGGAACCAGTATACATATGCCTTCTCCTCAATCACGTTATCTAGATTTGCAACGTCCTTCTCGCACTCCGGTGTATCGACGCTCAATTCTTCTTCGTTCACAAAGTGAAGGCATGTATCCCGGGTGCATCCCTCTATCTCGTGAGACTTGCATTTGTTTGGTGAGGTTGTACAAACAGGACAGAGTATTCCATACTCGAATGTCATGTTTTGCATCCAAGGAAAGTTTCGCCGCATTTCATCAAAGATTTGATCAAGCAATTTACGAAAGTGCTGGCAGAACTCAGTGACTCGTTGCCCATCGATGTTCTGTTTATTGCAGACTGTTACACTGATTGTTTGAAAGCTTGACTGAATGATACACATATCAAGGTTTCTTTCTTTGCCAATCTTGGAAATCCTATGAAAAGAGAAACTTTTATTATTTCACTGGACTACAGTGCACGAACGATCTTAAAGTGCTACTATGACGAAAATCGCTCAAACTTGGATTCAGCTGAAACTTCTTAAGAATACTCTTTAAAGGTCCAATAATCACTCTATGAAGTGTTTTCTCGATATTCAGGACGAAAGTATGACATTTTTACGATTATTTTTTGGAGTCTGTGACGTCATACACTCAACATCGAACATCGCTCCATACATTTCTTTGTAGTTTATGATCAAAATATCAGTAGAAAAGGGAGAAAGAAATACCCAAACACCCCAAAATATAAATCATAGTCACAAGTAATGTGAAATAAGCACATTAGGCACCCTGTGGGCTTCATAGGAATAAAATAAATTAAGGATTTATATACAAAGAAATATATGTAGCAATGTTTGATGTTGAGTGTATGACGTCACAGACTCCAAAAAATAATCGTAAAAATATCATACTTTCGTCCTGAATATCGAGAAAACACTTCATACAGTGATTATTGGACCTTTAAAGAGTTTTAAAGAGTATTCTTAGGAAGTTTCAGCTGAATCCAAGTTTGAGCGATTTTCGTCATAGTAGCACTTTAAACTAAGATAGAGTGAAGGAGAGAGAGAAAAAACTAAAAATAGGTAGCCCTAATACTGAAATGCTGAAAATCTTAGGAAAAGGGAATTTTAATTTTTCACTCGACTACAGTAAAAAATAGATAAATAATTGTTTTTAAGTGTCTAGTCGTTCTAGCGCTTTCGCACTAATTGGGGACACTTTTCGCTCACACGCACTACCACTACATTCAATATTTTATGCACACAACGCTCAACTCGAATGTTGAGAGCATAGGAGAGAACAACACATCAAACAAACTCAATTCACATGTGGCGACCGCAGGGCTCGAACCAGCGACCCGACCCGTTGGACTCACAGCGGTGAAAGACGACGCGTTAGCCGGGAACGACACCCATGCTGCCCAGTGCAAGAGTGTTCTTTATCTGAGAGAGAGGGGGAAAAGAAAGACACGGAGAAGGGAAATGTAGAAAGGAAATTTAGGAAGAAGGACAATATAAGGTTAGTTTTGGAAAAATAACATCTTTCTAGGGAAAACTGAAAAAAATTAAAATTGATACCTGCAGATATTTTTGTGAAGTATTGGTTGTCGTAGATTTGGCCATATTTTCTTTCCTTCTTCAGCAATAGCTACAAAAAGCCTAGGAAATATACCTAGCGATACATGGGAAATATTAAAACGAATGACCATCGTTGACGATTTCTCATGTTCTAGACACTTCGCGATGTCTTCTCGCTTCTTGCTGTTACACAACATGCATGGAACAAGGTACACTTCTTCTCCTTCGCTAGTATTCCAACGACAAATAAGTGAGAACTTCTCCATAATTAAAAGAAGAGCATCAATTGTGTTTTGTTCATCAACTAAGGCTTTCCACACGTGTCCTACCAAGGCTCTGTCCAAGACACCTTTCTCTTCCAGTTTATCCCAGGACTCGTCAAAGCCATCTCGTTTCTCAACCGGCCTGACCTCGATGACCTTTGTAAACACTTTGACCAGCCATTCCGTATCAATGAATACTTTCTTAGTTTCCTCAAAGTAAATAACAATCTTCAAGTCGTGCAAATAGTTTAACAAGGTGAGGAACTCTTTGGATTCGGCACTTGTGTTCACCTTACACTCATTGGCTATCTTCAAAGCTTCATCGATTGTGATGTATTTCTTGTTTTCATTCTCTACAAGGTTTGACAGCTTCTCTTCAAACCACAGCCAGTTGATAGGAATATCTTCATTCATATGTGGAAGAGACTTTGATAACTCTTCAATATCTGCCTTGAGTTTTCTGACGGACTCATCGTTTATTTCTCCATTACCAGATATACTGTTATTCACCGTGTAGATTTTGCTCCTCACAACATGACTGCCAGATGGGTTTTTGCTTGGACTTAGAGATTTGTATATTTCTCGGATGATATTTTTTGCAGCTTCAAGATTACCGTCAAATCTGTCTGCGTGAGTCCCGGCTAGGAAAACAGGAGGCAATGACAATTCGCCTATTTTTGCCATTCTCTGCGTGTCTGTATAGGAAGAAATGCAGGACAACCATAACTCCAGATTTTCCATGTTTGTCATCTCAAAGGGATCTACGAGTTCTCTTTCTGCGCCATCTTCCTCGACTATGGATTTCATGAGATGATGTGGAATGTTTTTCAAATTATAAACTAGAATGAAAACTGCTTTCGAAGTTAGAAATATGGGATGGATGACATTGTAGACAGCCTGACCAGCAAAGTCTAGCGATTTGATATACACTTCATTCTCTCGGTTCGTCTTATCACTCAGTTTGGTATCCATTAACTTGAATATTACTTTTTCTTCAATGACTTTTGGGAGAATTGCGGTACTTTTCTCGCTTATATATTCTTTGACTTCCAGCTCTTCGTTAGCTTCTTCATCCGTTTCTTCAGACTCGACTTTAATCGCATTCATTTTGTCATCATCATGACCATGCGCGTCATCATCATCATTCGCATTATCAACATCATCGTGATCCTCGTCGCGATCATCGTCATCATTCTTTGAGAGACTTTCACTGGATTCTACCGACTTCTCTATGGACTCCTTTCTGGCTTTAGCAAAGTTTTCATCGTGTATTTCTTCGCTGTCATCTCCGCCTTGAAGATTTTTATGAATAATATCAGCCATGCAGTCCGCGTATGAGATTCCTTTGTCACTTTCCTTACTCCAACAGTTTTCTTGTGACTTGCAAAATGTGCGCTGCAGCTGAATCCCATCAGTGCTGTCTTCTTTTGGGTCAAACTCTTCTCCTTTAAAATGTAATTGAACAAAAGTAGCATTAAGTACATGAAAGTATCCAACCTTATAACTTTTTTGACTCAAAATTTACTCATTAGTTAATTGACTTAACCACCTCAGTTACTTATTATCTTCTCATCTGTAAGCAACTTATTTATTTAATTTTTCATATAGTTATGAGTAGTTTACCGTTTAATGATTTCAGTAAGCTCGTCTTTCCTGCGCGCGCCGGTCCCACTACCATAACAAGTAAACGCCGATTTCTTTTTTTTCCGCTTTCAAGGGCTTCTTCATACGCTTTCAGTGCTTCTGGACCGCGGGCGAGAATTTCACTAGGTATGGTATCATCTACAAGGAAAATAGATTTATAAGATTAGCGATCATTATCATTACTTCCTCTCCTCATCCCCTCTTTTCCTCACGCTGTCTCCGCCCAAAGCACCTAGGAGCTCGAATCATACCATCACACCAGTAATAACAACCACAAGAGTTTCAGCAACATGCAAACAGACACCTTCTATGGTTGATTGATGCTTCGTGTGCGCTGCACAAAATACGTCTAGTCCTCTTTTGGAGGAAAGGGGATAAAATAAACGAATAGAAAAGCATGCAAGTATTAGGCTTCCTTAATTTCCCATCATCCACCCCAACCCCCACGCCCCAGAATTTTAAATCCCAAAGTTGGAGTCTGTATTCGTATACACACATTGAAGACCTTCGATCCCTATTTTACTTTTTATAATCGTTTCTTGGTCGCTATAAATCAATATTTATTAACATAAAACTGTAATGGTTCTGGCAATATTAATATTTTAATATAAATAGTTTATTATTGCGCTTTATTTCAAAAAAAAAAACAGCAACTGCCTTGGATGCAGTCATATTGTACCTTCATGTTTTCCTGCGATTTCATCTACGGCTTTCGTAAAATCAAGATGCATGTTTTCAACCTTTATTCTCTCAACAAGTGATTTGTAACGTGGTCCGCCCAGTCTTACCAACGCATCTGAGATCTCACTCCAATACCTCTCAAAATTACTATCACTAACAGCTGCTGTAGTGGTGTGAGAAAAAATAACCCTTCTATAATAGTTTACTCGAACCAAATCGGCTTCTCTACTCAGGTCTGTAGGAACAGGAGGCTGGTTCCATCCTGTTCGTGGGGGCGTTAGACCACATTTTTGACGCAACAGCACAAATAACAGTGACATGTCAAAATCTGCTGAAGTGACAGCTGTGCTTCGGCTAGCAGGGTAGAGTCTGACCCATTGTTGTTTGGTTAGAATCCTCTTTGCTCTCAGTCCCTTTAGAGTAGAAAGTACTGCTGGCGTGAGTAATGTGCTGTGAAGAGAGCTTGGTGGATGAATCGAGTCAAATACATCTCTCAATACTTGGGTTCCAGCATCAATTGTTAGTCTTATCAATCGAGTAAAATTGACGAATTCTCTCCTAGTTCTCGTCACTGATGGTTCACTTGAAGCTGTCAACATAACAGATTAAATGGATGATATATGTTAGTTATCACAACAAAATAGTCCAAAAATACGGCTCACGGTGAACCTTAGACGACCCAATATTTTGGAATATCAATTATGCTACGATTTCTTTCCAATTTTTCCCATTACTCCAGAGTGATTTTATACCAGCAGCTTTAGATAAAATTAGGAACTCTTATTAGGCAAATGAACTACTTTTCCACAACTTTACTGAAATGTTTTGTTTGTGCATAATTTCTATTCTTGAAAACTTCAACTTTAAATTTCTCGAAAATTGTCTCAGAGATTTTCTTCAAATTTTCCGAACCTTATATATATATAAGAGCAAAGTACTCATCCTCCAAGAACTCAAGAGCGATTTAGAAACTTAAGTAAAAAATGGAGAAAATGCATGGATACAGAAAATTTGTTCTTTCCCTTAAAACCTCTAAAATGTTTTCCCCAACGAATCAATTGTGTCCGCGTAGTTGCGATCTGAAGTTGAAAGGTAGCGCACCCAGAAAACCCCATGGAGTCACCTTAATCAAATATTTCTTTTCACCTCTTACCCCTCACCTCCCCCCCCCCCCCCCCCCCCTCGCGAATGACTTAAAACCCCAAAGTACGAGACTGCCTAACATTTTACGGACAATTATTAAGTCCTTTAACTATACATCAGTATTTATTAGTACAACACTCTAGTAATTCAGAAACAATAATAAGACATCACTTGAATGCAGTTCAATTGTACCTTCATGTTTTCTTGCGATTTCATCTACGGATTTTGTAAAATCAAGATTCATATTTTCAACCTTTATTCTCTCTATAAATGATTTGAAATGAGGTCCACCCAGTCTTACCAACACATCTGAGATCTCACTCCAGTGTTTCTCAAAATCACTGTCACTAACAGCTGTTTCTGTGATGTTGTCATAAAGTTCATTTCTATAATATTTGACTCGACCCAAATCGGCTTCTCTAGTCAGGTCTGTAGCAAAAGGAGGATTGTCCCATCCTGTTGGTGGGGGTGTTAAACCACATATATTACGCAACAGTACAAATAACAGTGTCATGTCAAAATCTGCTGAAGTGACAGGTGTGCTTCGGCTAGCAGGATAGAGTCTCTCCCATTGTTGATTGGTTAGAATCCTCTTTGCTCTCAGTCCCTTTAGAGTAGAAAGTACTGCCGTACTGAGTAGTGTGCTTTGAAGAGAGCTTGGGGGATGAATCGAGTCAAATACATCTCTCAATGCTAGGGTTCCACCATCAATTGTTAGTCTTATCAATTGAGCAAAGTTGGCAAACTCTTTCTCCGGTCTCGTCACTATTGGTTTATCTAAAGCTGTCAAAAAGAAAAATAATGCTTATTTCTATAAATGCGTAGTCCCGACTCTTTTTCTCACTCATATATTTTTACCGGGATCTCGGGAAAGCAGTATAATGTGTGGTCTTTAGACCTGGCATCGCCAGGAGAACTGAAATCGACATTGGGGTTGTCATCAAATTTCACTGTTTCCCAGCAACCGTTCTGAGCAAGCAACACTACGTGTGTTCACCGGTGAATAACAAAGCCAGAACTGTAATAAGAGTTTTTCTATGTTTTAAAAAATCAAATAATTCAAATTATTGCACCCCCCCCCCCTCCCTCCCCCTACATCCCTTTGAAATGTTTCAAGTTCTTGTAGTTCTTTCTGAAGTAAGAGAGAGCACATCCCTGTGCCCCATGATAGTTTTTTGAAAATCTATTTTTAGCTCCGCGCGCAAGCCTGAGCTATTTTAGCATGCGATTCCTGATTGGTCAGATTGTAGTGACTTCATGGGTACACAAGAGATCGGCAGTGACAAAGCAAGCCGTCATATGCAGTTGTCAAATCAAACTTTATTCAACTTTACGAGAAAATGTGTTAGAGGAATTCCTTGAGAGATTCTGAAAGGTTTTGGAAGGAATCCATAAACAACACATGTAAAAAATAATCAGCAGAGAAAACATCATTCAAGCTCGTTTTTAAATCAAAACAATGATCGCTTGATTGAGACTCATTTTTTGGAGTTGATTGCAGTTGTAGATGAGACTGTCAGTTGTCCGAGGTTGTCCACTATTCAGGGCCGTAACTAGGAGGGAGCACAGGGTGCACGTGCACCCCCCATAAAAGCTTAAGGTCCGCTCATCCATCATCCATTTCCTTTTTTTCTTTTTTCTTTTCTTCTTTTGCACGTGCACCCCCCCTCCCCCATAAAAGCTTAAGGCCCCCCCCCTTTTTTTTTGGTTCTGCTTTCTTTTGGTTACCTTTTTTTTTCCTTTTTGGTTCTGCAAATTATTGCCTGTGCACCTCCCTGCAAGATCCCTAGTTACGCCACTCAGTTGGTAATAAAAAAAAACGATCAATGGTCCGATTTTATTCGATGTGCACCCTCCCTGTGAAAGTTCTGGTTACGGCCCTGCAATTCTCCACCTAAACTGAAATACAGTAAATATTGCTGCATCCCAAGAACACGTACTTCTGACTTGAACTTCAATGTTTTCAAAATGACAAGTTATCTAATGGACATCTAAAATGAAGTTAGATTGGACTCGTTTACGAAAGAGGATTTTCGGTAACAAACTTGCTTAATTCAATGAGTCAAAAGTTCAAAAACTTTAAACTTGAGAGAAAACTTAGCATTTACTGTTCAGTTGAATCAGTTGTTTACCAATAAAAAGAAGAGGTTTTAAGATAGCTGAAAACAGTCAAGCAGCTCGGAATAGAAGAATTAAACAAAGGCACAAAAACGCCGAACCGAGAGCATCTGGCGGAAAAAATCGCAAGTAAAATGCCCTTCAAGCAGGTAAAAATAATATATATTTTTAATAGTTTGGATCCTCAAATACTAAGTTTGATTCGCTTTTTGTACTTGGCCGATATCGTGATTGTATTTCTATTCCTGTTGGGGACTTTAGAAGTTGAAAAGTTAGGAAAAAATGCCTGAACGTTGAGGCGGAGCGAAAATTCAAGGTTGCAAAATACGAAAGAAAGTTCTAGTTTTAATAGTCAAACTTTTTAATTAATTCACTTTTTCTCAATGGACAATGTTTTTTGCATAAAGTGACATACCGTATTTTGGCAAGCTAAACATATCAAATAATTGTGAAAAATTATTTCAGAGCCTTTTGTAGTCTTTTTCCTCTGTTGAACAGTAATTTTTCTTCAGTACATTTCGTTGCAAATAGTTTGTTCTGAATCCGGAATCCACAAAATTTTAGCCTTTGGAATCCGGAATCCAGTTCATAATGGAATCCGGAATCCACCCTTTTGGAATCCGGAATCCGCTACTTTGAAATTCAAAGTCTACACTCAAATGCTATTGCCTCGGCCTAGACTGAACCGATGTAGCCCCTCCCCCACTGTGTAATATCTCCACCAAGAATATGTCATCAGATGCTGATTTAATTGATAGACGATTCTACTTATACTGGCAAGTATATCAAAATATAATTTTCAGAGAAAGTACCTGAAAATTAACGATATGGAACTCGGAATCCGCAATACAAAAGTTTTGGAATCCGGAATCCAGACCCTTGGAATCCGTAATCCAGAGTCTCGGAATCCGGAATCCAGCACTTGGAATCCCGAATCCACCATAAGTCCGGATTCTCTTACATGGGGCGATTCGTGTGTGAAACAAGATACTCGTCTTATTCATCATCTTCATAATTACTTGAACTTAAACTCAATTTACTATTGAAAACGGTACGATAAAGGCTTTTTTCGCTGTCTTCACTGTAGGTTCTTCGCTATTTTCATCGCATTTTTTATCGCGGTTTCCTTCCCTGGCGTCTTCGCTGTTTTTAGCTTGTTCGTATACTGAAACTGAACCATCTTGATTTGATCTTTTTCGATGTTCTTTTACATCAATTGTTAGGTTTAATGTTTAATTCGTCTATGAAGAATACATGATAGTTTAATTTCAACTTTTTACTGATTTTGAAGGCATTCTTCTCGTCGGGAACTAAACATTTTTCTCTCACATTGAATTCACTACAACTCTGAACTATCGGGAATTGCATGCTTAAAATAGCTCAGGCTTGCGCGCGGAGCTTAAAATAGATTTTCAAAAAACCTTCATGGTTACACACCCATGTATGGGAGATGTGCTCTCTTACTTCATATTCTCTTGCACATGAAATATGAACTAAAACAGAAAACTAAAACTGCGCAAGCTGAGCTTGTATGTAAGATTAAAAATAACAGAAAAAAGGCGCGAGCGAGTAACAAGATGGTACAAGAGTAATGGAACTAAACGATAATCCATTACACTTTGATCTTATTACTCGCTCGCGCCTTTTTCCGTTATTTTTAAGACTTTAAAGTTTTTATTATTTTATACTTAATCGTAAAAATTGTGATTTTTTGACATTACCTTCTTCTTTAGTTAACTTGTGCTGGATTTTGACAAAATCTCGTTCTGCAGCTTTAGGATCAGTGGATGATGCAGAACTAGTTTGAGCAATCTTTCTTCGTTGAAGAAGATCGCTAGCACACTTATTAATGTGTTTGAATCTGTCATTCCCCAGATGTATTCCACCGTGCCAGCGAGTCACAATGATAGCCACATTCTTGGCGTCGCTCCTTTGTAGCAGATGCAGCAGCCTTTCCCCTCCTAAATTTTCGCCATCATCGTTACCTTCTTCAAAGTAGGATTTCTTCTTTTCATCATAGATCCTGCAAGCCCACATGTTGTACTTTGCTTTTGCAATCTTACGATCTTTCTTCAGCTCGTCCAACACTTGGTCAACCTGTTCGCGAGATGTGATAACGCAAAGGTGGGCTTGGAATGTGCTCTTGCGATCCTCGATGGTTTCTCCGTGAAGAATTTCAAATTTTGGGGTTTCCTGGTTTTTCGACTTCTCAAATGGTATATGTTTGAAGTATTCGAAGTTTTCCTCCATCTTGTCTTCGCCATCTTCAACGATATCACCATCAATAGTCTCAAATTGAGAGGCTTTTTGCTTGATTCTTTTTTGGTTTGAAATTCATCTGCCAGCTCCGCTCCTTCTTTGGCTGGATAAAAAGAATAAATGTAATCAAAAGACAGATTTATACAAAAGAATATTTCCTTTCACCATAATTATGTGGGAAGTCGTGGGCTCAAATCCTTGGACTATGCCATTGGCCCAACCTTGTGTCCCTCTTTGTGCACTTCACTAATGCCTACAGCGAGTTCACCATTTTCCATACATTGGTTCACTGGTCAAACACAAAGCGCTCAAGCGAGGCGCCAAGGTACTTTCAAAGGATTGTTCAAATTAGAGCATTGCAACCTCGATTGAATGCTTTGTGTTTGACTAGTGAACTGATGTATGGAAAATGTTGAATAATTAACGACTCTTTTAACAACGTCAGTGTATGCGGGCTTCGCCTCAATTCTTAGGTCGGAAAAGAAAAGCAGAAATCAGAATAACAGAACAAGCAACTCCTCGATTCGAGGTTAAGCCCGCATACACTGACGTCGTTAAAAGAGGTGTGTGGTGGGCAAGCGTCATCTAAACCCGAACGAAATGAGCTGTAATTAAACCTTGGGGTTGTTCAATATATCAACAACACACGCTGGAAGTTTTAATTGATTCAAGTTATTTTAAAGCGTAAAAATGAGTATTTAAAACTACCCATATGATACCCATATAATCTTTTTCTGTCTGTCTGTCTCTCGATCAATTCAGTTAGTCAACACTAATGGTAAGCCTGGGCTACCTGTGGTCAAATCCAATAGCGAAGCGCACAGATTCTAAAAAGCTTAAGGTAATTCTTAATTCTTTAAAAAAAACTTTGCTAATCACTTTGTCCTGAAACGTTTCATGGACATTAATTATGTTATGGACATTTAAAAACTGCAATTATATAATGGGGTCACCATTCTCGTTTTTACGCTAGATGCTGTCCAAATATATCAATTTATGGGTTTTATAGTGAAATGCGGTAGTAACCGGAAGCTGTAATCAAGAACCTTTATTCGCAGTTAAAAGTACTTTCATATAACAAAACGTACTTATACTCGAAGTTTACTAGATAATCTATACTATTAAATCCATCAAAGTTATTGGATAATTATGATTCTTTACCTATTATCGGAAAATGCAGGTATGTACGCCTCTACGAACGTCCAAAAATTGCACCAGTCAACTATTCCCATCAAAATATTTCAAAATCTAACTAATAAACTTTCTTTCATATTTTGATGTATAATGAGAATTATTGCAGTTATCAAAAATCTGAAATAAAAAATGGTGGTCACCATTCTCGTTTTTGATTTATCTTGAAAAAACTTCTCAAAATAGTCAAAAATAGACTCTTCCACAGTCTCTCGCTCGTCCGTTCCGTCTCCACGCTTAGAGACTGTAACGGTACAATGACCGAAAGGACTTATGGGTCCTGAAAACCTGGACCCAGCGTGCTTTGGGAACCAAAATACTCGTCCACAGTCTCTCTCGTTTCAATAATTTCACGATGGCGGCGAAAACGAGAGAGACTGTGGACGAGTATTTTGGTTCCCAAAGCACGCTGGGTCCAGGTTTTCAGGACCCATAAGTCCTTTCGGTCAAGCTCTAAGCGTGGAGACGGAACGAAAGAGCGAGAGACTGTGGAAGAGTCTAAGTCAAAAACTGACACTTTTCCGAGTGAAAACTGGGGCGAGTCAGATAAGGATCGCAATTCTGATATAAATATCAAAGCTTCTTACTCATTAGTGTCGTGTAGCATTCGTAATCAGATGAAGTAAGTTGATTAATTATCGATCTTCTAACATCTTAGTGAGTGAGTGAGCCAGTGAGTGATACATTTGCATATTCAGGCCCATCACTATAACTGATTAAAAACTGTGCCCTCTACTCGGTCTTGGAAACGGACCTCGGCCTACAGTCCTCGTTCCGAACCTTCAAGACCTCACATATACATTTTTATGGATTTTTTCAATCGTTTGCATTATGGAGCACAATATCTAACTTTGGTCTTTCATAACTCTGTCGATATATTTTAGTTAAAAGTAGTGGAAACATTTTTTATGATTTTGACGTATTCTTTCCGACGAAATTGGCTTTAGATTAAGCTTCAATTCTTCACAAGATACATGAAATACTTACATGCCGCTTTGACTCGAAGTAGCTTATCTCTTAAATCAATCCTGTCAATGCTAGCCAGACAACTAGCTAGAAAATCTAGTTTGTCTTTACTCAATATACCCATTCTTTCGAGTTCTTGGAAAAGTTCAAATGGTGTAGCGATTAACTCCATTTTCCCTGCTGGAATAATGTCACTACAAAGATACTTCAGTCGATGTAAATCATCACTGGTTAACTCTTGACCAATGTTCAAGAGCTTTCTACGAAATTCGTCCATTCTAGGTCTGCCGATACGTTAAACTTTTCTTTTAAACGATGAGATCTACAGTCATACTATCCGCGGTAGTTGTGTACATTCGGTTTAACCTTTACTTCCGCCTTTGTGAGGAATGGTACTTCATGTAGCATCGAATTAGTGTATTGAGAGTTATCATTTATGATAAATATACCTACATGAAGTACTAGCTTAGCTCAGACTACTCGTCAAGGTCCGTCCGTCAACGACACAGGTAACCCAGCCATTTTCCTCCTTCAGATATATATAAAGAAACTAGACCCACAGAATCCACAACATCGTGTTTCTAGATCGAAATATCAAGATAAATTGTACCTATTTCCTTGTTTGGCTTTCTACAATATTCAAGAAGTGCCACGAATGTCCTTTGTATCGAATTAGTGTGCTTGGGCTTCCTGTGTAGTGTTTCTCTCCAGAAAGTCCACGTTTCATCCTCTGTACACCAAACTTTAACACCGTAATGTTTCTGCCTTTGGAAATGTAGAGGTAAAAACTTCGTTTAAAATGTCCTTTTTAGTAATTTTGATTTATGTCTTTATCTTTAAAGAGATGTATATTAAAGCTTAATAAAAAAGTTCAGACTTTTTATATCCATCTTGAAAATCGACGACATTATGATATAAAAGTTGTGTCCATCAGTTAATAGAAACATGGTGTCCATGTGTTTTGTAATATCATCAGTTACATAAAGTTACATAATGTTTTATATCAAAATTCCTTTCAGCAAATATGAAGGAACAGAATTCCAACCCTCAGACAGTTCCATACGGATTTGGTTGCACGTGTGCTTCTGAAAAAGTTATATTTTGTTATAACAAGAGAAGTGGACAGAAAACATGGAGCTGTTCTGGAAAATGCTTTGAGGTATGTATGTAAATATATTGACTTGGAAATTAAGAAATTCATAATTATAATAAATGAAAATGTAACAGCTTAGGGCTATTGCCACCAGTACAGTTGTTTTGGGAGTCCCCCCGGATAATTTGCACAGTCAATAGTGAGGCCCTGTTACACATTGAAATTTGTAGCTGAAACTTGTGTGCAACAGCATTGTGAGACAAGTTTCACAGAAGTGTTACACTGCCAAATTCCATCCTGAAACTTGTTCATAACAACAAGTTTCAGTTGCAGAAGTAGAAAGCACTTCTACTTTTCTTGAAACTTTTTTGTAACAAAAGTTTCACAAAGCCAAAGTTGCAGTGAAATTTATCTCGCAACGCCATTGCACACAAGTTTCAGCTAAAAATTTCAACGTGTAACAGGGCCTTAAAGTTACCACTTTTGGCAGACCATTGTCCAAATCGTAACCTTGGCCATAAAGCCATGAAGTATATAGACTATACAAGACTTGTCTCAATATCTTCTACAAAGCATTGTAAAGTAAAAATAAAAAGTTAAAAATCAAAAATAATTTCAACCAACTACTGAATATATAATTTATATACGTGACTTTCAGTTGTTTCATATAAGGCACATTATTTGCCTTAATTACGCTAACGCATGTTCTCATTTGATATCCAAGCCCATCACACATGGCTTATCACCTCATCTATCATGTACAGTAAAAACCCGCATAGAAGAACACTCATTTTTGGAGTTGAGGCTGATTTTGTTCTTATTTAACGAGCGTTTAATGAAAAATCAGCCTGAATTTGTTCTTACGATGTTCTTAAAATAAAACATAAAAAACATAAATACAGTATTACTAGCAATACATCTAGATGATATCAATGTTTCTAACATAAATACAGTATTACTAGCAATACATGTAGATGATATCAATGTTTCTAAAATATATACAGTATTACTATATAGACTACCAATACATGTAGATGATATCAATGTTTCTAACATAAATACAGTATTACTACCAATACATGTAGATGATATCAATGTTTCTAACATAAATACAGTATTACTATATAGACTACCAATACATGTAGATGATATCAATGTTTCTAACATAAATACAGTATTACTATATAGACTACCAATACATGTAGATGATATCAATGTTTCTAACATAAATACAGTATTACTTAACCAATACATGTAGATGATATCAATGTTTCTAACATAAATACAGTATTACTAGCAATACATGTAGATGATATCAATGTTTCTAACATAAATACAGTATTACTAGCAATACATGTAGATGATATCAATGTTTCTAACATAAATACAGTATTACTAGCAATACATGTAGATGATATCAATGTTTCTAACATAAATACAGTATTACTAGCAATACATGTAGATGATATCAATGTTTCTAACATAAATACAGTATTACTAGCAATACATGTAGATGATATCAATGTTTCTAACATAAATACAGTATTACTATATAGACTACCAATACATGTAGATGATATCAATGTTTCTAACATAAATACAGTATTACTTAACCAATACATGTAGATGATATCAATGTTTCTAACATAAATACAGTATTACTAGCAATACATGTAGATGATATCAATGTTTCTAACATAAATACAGTATTACTAGCAATACATCTAGATGATATCAATGTTTCTAACATAAATACAGTATTACTAGCAATACATGTAGATGATATCAATGTTTCTAACATAAATACAGTATTACTATATAGACTACCAATACATGTAGATGATATCAATGTTTCTAACATATATACAGTATTTACTATATAGACTACCAATACATGTAGATGATATCAATGTTTCTAACATATATACAGTATTACTATATAGACTACCAATACATGTAGATGATATCAATGTGTAAGTTCAAATATGATAGTTTAAAAAAATCAGGCTGGGTATTCTTAACTCACTTGTTTTTTATGCCCAGGTTTTTACTGTACTGAATATAAAGGTGATATAGGTTGTCCAATTAGGAGAGAACTGGATGACAAATGTCTAAGGAAAGACATTTTTTTAAAAATAATTAAGAATTTTTTGAATTCCTTTTTTATTATTTCCAAATTGAAAAGGCATGTAGTCTTAACACAGAATAGTCATGCTTTATCATGCCAAACAATTAAATATTCATGAGTATGAGAAGTACTGTTAATAAACAAGCAGAAATGCTTTATCAGGTATAAAACACAAGGCGTAGGCGTAGGTATAAAACACGATCTGCAAGTTTTTTAATCGGCTTAAAAAACTCATGATGTATGTTCTCATAGTGTACCAAATTCTTTATGAAATGAACCAAGTTTGATAGAGAAAATCCAAGTTAAAGTTTATGCAAATGAATACGAATCTATATCAGATATAAAACCTCCTTCACGGTTTCTATTGTTTTTCCTTCATGAGTTTTCTTAGCTTAAATAGAAATCAGTAATAATTTGACTAGACCCTTGTAGAGGGTTGACTCATGCCCAAAGTGGAATTGGGTTTCCTATATGAAAGTCTATTTGTTGGTTGAGATCAAGTTAGTGTGACTACTTTGGGTACCAGAAATCTCTGTTGGACCTTTGGGATGAAATCATTGTCTTGTGGATAAAGTTGTTACAAATAATGTAACTGGATTATCTGGGTTCTGCTTATGGATGGGTACCTAAATGTGATGAGAATTGTGGTTCTGGTAATAGCTTTAAATGGGACCTTGTACCATTTTATCTGGTGTAATTGGTGTTGCTTGACCAGGGATTACAAAGAAATGTAAATGAAAGAAACATGAAGTAACAGTGGGGGCATTTGAAGGGGAAATAAGACCTGTAACAAGTTAACAAGTATGCATTGTTGAAACATCAGGTTATAAATCATTTGAAAACTGGAAAAAGGGAATGTGAATGTGAAGGTGTTGGTCAAATACAATTCAGAAAGAAATCTTAACATGTGGATTATATGTCTTTAGAAAATAAATTACATGAGCCTTCTGAGAGGAGTGCAACTTAGATGAAAATGCCCCAATCTTTGAATATCCAAATAAATGAAGTATTTGAGGATAATATGACTCAATTTTGATTATTAAGACCAGATTAGTGACAATTTTAGCCTGGGAGCCACTTGCTGTTGAGATATTTTGGTTTAAAAGTGAAAAGAAAAATAGGGTTGAGTAAATGACATCATTTACTCACAATTTAGATGCTGAATAACATTGATCATTTTTATTAGCCACTATTGACTGTGAAGAAAATATGTTACTTGGCGACTACTGGGGCCATATAGATAAGTTTAAGTACTGTTAAAAGTGCAGGAGTGTTTTATGGGATTTAAAACCATGAGGTATAGCCAAGTGGTTTTAGAACCGATAAAACACGATCTGCAAGTTTATTAAATGGCTTCAAAAACTTTAAGAATAATTCACAAACCTTTGGTTGAAGTAGAGCGACCATATGCCTCGCAAACCTTAACTTTTATACTTTGATAGTTGTTTGTACAGCAATGTCATGCGCAGTGAGGTTTGTATGTCACTGCCATGTGCAGTAAGTGCAAAAAAGGCTCCCACAGGTTGAAGACAACATGCTGATGTCAAGACTGGGGCACCAGACGATGAGAATTTGTAGGTCGTCAATGATCGTACGTGAGACTGACCTTGATCTTCATTTAAACTTAGATGCACCTTTATTCTGATACGATTGTCCACATTTAGTATTTATAAAGAATACTAATGAGGATGAGACTTTATGAGGTTTAAAGGTCCATGCATGTGACATGTATGGTCGCTCCAATTAGTTCAAGTGCTCATGAATTATTCTTATGTTTTTTTAGTGCTTTTAGCATTGTCTCAATGCGCTTTACATTTATGACCAGTGGAGGACTTTACCGGCTGCATATTAAGATGTTATTAGCAGCCGTGCAGCTTACAATCATGAGTGATTTATTAGTACATTAGTGTTATGCCTCCAAATTGGGATAGGCTGTTAAACCAGGAGACAATCCCCTACTCTTATACAAATTAATCAACAGGTTCTTTTATGTCCCCCATTTACTGTAGGTTAGGAAGCGTATTATTACCATAAAAAATTTTGATCTTAAAAGTTCATAATGTTCAGAAGTTTTGAACTTAAATTCTTTAAATTTCAAAGTTTTACAAAAAAATTCTTTCAAACTATGGCAATTAATATTATTGATTGGTTCAAAGGAGTGTGATTAATTCCGGAATCGCATCCTTAGGAACTATCAGAAAACATCTAAAAACAACCAATGAAATAAAACAAAATAAAACACAAAAAAGTTTTTTAGATGGTTTTTTTTGCCACATTTTATACCAGGAAAAACCTGATTGATTTACTTCTTCTTCTGCATAAAATTGATTATTCTGCACTCTTTTTTTAGTGTCTTTTTCTTGTTTATGGTCTGAAATCAAACTTGCAATTATAAATCGCACTCCAGCTACAGTACGCTGGTCGTGCAATTTTGTAATCATTCTTTTGATTTCAGACCAAATTGCACATCACTCTATAATCCATATGAACTACTATTGTATTATTTTCAAATTCTATTTCTGGCCCAAATTAAAGATTAATTCTTTGATTAATTCTTTCGAGGAAAAACTCTTACTTATGGAAACAGTCTAGTATAGTTTGGGATGATATAATCAATCTGCAATAGGACTACGTGTCTGTTCAATTTGGAAATAATTGAATTTTAAAAATTCCTATGCCTATCGCATTAGTCTCTTCCAATTATTTACAACTTGGACAGCAAGGATGAATGAATGAATAGATAAAGGAGGGGAGGGAGGGAGGGAGGGAGGGAGGGATAAATGGATGGATGGACGGAGGGAGGGAGGGAGGGATGGATGGTTGGTTGAATGGATGAATAAGTTGTTAACGAAGAAAGAAAGGAAGGATGGAATAACTACTCATTCGTTCTTTCTTTAAAACATAAGCAATTTCACATTCCTATTCAACTTTCATAACCTAGGCAACAAAGACCAACTACTCTCCCACACTGAGCCACTCTGTACAAGTCACCTCACACAGCACATCAACACAAACTGAAGATGGACCTGACCAACCAACCACTTCAAGAAATACAAGCTGTGAAACTCAAGTCAGTTGGGTTGATGACAATGCTGAAAACAGTGTTTCCTCATCTTTAACGCAGCATCTATCGTCTGGTAATGTAGTTTATCGTGTTTCTGATGCAGATGATGTTGATTTGGAACCTGTGCCTATTCTTGATAAACTAGAAGGGGTATCTTATGATAAGGAGGAGGATACGGAAGTAAGTGAAATGGTTGTTGTACAAGAGAATGACAAAGATGATGATGATGTTGGTGGTCTGGAAATTCACCAGAGGGAAGTAGAAAGAGATGAAAAGGAGAAACAACAAGAAAGAAACGAATATAGTGATGATGAAGATGGTGGTGTTGGTGTTGGTGATGATGATGGCTGTGATGATGATGGCTGTGATGATGATGGCGATGATGATGATGGTGGTGTTTGTGATGATGATGATGGCGGTGATGATGATGGCGATGAGGGTGATGATGGTGATGATGAGGATGATGATGGTGGTGATGATCTGAAAATTAACCAGAAGGTAATAGAAAGAAAAGGAAACGAAAAAAAGCAAAGAAATAAACATCATGATAGTGATGATGATGATGATGATGATGATGATGATGATGATGATGGGGATGACGATGATTATAATTATACAGAAAGTGTTGATGATGATGATACTGATGATGATGATGACGATAATGGTGGGGATGATGATTATGATAAAGAAGAATCCGAAAACAGCGACACTCGTCAAAACAAGAATCCAAGTTCTCTCAAAAGGAAACGCAAGAAACAAAATAAGAAAAGCCTCTTGACGTGTGAGTACTGTGAAAAAACCTTTTCAAATAAAGAATACTATGAAACGCACGTTAAAGCACACGTAAGACCAAAGACTTTACAATGCAAACACTGCGTAAAGATATTCAAAAATGAAAAAACCCTGGAAAATCACAACAAGAAGCACTTTGAAGAAGAACTGACCTGTTTCCTTTGCTCAAAGATCGTCCACAGCCGATATGAGTTGGAGACGCATATCTTAACTCACCCGAAGCAAAAATCATTTAAATGTGATACATGTAACAAAGAACTTAAATCTGTCCACCAATTTGCGAAACACTTGGCCAGGCACGAAGAATTGAAGTGCGAAATTTGTGGCAAAGTGTTCCAAAACGAAAAACGACTCGTAAACCATCGAAAAACTCACGAAAAAACAAATTTACCGGAGCAAGCACCCCCTGAAGTAGAATATAAGGAGTGTTTGTACTGCGACAAAGTTTGTAAGCCAAGCGAGTTCAAATCGCATCTCAGAACCCATGCGAAAAAGAGGATATCTCAGGGTCCTTTTAAGTGCACGTATTGTGGAAAGTTGAACACCAGCCGTGCAAGTCATGACCGCCATTTAAGGACACATACCAAAGAAAAGCCATTTAAGTGTACTTTTGAGAACTGTGATAAAGCCTTTGCAGGAAAAGGAGACTTGAATGTTCACGTGCGCAGACATACGGGGGAGAAACCTTTCCAGTGTGATCGCTGTGAAAAGGCTTTCGTGAAAAAATGGAACCTTGACGAGCACCTTAGAACCCATACTGGAGCCAGACCCTACAAATGCGATTTCTGCGAAAAATCTTTTGGATTCAAGAACGTTTTAAAAGTTCATTTAGCGCAGCATACCGGAGAAAAACCTTTTAAGTGTCCACATTGTGAGAACCAGTATGTCAAGGAGGTATTACTCAAGATGCATTTGGTAACTCATTCCGGAGAAAAGCCATTTAAATGTTTGCAGTGTGACAAAGCGTTTTTGTACAGTGGCGGGCTTAGAGAACACCTTCGTATGCATAAAAGATAAATAGATGATATTACATGGGCGCGCGGAGATACGAATTTTATCTTCGAGTGTTCAGTTGATCTCTAAATTGAACACGAGAAGATAAAATTCGTATCTCCAAGCGGCCATGTAATGTTCTGTTTATTATATAGATATCGATGAAACTTAAATAAAGCAAAAGCTCAAAAATTCTTTATTTCTTTATTCTTTATTGTCAACAGCGATATCTTCACGTGTGAAAGATATTGGTATCTTCCACTGGTGAAAGATATCAAGTTTTCGACACTAGAGAAAACCTGGTATTTCATCGATATCTATATAATAATATTATTATTATAAACTGAACTTACAAATGCAGTAAAACCCCGCGTATAAGAACCTAAAATTTAAGAACCTGCCAGGCTGAAATTTTCATGTTAAGCACCCTTCACAAAAGAACCATTTCAGGCTGAAATTTCAAAGTAGGTTCTTAGTTTCCAAATATAAAGGCAATCTGCTTTATTTTCTTGTAAATAATAAAATAAAGTACTCTGTATGTTAGAGTGCTTACACTGTGTCTATGAAAGAGTGCAGTTTTCGTATGACTGTGAAAAGCTCAGTGCCGTAAGCGTGACGTGCCGTGACTGTGATACTTTCTAGAATTTTAATTGGCTGATTTTTTTCACGCGCAATATGATTGGTCTAAAAATGCCGTGATCTTGGCGTGACCGTGTCCGCGCCGTGTTTATGCCGTGTTCCGGGTATTTGATTGGATGGAAAGTAAATTCTCGTGCAATGTGATTTGTCTGGCGTAGTGCAGTTTTCGTATTACTGTGAAAACTTCACGGCACGAACACGGTCGTGACACAGTAAGGGATACGCCAGACAAATCACATTGCACGAGAATTTACTCTCCATCCAATCAAATACACCGAACACGGCATAAACACGGCGCGGACACGGTCACGCCAACATCACGGCCCTTTTAGACCAACCATATCGCGCGTGAAAAAATCAGTCAAATACATTCTAGAAAGTATTACGGTCACGGCACGTCAAGCTTACGGCACTGAGCTTTTCACAGTCATACGAAAACTGCTCTATCCCTTTCTGTGTCACGACCGTGTTCGCGCCGTGAAGTTTTCACATTCATACGAAAACTGCACTAAGATCGAAATAGTTACTACCTAACATATTCTATTTAGTACAGCTAGCATGAAAATGTGTGAATTATTTAATGTATAAAATGCCACTTCCACCAATACAAGTACTCTTTTACGACTACCAAAAATTAAGAACTCATTTAAGAACCTGATTTCAAGTTAGGCACCATTTATATAAGAACCTGTTCAGGCTGACTTGGAAAAATCTTACACGCGGGGTTTTACTGTCGTCTATCACAAATCCTTCCACTTTGATTGGCCGAATCACTTGTGGACTATTAGTGATAGACCACTAATAGCGAAAAGAAGCGGTTTTGATAACCAATAAAACGAATATATTATTGTAACCTAATTTCATTTTCCCCCACTCCCTTAAGCATGATTTTTGCTGGCCCCCCTCTCCCTTAAGCATGATTTTTGCTGACCCCCCCTCTCCCTTGAGCATGATTTTTGCTGACCCCCTCTCCCTTAAGCATGATTTTTGCTGACCCCCCCTCTCCCTTGAGCATGATTTTTGCTGACCCCCCTCTCCCTTAAGCATGATTTTTGCTGATCCCCCCTCTCTCCCTTAAGCATGATTTTTGCTGACCCCCCTCTCCCTTAAGTATGATTTTTGCTGACCACCCTCTCCCTTAAGCATGATTTTTGCTGACCACCCTCTCCCTTAAGCATGGTTTTTGCTGACCCCCCTCTCCCTTAAGTATGATTTTTGCTGACCACCCTCTCCCTTAAGCATGATTTTTGCTGACCCCCCTCTTCCCTAAGCATGATTTTTGCTGACCCCCCTCTCCCTTAAGCATAATTTTTGCATAAGCCTATGCATAAGAAATTCAGACCCAGAATTTGCACCAGGCCCCCCACCTCGATAAATAATGACCAGTCCCTAATGACGAATCTTTTGTTAAATTCCTCGAACATGGCGGCTATGAAAACCATCAATAGTAGATTATTCGGGCTGCGGGTCTAATCGTGAAATCGCAAGTATTAACCTAATTGCAAAGACGTCGTCTAATGGAAATAGCAAATTACTTTTTTACAACAACTCACGTAAATAACACATTCTGATTGGCTGAGAGGTATGATCAATAAGAGGACAGACAGATAAAGCTGACGTCAATGAGCGCGCGCTCTTTCCTTTGGTTGTTTTGATCGCTAAAAATGAGAAGTTTTTTTTTCGTTCTTGTTTTTGTAAAAAAACAAATAGACCAGTCTTTTATGTGTCTGTCCTCTTATTGACGATAAAATTGCGTCATCACATTGTCAAAGTAGTGTGGATCCAGGGGGCGTGGCTGAGTGGATCCGAGTACTACTTTGACAATGTGATGACGAAATTTATTGGCAATAAGAAGACAGACACATAAAAAACTGATGTCAGTTCGTTAAAAGTAGCAAATAGGAATTTATTATAGAATGAAAGCATTTAATAACCAGCAATAACTCTCAAATCCTATAGTCGTATAAACCAAGACTAAGACGATAATGTTTTATACAGGATATTTTACTTATTTTATCATACCCATTATTAGTGAACTAGTACCAGGGATACGGTAAGCCACACAGCCAATAGTATCTATTGTACATCACGTGATCATGGTTCTATTAATATCATTAATATTACATATGGTACAGTTATTCGTTCATCTGTCTTACTAGTACCAGTGATACGGCCAGCCACAGCCAATAGTATCTATTGTACATCACGTGATCATGGTTCTATTAATATCATTAATATTACATATGGTACAGTTATTCGTTCTTTTATCTTACTAGTACCAGTGATACGGTCTGCCACACAGCCAATAGTATCTATTGTACATCACGTGATCATGGTTCTATTAATATCATTAATATTACATATGGTACAGTTATTCGTTCTTTTATCTTACTAGTACCAGTGATACGGTCTGCCACACAGCCAATAGTATCTATTGTACATCACGTGATCATGGTTCTATTAATATCATTAATATTACATATGGTACAGTTATTCGTTCATCTGTCTTACTAGTACCAGTGATACGGCCAGCCACAGCCAATAGTATCTATTGTACATCACGTGATCATGGTTCTATTAATATCATTAATATTACATATGGTACAGTTATTCGTTCTTTTATCTTACTAGTACCAGTGATACGGTCTGCCACACAGCCAATAGTATCTATTGTACATCACGTGATCATGGTTCTATTAATATCATTAATATTACATATGGTACAGCTATTCGTTCATCTGTCTTACTAGTACCAGTGATACGGTCTGCCACACAGCCAATAGTATCTATTGTACATCACGTGATCATGGTTCTATTAATATCATTAATATTACATATGGTACAGTTATTCGTTCTTCTATCTTACTAGTACCAGTGATACGGCCAGCCACAGCCAATAGTATCTATTGTACATCACGTGATCATGGTTCTATTAATATCATTAATATTACATATGGTACAGTTATTCGTTCTTCTATCTTACTAGTACCAGTGATACGGTCTGCCACAGCCAATAGTATCTATTGTACATCACGTGATCATGGTTCTATTAATATCATTAATATTACATATGGTACAGTTATTCGTTCTTCTATCTTACTAGTACCAGTGATACAGTCTGCCACAATGACATTATTAGAACCATGATCAAGTGATGTACAATAGATGTGTGGCTGACCGTATCACTGGTACTAGTAATATTCATTCAGTCTATTATTAATACCCTTACATACAAACACAGTATGTGTTAGGGCTCACGCAAGCCTTTCATTCTTCTCGAACCAACCGCGGAGGAACACTCAACGTGTGTAGGTATAGTGGTAACAATGTACGCATGGGTAATACTAAAACTTAGGCGCTCGTGGGGTACTAACAAAAAACCTTTGAGGAGGCTAAAACCACTTCTCTTATCTTCCCTTTAAAACGGTCCCTATTTTCTCCGATCTTTTTCTACGGTTTTTTTTTAACGAGATATTTGACTTAAAACTTATGGATCTCAACTTGAAATATGCGCAAATAGAAAAGAATAATTGAAAACAAATCTTACTTTTAATTAAGTAAACTCACTTATTGGTTTAAAAAAATGTGCCAACATGAAAACTGAACTCGGGTATTGGAAGATAAATAATGATTACATTAGAAAGAAATGTTTTTTTTTCTTTCCTTCAAGCAGTGTGTCGTTCAAAATGAAGACGGTTTTGCTCGTTTTGGTGTTTGCAGGATTCGTCGTCGTATAACAAAGGTATCGGTCTTCACATTCCAACGTTTCCTCAAAATCGTACAATCAATCAATATACTTACTTGCGTGCTGTCCTTATTACTAAATCAGTCTTATGTGTGAACGTTAAGCATTGCTATTGATTCAATAGCGCAGCGCAACCGTGACGTCATAAACACGAAGACAAAGCGAAATTCGGACAAACAAACTTACAAGTTTACTTTCAGCAGATAATTTTCACAGCCGATCGCAGTTGATCTTAGTTTACATGGGTTATTATTGTAACTTTAAGTAAAAGTAATAAATCGGTTCGTATAATCCTCGTAGCGGTTAAAAAGTCTTTAACAATCTTTAAGCTATTTTTAGAATCAGTGCGCTGCGCTATTGAATAGTAGTGTTTCTTTTTTCTTCACCGTATTCATGTATCGTAGGATTGAGAGAGCAAGACGATACAGAGGACGTTCCAATAAATGAAGATTTGAATCCAAAAAGCTCAGGAGAAAAAAGAACTACACCATATTCCTGTAAGTCATCTCTCTATCTACCAAGTGTCATGCCTTTAAAGTTGTTCACGTGATACCTTGTCTGGCTCATTCATCGCAGCAGACATGAAAGATCGGCAAGCTGCATCTGCGCATGCTCATCTATTTGTATGCAATTCAGTGCCAAATGAAAAATCACTATAACTGTTTTCAAATATTTTTAATCAAGATGACGCTGCCAAGCCCCTCATGACCCAACTGGAGAGTTCTGTCCAAAGATTCTACGGTGATGCAGCAAGACGAGCGAGGAAGCAGTATTTAAAGTTGACCAAAGACTGGGAGAATCAACCCCTAAAGGAACGCACTGAAAGAACTGTAGCACTGAAAGCGGTGGCCGAAAACATCGACGTCATAAGTGACGCGTACCAAGATACCACGCCTGCCATACTTGCTGTTCTAAATCTGTTGGACACGTTAAAACAATTGACATCATCGGATGGCCACATCGTTAGCTTACCAGCTATGTTCACTTCGAGTTTTATGAATCTGTTGGGCGAGACTCGTTCTCCTTTTCCTATAAAAAATATTATAACTACAGAGATTAAAAAAGTAACGATGAAGTACAGGCAAGACGACATCCAGATGAGCAACATCAAGGAAAGCGGCGAAACGTATTTACATTTTAAAACAATTCTCAACAGGGCAGGGAAAGATTATGACAAAATAAGTGTACATGATGCCAACAGCACACATACGTTTATTAGAAATATATTCGTGCATGGATTTCCAGTTATCGATAAACTGCGAAATAAGATGATACATTTGATTGATGGTAATAAGCCTTCAGACGCAAAGAAGTTTATGGCATTCTTTGAATTATATACCAAACTCGAAACCGTTAGGCAGATGCTGCTTATCCATACGCTTTCCTTGATTCCTGAACAGAGCAGTGCCATTACGTTTATTCTATCGACACTTAACTTTTTGAAGACAAAAATGTCTCTACCTTTTTTTAACGTTATCCGCAATCATCAAATTGGAAGTAAATTCATGGCATATTACGATGGCCAGGTTTACAAAGTATCAAATGCCTACATGGCCATCCAGCTTGATTCACCGATGCCATACGATGATAGTTATCCTGGATTGAGGTGCATTGCAATGATCGCACCTCATCCTGTCCCTTGGAAATGGTTTAAGTTACCAGGGATGAATCATCCTTATTTCGCAAGGGGAGGCTTGTCTGATTGCAAGTGGAGAATTGTATACCACGGACAACATCTTTTCAGCATTATGAACAAGTTTGATTGTCCAAATGGGGATTGGTGCGACTCCCTGTTGTCTTTCGATGGCGGAGATACTCCCATAGTTACCGTCGAGCCCAATGATCCAGTGCTTTGGGAACTCAAGTACAACATTCAACTACAGGCTTACGCGTAAGAAAAATATCGTTCAGGGTATCTTAATTCAATTAGTCTTTAAGTGCACCTCCATCTAACTTGATATTTTCAGTATTGGTTCTACATAAAGTGAATACAGTAATGATGAAAAGGTAAATTATACACCGTGAAAAAGATGAAAAAACTTACTGACGTTTCGGACGCTAGTCCTTCGTCGGAGTAAAAGAGCTCCGACGAAGGACTAGCGTCCGAAACGTCAGTAAGTTTTTTCATCTTTTTCACGGTGTATAATTTACCTTTTCATCATCACTGTTTCATTAGAAACACCGACGAAGCTCACTAGTTTTTAGCTAGTTATATCTTCATAAAGTGAATATTTGAATTTAATGTGAGTTGAGTGATGATGCATCTTATATCCTATATCAAGTCCATACTTTCAATGTTGATAAGTGTAATGTCATAGGAGGCATTTTAGTTTATTTGTCATCTTTTGTAAATTGAAACCCTAAATAGACTCCTTGCAGCACGTCGGAATGCAGCTCAATTGTATGGACATTTCAATGGGTTTCCAATTCTCAGAAGATCGAAACTCTTTTGTTTTGTTCTTCAATTTGAGGTGCTTTGACGTCACATGCAAATGGTATATACTATGAAAAAACAAAATTTGCAATAACCTTTCTAAAAATCCTGAGTACGACAATGATGTTTTATACTGGATGCTTTACTGCCTCATTAATCTTTTGTATATCAATAATACTCAGAATAAAGCCAAAACGCTTCTGTGACAATACGTGCGACCGCTGCTCTGTGGCGTGGACCAATTTGGCAGTCCAGGGAGAAGCAAAGAACTATGTAGGGAGACTCGACTGTTCTGCACAACAGCGCAAGGTACCACAGTACTGGCAAATCTACAAGGTAATTCAGTAAAAATGATGAATAATGCATCAATGGCGTTTATTATGAAGATTGTGATAATGTTGGTGCTTGAGGTGTGGTAGTGGTGATCATGATGGTGATGGTGGTGGCGGTGATGGTGGTGGTGGTAGTAGTAGTAGTGGTGGTGGTGGTGGTGGTGGTGTGGTGGTGACGATGGTGATAGAGATGGTGGTGGTGATAGAGATGATGGTGATGGTGATGGTGATGATGCATGGTGATGGTGATGGTGGTGGTGATAGAGATGGTGATGATGGTGATGGTGATGGTGATGATGCATGGTGGTGGTGATGGTGATGGTGATAGAGATGGTGATGGTGGTGGTGATGGTGATGATGCATGGTGATGGTGATGGTGATGGTGATGGTGATGGTGATGATGCATGGTGATGGTGATGGTGATGGTGATGATGCATGGTGATGGTGGTAATGGTGAGCATGATGTTGATATTGATGGAGATGATGATCTAGACCGATAAAGACAGTGGCCCTGACAATGAGACAAATGATAATGACAATGAACATTCTTCTTGTATCATTCTTCTTTTCTACGGTGCTAATTGATCATGTGGCATCTTCCTTACCAACAGGAACCTTCCTCTGACATGGCTACTGAAAGTGGTTCGGCTTCCAAGAACCAGTCACAAGGTGGTTTCTTTTTCGCAGCACCTTCTTCTTTTAGGAAGATATGCCGCCAAGACTGGTTAAACAATATTATTCAAATGTCATTCGAAATGCAAAGCACATTTCCATCTCAAGGATTCACGATTCTTTTTTTCCCACATCACGGAAATAAACACTGAAATTCGATAATTTCTCCACGTAGACCAATGTATGTATTGCTGAAGAGATAGAAGAAGCACACAAGCAAATCCCCTACACTGTATATTTACGCTTCTTAGTACTGAGTAATAGTGACATGTTATTAACTGTTTTTCTTGCTCGTGTAGAAAACCAAGAAGATAACAGTGGCTCAGGTGAAATTGCCGAGTATCCTGTAAGCTCCGAAGAGGTATTTCATGGTCAGATCAATGGCTTTTAGTTGCCAATCGAAGAGTGGTAAACAAACTTGCTATTTTAAATCTGACTACCTTGATACAATTGACAGAATAATGGAAGCACCAACTTCAGTGATGACAATGACAATGAAATCCAAGATGGTTCGGGTTCAAAACAAGAAACCAATGAACAAAGTAACCAGGATCCAACTGGTAAGTTAGCTGATCTGCACAAAGTAGCAGTAGCAGTAGCAGTAGCAGTAGCAGTAGCAGTAGCAGTAGCAGTAGCAGTAGCAGTAGCAGTAGCAGTAGCAGTAGAAGTAGCAGTAGCAGTAGCAGTAGCAGTAGCAGTAGCAGTAGCAGTAGCAGTAGCAGTAGCAGTAGCAGTAGAAGTAGCAGTAGCAAGTAGCAGTAGCAGTAGCAGTAGCAGTAGCAGTAGAAGTAGCAGTAGCAGTAGCAGTAGCAGTAGCAGTAGCATTAGCAAAGAGATGATATTAAAAATAACTTATACATTACAAAACATTTTTATATCCAGATAATGAGATCGTGGACTAACATACAGAGGCTTGCCCTGACATGTCATTGGCCCGCAACACTAATGGATATATCTTTAAGCACAAAAGTCAATACACAGAATATCTTAACGATTGCTTCATTCAAAGCCTTGAGTCTGAGAGCAAAGTCAGCTTTATTACAGCTTAATCATGTTAATAAAATATAAAGTTAATTGTTTTAAATATACATCAAAGTAAAAGCTAAAATTAAGATGACTAAGAATGAAGTGCATTAAAATACTTCTGATATTATAAAGACGCATTCTTTTACTATGAGATCGCGCGGGAAACTGTATTTGAACTCTGGGATAGGTATCACAAAAAATTATCAGTGTGGTGGAACCGGAATTTTGATTTCAAGAAGCTTTTTTACTTTCATCTTCACGTTCTCCTTCTCCTTTTCCTTCTTAATTCATGCTGGTTAGTTCACGAGGGAGTCTAGCACAGTAGAACATGCCATGTTTTCATCTTTCATTGTATATATTTTTGTTAAATTGCAAGATTTCCTGGAATTTCATTTCAAAATTTAGTGAGAATACACTGGAATATAATGCACCGCCGTGGTTTTAGCTCAGTCGTTAAGAGTGACGGGAGATCGTGGTTTGGAGTTCAATGCGGAAGAACACTCAGTGTCCCGAAATAGCTGATGAAAAAGTGCTGACTGTTAGAAACTAACGAGATCTTGTAAAAGAACTTGCATACAAACACAGTACACGGTAAGGCCTCGGGGCCTCACGCCGAGCTTTTCATTCATCTCGTGACTACAAGCCGTTTGGAAAACCAACTTGAAAACCTTTCAAAGGTAAGAAGGTACAAGCAATAGCTTTGTAAACACACTTGAGAGTGATAATATAATTAGTAAAAATACGCAGATGATTATTGAAAATCTCGCGCGCTGATTGGTCGAGAAACTCAGACGGTAACCACCTTCAGCGATAATCCAAAATGGCGGCCAGACGCTTTGTTGATTTTACCGGATAAAAATGGCTTTTATCTTCTTTTTTTATATATATATATTTAAAGAATCACCTGCGTATTCATACTAAGACAATTATTTGCCTCAGGCTCAGTGATTATTAGGGAATATTTAAATCGCCGCTCGAAGACTCGCGTCTCCAATCTCCGTCTCCGTCTGATTATTCCCTGTTAATCACTTCGCCTTCAGCGAACAGTTAATAAATATAGTCCTAATTGATGGTTGTCAACCATTCCCAAGAGAATTAATTAACAAAAGACACGGCGGCCATGTTGGAGGATTTAACAAAAGAATTCAACGATAATCCTTTTGTTAAGTTCCTCCAACATGGCCGCCGTGAAAACCATCAATAGAGTTATATGTATAATACTAAAATAGTAAAACCCTAAAACTTACGCGAAATATTTACTGGAACTTAACGAGGATAGTGAACAGGGGATTGCGAGGGAACAGGGGATTCCAAAGGAACACGGAATGACAGGGGAACAGGGAATGACAGGGAAACAGGGAATGACAGGGGAACAGGGAATGACAGAGGAACAGGGAATGACAGGGGAATAGGGAATGACAGGGAACAGGGAATGACAGGGAAACAGGGAATGACAGGGGAACAGGGAATGACAGGGGAACAGGGATGACAGGGGAACAGGAATGACAGGGGAAAAGGGAGTCAACGTTATGTAACGTTTATGTAAAAGGAAGGGTAATACTTTCATGGCGTAACACCGCAGATCGGGCTCAGACGAAATCAAGAGATTCACTGGCATTTCATCTTATTGGGCTATTCATCTTATTGGGCTATTCATCATCTCATTGGGCTATTCATCATCTTATTGGGCTATTCATCTTATTGGGTTATTCGTTATCTTATTGGGCTATTCGTCATCTTATTGGGCTATTCATCATCTTATTGGGCTATTCGTCATCTTATTGGGCTATTCATCATCTTATTGGGCTATTCATCATCTTATTGGACTATTCATCATCTTATTGGGCTATTCATCATCTTATTGGGCTATTCGTCATCTTTTTGGGCTATTCGTCTGATTGGGCTATTCATCATCTTATTGGGCTATTCATCATCTTATTGGGCTATTCATCATCTTATTGGGCTATTCATCATCTTATTGGACTATTCATCATCTTATTGGGGCTATTCATTCATCTTATTGGGCTATTCGTCATCTTTTTGGGCTATTCGTCTGATTGGGCTATTCATCATCTTATTGGGCTATTCCTCATCTAATTGGGCTATTCTTCTGATTGGGCTATTCATCATCTTATTGGGCTATTCATCAATCTTATTGGGCTATTCATCATCTTATTGGGCTATTCATCATCTTATTGGGCTATTCATCATCTTATTGGGCTATTCATCATCTTATTGGGACTATTCATCATCTTATTGGGCTATTCATCATCTTATTGGGCTATTCGTCATCTTTTGGGCTATTCGTCTGATTGGGCTATTCATCATCTTATTGGGCTATTCCTCATCTAATGGGCTATTCTTCTGATTGGGCTATTCATCATCTTATTGGGCTATCATCATCTTATTGGGGCTATTCATCATCTTATTGGGCTATTCATCAGCTTAGTGGGCTATTCATCTCTTTATTGGGCTATTCATCATCTTATTGGGCTATTATCATCTTATTGGGCTATTCATCATCTTATTGGGCTATCGTCATCTTATTGGGCTATTCATCATCTTATTGGGCTATTGGGCATCATCTTATTGGGCTATTCTATCATCATCTTATTGGGCTATCATCTTATTGGGCTATTCATCTTATTGGGTCTTATTGGGCTCTATTCTCATCTTATTGGGCTATTCATCATCTTATTGGGCTATTCGTCATCTTATTGGGCTCATCTTATTGGGCTATTCATCATCTTATTGGGCTATTATCATCTTATTGGGCTATTCATCATCTTATTGGGCTATTCGTCTTTATTGGGCTATTCATCATCTTATTGGGCTATTCATCATCTTATTGGGCTATTCATCATCTTATTGGGCTAGATTCATCATCTTATTGGGCTATTCATCTTATGGGCTATTCCATCTTATTGGGCTATTTCATCTTATTGGGCTATTCCATCTTATTGGGCTATTGGGCTATTCGTCATCTTATTGGGCTATTCTCTTATGCGCTATTCATCTTATTGGGCTATACATCATCTTATTGGGCTATTTATCATCTTATTGTGCTATTCATCATCTTATTGGGCTATTCGTCAATCTTATTGGGCTATTCATCACTTATTGGGCTATTCATCATCTTATTGGGCTATTCGTCTATCTTATTGGGCTATTCATCATCTTATTGGGCTATTCGTCATCTTATTGGGCTATTCATCATCTCTATTGGGCTATTCATCATCTTATTGGGCTATTCATCATCTTATGGGCTATTCATCATCTTATTGGGCTATTCGTCATCTTATTAGGCTATTCCTCATCTTATTGGGCTATTCGTCATCTTATTGGGCTATTCATTTTATTGGGCTATTCGTCATCTTATTGGGCTATTCATGTTATTGGGCTATTCATCATCTTATTGGGCTATTCGTCTTATTGGGCTATTCGTCATCTTATTGGGCTATTCGTCATCTATTGGGCTATTCCGTCATCTTATTGGGCTATTCATCTTATTGGGCTATTCGACTTTTTGGGCGTATTCGTCATCTTATTGGGCTAATTTGTCTTATTGGGTATTCGTCTTATTCGTCATATTGGTCTATACTTCGTGTTATTGGTCAGTCTAATATTAAATTCATATTAGTAAGTTGGCCAGATAAATCCATTGGCAAAACGTAGTCCAATAATGAGTACAAATAAGAATCACCTTTATTTGAATAAGTAATGGTGAAAAGGTAAATTATACACCGTGAAAAAGATGAAAAAACTTACTTTTTCACGGTGTATAATCTACCTTTTCATCATTACTGTTTCATTAGAAACACCGACGCAGCTCACACTAGTTTTTAGCTAGTTATATCTTTTTATTTGAATAACTAAATACAAAAGGAATATTTGCCGTTAGTAAGGACTTTATTTCTCGTAGTATCTACTATATTTGTAAGTTTGGCTTGAGAATAGAGGGTTATTCATATTATAATAATCTTAATCAAACATTATGTCAATCTTAATTTTGGGCTGCCCGCTGTCATGTCGGGCTTCCTGTGTTCGTGTCTGGCTTCCTGTGGTCGTGTTGGGCTTCCTGTGTGATTCAAAATGGCGTCGCAATAGTTTATTTTCTTTAGCAAGATTTCCATAAAGAAAGACTTAAATGGGACGTAAATGGAACGTAAATAAGAGGTAAGAAGTATCTTTAAAGTGTTGACAATAACGTATATGTATTTTTTTGAAATGATACTGTATTTTATATATTTGGGGGAAAAACATGACTTAGGAACACGTTTTTTGTCCAGGAAGTATTAGTTCTAGGCTCATAGATCATAAATATCTTGCTATACTAGATTATTAAACTTGTAATGCCCATTGCTTAGAATGCAAACACCCAAAGTGTGCAACATAAATATAACTAATGAAGCATTTACAAAAACTTGTTGGGGGAGGGGGGAGGGGAGTGCGGAGAAATTATTATTTATAAAAACAATTTCCAGGACCCCCCGTATTCCATTATAAAAACTTCAGGGACCCCCCCCCCCCCCTATAAAAACTTTATAAAAACCTTCCCCTAAACCTGGCATTTTGTGACCTCAAATTCACTCTTCTATACAATATTATGTTTATTTATCCTTGAATTCAAGACAGCACGTACATGCTAGTGTGCAAATATTAACATAACCGTGAAACTTTAGTAATACTAAATAGCAGAATTTCACACAAATTCCATTGTTTTCTATTGTTTAATTAGCACTGTACTATATTTAGTAATTAGTGTTTCATGGATTATTTGTTTTAATTGTACTCTAATATCTCCAAGTAACAAATTCTAAACTAAGATAAAATAAAATAACACAAGTCCAAATAAAGTAAATATATGTAAAAATAATATATAGCAAAATTATATATGTAATATATACAGTATGAGTGGCTGCATGTATACAACCACGAGGCGTAGTAGAGTGATTGTATATCGAATACAACACGGCCACTCATACTGTATATGACTTATCAAGCATCCAGGTTAGTTCCTTTGTGTGGGCGATCTGGCCAAGAAAATCCAACTTAAAGTTTATGCCAATGAACATAGTTTTGTATCAGATTTACAACACTCTTCACGGTCGTGATTTCTGTCGTGTTGTCCTCATGAATTTTTAATGAGTTTGATAAGTAATAATATGCAATATGAGTGGCTGTTGTATCAGTCACAACTCGACAAACATAACAGGGATGATATCCCATAATTTTGGATCTGCTTTTGATATACTTGTACAAAATGTACAACAGTCAATGTCAAATTTCATTTTGGAAATTTTAATCTTAATTTTAATTTTTAAATCTTTTTAATTCATGAATCAATCTCATGTTGTTAGGGACACTTACCTATTTCCCCCAGAAATTCCAATTTTCTTCATACAAACTCTGTATACTTTTGTGACTTTCTCTGACCCCTCTCCTGGGGGGGGGGGGGGGGGAGGGGGGGTACTGCCCTATATTCGCTATACGGGTATGCTGTCAGCCAAACAGGGTCTGGTTTGCAGTGATTCTACTCTGGAACAGGGCATATAAAATCGTCCTCGCTCTGGGACAGGGTATTTGAAATCACACTCTCTCCTCTCTGAAACAGGGTATCTATTTTCACAATATGGGAACTGAATATGGTTTTCAGCAATCTTGCTCAGGGTATGAATTTCAGCGATTTTATTCTGGAGCAGGGTCAGATTTCAGGGGGCTCTGAGTGGCACATCCCTACCCTAAACGGGCAAGAGTACCCCCTGGACCCCCCTACTCTTCAGAAATTTCAAATTCCTCTGTGGGGTGGGCATGGATGATTTCTGGAACTACGCATTCAGGCACCAGCCCATTAGAGCCTTAAATACAATTGTTAAAATCTTATGTATTCTCCTAGTTTCATACAATGTAAGATGATTTATATGTACTGTTTAATCAACGAGCAGGAGTTTTTTATCAGGTATAAAACACGAGGCGCAGCTGAGTGGTTTTAGACCCGATAAAACATGATTTGTGAGTTTATCATTAAGAGTGTGTCCATGATAGGACCAGGCAAAACCAGGCAGGGGGTGCTACATGGGGGTTCACCGATTTTGCTGAAACTTGGCACAGTTGTAGGTCTTGGCGAGTTATTTACTATCCTAGAGTATTAGTGGGATCCGTCATTTTGTTGGTGAGTGAGGGTACCCCTCCTAAAAATACTCATTTTGACCCAAAAACCAATATAAATCTGCCTCATTTTACTGAAGCAGAAAAACTTTATTATTGATTGCAGAGATGTAAAACTTTTTTCTCTATAAAATAGAGATGTCAGTTAGTGTCACCAGGAAAGGAGGTGTATTTTTCTTTTAAGCCGTTGCCATGGCAACAGTATCTGTGAGACCAAAAATTGCCAAAATTGAATTTACTGTAATATCTTGTGATTCAGAGGTCAATATCTCCAATGTTCACACTGAAAACATCAAAAATGGATGCTAGGCAATTCAATCTATGTCTTGAATTACTAAAACAAGAAAACAAATTGCGGGCACTTGTTAACCTTAAAATATATGACGGATTTGCTCAACCCTATTTGAACAATATCACAAAATTCAATGAGATTCAATCCAATAGGAAAACTGGTAAACATCCTCCAAAAAGCCTTAAATTGGCTTCTAATAAACAATTATAGTTTATATTCTTCTGCAATGTAAGTTATCTTCAAGGATCATCAAAATTAACTTCAAGCGGAGACTTTAGTGTAGACGTGTACTAGCACTTTTTACTTATAATAATACCCTTCATTATGATTGTGAATCGTGTTGCATTTTGGATTATTCGCCGGAACAACTTACTAAACACCAGAATGGGACGTATTTTCCATGTAGATGAAGGAAAAAGCTTGTATTTGGGGTTTAGAGCTTGAAGACTTTCTTCGTTTATAGACAGCAGGATCATTATAATTATTCAGTCGTAGGGGATATTAATCGTCCAGCTTTTTAAAATAACTTGTTATAGCTTTGTATAATATAAGGCACAAAATTAAATTAATTTGCTAGCTTGCAGCTAGTTTATCGAATAATATATACCTAAGAAATTACCAAACCATACACTGAGAATGTCCATGTATAAAACTGCAGGCCTTCTGACGCCGGTTGGCATTGGTCAGTCGGCAGCATATAATTTTATCAGCGGTTACATCCTTCATTGTACCAATGTTTAGATTTTAAACTCGTGTTTTGTCGCCCATCCTACGGAATATTTTTGGAGAAATGTCATTTTGTCGAACACCAAAACAGATAGCATGTTCAATAGGTCGTAGACATAAGACAAAGTGTGGTTTGTCATCGAGATATCCCAGTCAGACGGAGGTGATACTCGTATCAGAATGTAGAAGAAACGCGATGACGCACTTGCGAAATTTGAAACTTTCTAGAGAACAAGTATCAGAGGGTGATCTCATACTGTTAAGAGTTGGTTTATTTGTAAATGGTTCGAACAGTATGACTGTTTGTCCAAAGCACAGAGAAATTCTCGGCATCTACTGGCGGCCAGTCCATCGTTGTCAACATCCTTTGCACAAATCGCGCAAACCCGGAAAATGTGATAGAGGAGTCGCTTCGCAAATGTCTAGAGAGATCAAAGAACAGTGGGATGTTCTTGTTCAAATTGGATCAGGTAAGATCACTACTACCCTTGAAAATTATGTAAAATAATCACTGGACAGAGCAAACATAATAACATTGTGCGACTTCAATGGAACTGAAATTTACAAGGCGTGACGTGCGTCTCACAAAATAATTTATGCAAACACAGAGAAATGCTCATTTATCAAGCTCTCCCCACATCTTCTTTAGCGCTTTGTGATGTATTTGAGAGAGAGAGAGAGAGAAAGAGAGAGAGAGAGAGAGAGAGAGAGAGAGAGAGATTTAGAGGGGGAGCGAGAGAAGAGAAGAAGAAGAATGGGTAATATCTATGGAAAGTGGGATGCCTCCTTATTGTGCATGCATTGGACTTCTGTGTTGGGGCCTTTTTAACCGTACTCACACTGATATGATATAAATATATTAATATTAGAAATTTGTAGGCAATGCAGAGAGGAGCATAAAAAGCACATAGAAAAGTCATTTTGCCCCAAGGTGAGAGACCACGACGTCGCTGTAAATCTTGTAAGTATAAAATGTAATATGCTCGCAAGTAAAGTCCACAAATCTAATTGCTTCATTTCTTTCTTCTTCTTTTAGTTCCCTGATAGTCCTGGAAGCTCTTTCAATGAGGTAACGTTTGAGAATGCAGATAAGCAGGTAATTCATGGACAGTTTCAGACTTACAAATAGGAAAGCCATAAGTAATGTATTTTACTGATTTCTTTTTTAAAGGAGTGTCTAGACGAAAAGCGTGACTTTAGTATCCAAACTGACATAGACGTCGATGAATATTTTGCAAGCCCTGACAATGCCGATGATAAGGACTGGACATCAACACCTCAAGTCAGTAAAAATTTCTCAGCCTTAAACAGCTTTTTAAGACTTGTCCATGGGCGTGAATTAAGTCCTATTAGATCACAGTGCAGTTTACCTGTCAATGATATGGCGGGTTCAACTATTCGCTATTATCAAAAAGAAAGGCTTTGGAGTCCTGTGAAGCTGTATTGCATTGTATTGCGCCTGGCCAATCAAATGCACTTCTTGACCTTATAAAAAAGATGATACGTCACCATTATTTCCATCTTCCAAGGAAAGCGAACTGATAAATAGGTTAGTCATGCTTTACGAAGAATCAACCTCATGGTCCACTAAAAGAGAGATACTCTCGCTGTTTGTGCAGGATTATACAAAAGCTCAATTGATAACAATGATTCCAGGACTGTCTAAATGGCGTATTGATGAGGCGCGCAAACATGCTGCTCTTATTGGGCCAGGAAGACCAATTGATGTACCCGAAGTTCACCGACTGAGGTTAAACCCAGTTAAAGTTGATCACTTCATCGATTTTATATCGAGCCCAAATTATTTACAAGATGTTGCCTTTGGGACAAAAGCTATCAAACTGAGCAACGGAGAAGCATTTGAAATACCCAATGTGGTACGGACCGTCACGACTTCCAGACTTGTTAACCTATATTTCTCATTCTGCCATGAAAAAGACTTTGAACCGCTGGGAAGATCAACTCTATTTGGTATCCTCAAGGTATGTATATTAAAAATGGTGGACATACTAGTCATTCCCTAAGTCTTATCAAGACTCTTTCGTTTATTTTTTTATATCTTTTCTGATAAGGTATGTGCAGCATCCCAGCAAAAAAGCCTCAGTGGACTAGACAACATTGCTACAGAAGGATCTTCAGCCTTCCAGGCTTTACACGACGTTGCTGCACAATTATCCAGAGCAGGTAAAAGCATTAGTCATAAATAGGAATATAGTGGCGTATACTTAGTTGACTAGTTTTTACCGGTGAATGGATTTATATCTTTAGAAAAGCCCCTCTCTTGGTGTAAGAAAGTTCAAGAGCAACTGAAGTGTAGTAAAAACTACCTTAAGGCAGATTACAAGATCCATATCGCGTCTGAAAGCAGGTGCGCAGATCATTGTCGCAAATATGCCATGTCTTCCTCTGAGAAAGAATTTCAAACTAGCTGTAAACATAAACACGATGTTAGATGTGATCAATGTCAGATGCTAAAAACGTCGCTCGAAGAAATAGAGGCTGCCGCAAAATCTACAGATATAAAATTAAGGTTTGTATTCAGTAATATTCCATTAGTATACGTTGTCTGCTTAAACCGATCGCGATATTAGTTTTTTTTAATGCAGTTGTCATTTTTATCACTAGCGATGACCAGTACGAAGAGATCATCCATGACATCGACATCGCAGTAGTTAAAGTTAAAGCTTGGAAGGCTCACATACTGAGGACAGTTCACCAGGAAACTGCTAAGAGTTTTGTATTAGACGGCCTCAGTCGACACAGATCATGATAATATTAGATTGGGCAATGAAGTTCATCCCAGCCTGCTACAGAGAAACCCAAGCAGATTGGTACGGAAAAAAGGGTCGGCCATGGCATGTATCTGCTGTTATTACGAAAAACGGCGAATATGGAGAGTTGGAGGTGAGTTTACATTCGATTGGAAATGCTTTTAAATCAGTTGCCTTTTTTTTCAAGTACTAGATAAATGTAATTGATTTCTGTTAGGGACCGTCCATTATTTATTAGAAGGTTCGGGGATATTGGTGAGAAACTGATAGGAAACAAAAAATCCCCTCTAAACCCTCATAAGTATGTCCAATGTATGTATGTATAGTCAAAAGACCCCGTTTTCAGGAGCAGTAAAATACCAAGCCCTCCCCCCTCCTATTTCTCACCCGTACCCCCTCCATTGAATAATAAACGATCCCCTACTTTCCCAATACTGAAGTATTGTACAACTCTTAATAACACAGGTTCAGACATATGTGCACGTGTTCAACCAGTGTACACAGAATTGGTTTGCTGTTGCATCCATTATTGAAAACGTCCTGGCAAACATCGGAAGGAGCAATCCAAACATCAAAGAAGCATTCATAAGGTCGGATAATGCGGGATGTTATCATACTGCACAACTTATGCTTACCATTCAGGGCATATCGAAGAGAGTTGGAATAAAGATTCAACGCTACGACTTCAGCGACCCGCAATCTGGAAAGGATATCTGTGATCGTCGCATTGCTGCTATGAAAAGTCATATGCGTCGGTATCTTAACGAAGGGAACGATATAAGTTCGGCATTAGATATAAAAAGAGCGCTCGATTCATATGGTGGCGTGAAAGGCTGTAGGGTAGCCGTAGTTGATGTTGACGTATCAAAGCAGGAGATCGCTGATCACAAGTGGAAGGGAATACAAACACTAAACAACTTTGCGTTCCTTAGTACAGGAATACGAGTCTGGAAAGCGTTTGGCATTGGTAAAGGGAAACTTCTGAACAACAAGATGCTCAAGGATATGGCAAGCCCACAGAGAAACACAGGCCACGATGTTTTCGAAACCTTCAATGATCCAGCGGTAGATAAAGGCACGTTTTCCAAAATACCAAAAGAAAAGCCATCAAGACAGCAGGTGACGGGGGAATCAGTTGACGCTCCTCCAGAGAATATTAGAGAAGCTAGAGGTTTCAACTGCCCAGATATTAACTGTATCAAAGTATTCGTATCCAATGATGCCCTTCATCGACATCTTGATGCTGGAAAACACTTATATCGAGCACACCATGAATCTGCCTATGATTCTATTAAACGAAAATGGGCAAAAGCTTGTACATCAGTAGGGAGTGTCCCAAACGCCAGCAATGATAATAACAATCTTCAAGGATGTAGTCATGTAGCCAAGTCAGATGTAGAAATGGGCTGGGCGTTAAAGAAGTCTAAAACCAGAGGTCGTTATTCAGAACATCTGAAACAATATTTAAAGAAATTATTCTTGGAAGGGGAGGAGACAGGAAGGAAAGCAGACCCATCGGATGTATCGTCAAGAATGAAGAGCCTTAAAACCGATGATGGCAAAAAGAGACTATTTGAACGTTCAGATTGGTTAACTGCACAGCAGGTGAAGAGCTACTTCTCAAGATTGAGTGTCCTTCAAAGATGCGGGAAAGTCAACGATTGTGATGTTTTTGTTGATGATGGTGAAATTGACGTGCTAAAGGAAGCCTTGGAAAGACAGAAAAAAATAGATGCTATTCACTATGCTATAGAATTATAAACTAGACATGTCAATAAGTTTCTACTACCCGTGTAAATTTTTGATCTATCACGAAAAAAGGTCTAACACCCGGCAAAACTTAGGCACAGAAAATAGCTTATCAAAGATTTCAATCGTTTGTAACGCGTTTGTTTTATCAAAAGTATCAGTTGGAATCAGATTTCACAATACCTACCTTTTGAAAAACGTGAGTGTTATTTCAAGAACTGTGTATTTACAAAGATGACATTATCTTCATAGGCATGAAAATAGATAAAATAATGTACTGTTGCGTCAGTTGGGTTGCTGATGAAAACTCAAAAAAGTCATAGAACAAAACAATTCTTTTAGTTTCATTTTAAAACAAGAAAATGGCTACCTGTGTTTTAGCTGGAAATCAAGTGACAATATCAAGTTGGTTGGTCTTCCTGTGGCATTGACGTGGCTAACGGTTTTCCGCGAAAAATAGCGTGGGCTCAAGTAAATTTCAAAGACGTCGGCGTACAAAAAATTGCTTTACACTAGCATGGTCCAATTTTTTTTTTCAAATAAGCTAGCAAATTAATTTAATTTTGTGCCTTATATTATACAAAGCTATAACAAGTTATTTTAAAAAGCTGGACGATTAATATCCCCTACGACTGAATAATTATTATAATGATCCTGCTGTCTATAAACGAAGAAAGTCTTCAAGCTCTAAACCCCAAATACAAGCTTTTTCCTTCATCTACATGGAAAATACGTCCCATTCTGGTGTTTAGTAAGTTGTTCCGGCGAATAATCCAAAATGCAACACGATTCACAATCATAATGAAGGGTATTAAGTAAAAAGTGCTAGTACACGTCTACACAAAAGTCTCCGCTTGAAGTTAATTTTGATGATCCTTGAAAATAACTTACGGCAGAAGAATATAAACTATAATTGTTTATTAGAAGCCAATTTAAGGCTTTTTGGAGGATGTTTACCAGTTTTCCTATTGGATTGAATCTCATTGAATTTTGTGATATTGTTCAAATAGGGTTGAGCAAATCCGTCATATATTTTAAGGTTAACAAGTGCCCGCAATTTGTTTTCTTGTTTTAGTAATTCAAGACATAGATTGAATTGCCTAGCATCCATTTTTGATGTTTTCAGTGTGAACATTGGAGATATTGACCTCTGAATCACAAGATATTACAGTAAATTCAATTTTGGCAATTTTTGGTCTCACAGATACTGTTGCCATGGCAACGGCTTAAAAGAAAAATACACCTCCTTTCCTGGTGACACTAACTGACATCTCTATTTTATAGAGAAAAAAGTTTTACATCTCTGCAATCAATAATAAAGTTTTTCTGCTTCAGTAAAATGAGGCAGATTTATATTGGTTTTTGGGTCAAAATGGGTATTTTTAGGGGGGGTACCCTCACTCACCAACAAAATGACGGATCCCACTAATACTCTAGGATAGTAAATAACTCGCCAAGACCTACAACTGTGCCACGTTTCAGCAAAATCGGTGAACCCCCATGTAGCACCCCCCTGCCTGGTCCTATCATGGACACACTCTTAAACGGCTTAAAAAACTCATGAGATGTATGTTCTCATATTGTACCAAATTCTTTACGAAATGAACCAAGTTTGATAGAGGAAATCCAAGTTAAAATTGATGCAAATGAATCCAGACGAATCTATATCAGATATAAAACCTCCTTCATGGTCATGATTTCTGTACTTGTGTTTCCTTCATGAATTATTAATGAGTTTTTTAAGTAGTAATAGCTCATGTGCTATTGTAGTCATCATAAATAAAATGAAGAGCACGTTCATTAAGCTTTTCCAATTTGGTTGAATTACTTCTCCCACAGTGATGCCATACAATAGAACAGTTAATCTAAATGAGGTAAAAGATTTTGTAACTTTGGCATCAGTATCAATTAGCTTCTTATGTCTTGACTTGAATTTGCTTGCCAACCTTGACTACTATATCTGCAATATGTTTACTGAATTTTAAATCCTATCAATATAATAACACCTAATAATTTAACATCCTCCACATGACTGATATCCTCACTACCAATGGAAAAACAAGGCATGTCAATGTTCATACCCTTATAGCCACATGGTAGTTACATTTGTCAGGATTCATCATGAGGCCATTGGAGTAGAACCATGAATGAGCAGTGAGAAGATCAGTTTGTAGATGACCATGTAATAGGGCAACACTATCACCTACATCAAAGATCTGTGTATCAGATCAATTGGAGTGCAAACAATTAATCCATGAAACACTAATTACTAAGTAGTACAAAATAGTGCTAGTTAAACATAGAAAACAATGGAATTTGCATGAAATTGTGCTATTTAGTATTACTAAAGTTTCACGGTTATATTGTTTGCACTCTAATATATTTAGTACACACTCAATTGAAGAATCTTTGTCGGGTTCAGGAACATAGAACATGGAAGCTGAGACCGAAATGGCACATGGTGAGTATGTTAATTAGACAGCATGCTTTGACCCACGACCCGTGGCATCATCCACTGTTTTTTAATACGTGTTTGGCATTCTAAACCGACTGCATGGATGGTACAAATAAATAGATTATAATATAATTATGTCATTTCCCATGTGCCATCTCGGTCCCAGCTTCTATGTTCTATGTTTTTGAACCTGACAATGATTCTTCAATTTATTATTGTGAGTGTATTATTTTAGGGTGCTTCTCATATAATTCGAAAACAGTATAGCCCGTAACGTAGCTGTCAGTGCGCATGTATCTATAGAAAAATATCAATTAAACACTCATTCAAACCTTTCACTAGTTTGAATTACTCTCTTATATCTTATACTATTATCATTTATTATTTGTACACCAGAAAAATGGAACACACTTGATACCTCACACAAGGTCCTAACCCGTCTCTATGGGATCGCCACCTTATCGTGGTGAGGCGGTTTGCGTGTCCCAGCGACCCCTAGAGCTATGCCGGCTGGAGTCATGTACTCCTGTTAGGGTTACCCATGCCGGACAGGTCGAAGGGTAGGGGCCAGACTAAGAGTGATCCCACAAGGCCCTATCAGTGCTAACCGAAGTTGCCCTCCAGGCTAGGTATCATCGTCAGACAGTGCAAAAAAATTGCCGATTAACCTGACAGAGTCTAACCTTGTTGCCATTTATCAGTGGGTTGTTCTCTTGCTGAAGGTTGTGGGTAAGGATATTAGGTGATGGCTTTCTGCAGATTTTATGGGAGTGCGCTGATGGCGTAAATGACAGTCACTGTGAAGGTTAGTGTGAGTAGCAGTATAAATAATCATATCTTACTATTCATGGGTGTGTACAACAGTGATATGTTTACGGTTTAAGCACTGCAGCAAAACTATATCAACTAACGAAACAATAAATGGAAAACGCTTAATACCTGGAGTTCAGCATTGGAGGGGGGGGGCATAGCTAGGAATTTCCTAAGAGGACCCAAATTCAAAAGTCTATTTTGATCCCCTAAAACACCTAACTAAAAATAAAGAAAGCTTTAAAATGATTTGGTGACAACTTAAATTCTAAAATGCCACAATATGGAAAAATGTCATTATCCAAAATTTACAGTTACTACGACCTGAAAATTAACCTTAAAATCATATTGTAAAATTAAAAATATCTCACTTAAAGTGTTCTGCTTCATAATGACATCATAAAATATATATCCAATGAGCCCTTACTCATGTGGCAACCACAGTCCTTGTGGAACAATGGTTTTGCCTCTACACATAGCCTCGCGTTCCCCCTGGTGATGAATATATTAATACTTAATCAATAAATTTGAGGCCCAGTCCCTCAGCAGACTATGAATACATTAATACTTAATCAATAAATTACAGAACCAGTCCCTTAGCTGAATCTGAACACATTAATACTTAATTGAATAAATTATAGGCGCAGTTCCTTAGCCGACTCTGAATACATTAATACTTAATTGAATAAATTATAGACCCAGTTCCTTAGCCGACTCTGAATACATTAATACTCAATTGAATAAATTATAGGCCCTGTCCCTCAGCAGACTCTGAATACATTGATACTTAATTGAATACACTAGACCCAGTCCCTCAGCAGACTGAATATATTAATACTTCATTGAATAAATTACAGACCCAGTTCCTCAGCAGACTCTGAAGACATTAATACTTAATCAATAAATTACAGACCCAGTCCCTCTACATTATAGATTACATCTCTCGGATATATAAATCACTGTTGTGCAGTAAAACCTATGGGTAGTGGGGTGTGATTATTTTGTAATTCTCCTACTTGCAATAATCCTCACAGTACAAAGGCTGCCTTGCCATCAAGGTACTCTCATGGGTCTGTAGGGAGTTCAGAGTCTGATATACTTATCACCAGTGTTCACCATTAGAGGAGTCCCTGGTATGGTTTCATAAGATGGCTGTTGTCGGGACAGTAATTTTACTGCTGTGGTCCTGGTAGCGGGGGGTAGCAACAATCTGTGCTGGTGGGACCTCGAGGAGGTGGTGGTGCTGGTGAGACCTCGAGGAGGTACTGGTGCTGGAGAGACCTCGAGGAGGTATATATGATGGAGGACCTTAGGGTGGTATTAGCCAAAAAGGGCGTGGAGAGGGTAAAGATGGAATTAATTAAAAATCATATTAAACATACTGAGTCCAAAGTCAAAATTTATTTTTCAAACACAACATGCCTTACAAGATTAGAATATTCTAAGTTAAAAACCTAGGAATGAAAAAGTGTCAAATTCTGCAACCCAACCAAATAAACCAGAGTCCATCACTTACCCTGAAAACAATATACAAAAAAAATCTATAAGTACCCAATACGAGTACCCCTCCTCCAATTGAATAATATCCTCACCCTATTGAGGTTTATTCACACCTCGCCCTATTGAGGTTTATCGCCACCTCTCCCTATTGAGGTTTATCCCCACCTCACCCTATTGAGGTTCATCCCCACCTCACCCTATTGAGGTTTATCATCACCCCACCCTATTGAGGTTTATTTGCACCTCACCCTATTGAGGTTTATCCCCACCTCACCCTATTGAGGTTTATCCCCACCTCACCCTATTGAGGTTTATCTCCACCTCACCCTATTGAGTTTTATTTGCACCTTTAACTATTGAAAGAGGTTTATTCGCACCTCACCCTATTGAGGTTTATCCCCACCTCACCCTATTGAGGTTATTAGTCCCACACCTCAACCTATTGAGGTTTATTCCCACCTCCCCCTATTGTAGGTTTATCCCCACCTCACCCCTATTGAGGTTTATGGTCCCACCTCACCCTATTGAGGGTTTATCTTCCAACTCACCCTATTGCGTTTTATTTGCCACCTTTAACTATTGAAGCTGGTTTATCCCCACCTCACCCTATTGAGGTTTATCCCCACCTCACCCTATTGAGGTTTATTCCCACCTCACCCTATTGAGGTTTATCCCCACCTCACCCTATTGAGGTTTATCCCCACCTCACCCTATTGAGGTATATCTCCACCTCACCCTATGAGTTTTATATGCACCTTTAACTATTGAAAGAGGTTTATTCGCACCTCACCCTATTGAGGTTTATCCCCACCTCACCCTATTGAGGTTTATTCCCACCTCACCCTATTGAGGTTTATCTCACCTCACCCTATTGAGTTTTATTTGCACCTTTAACTATTGAAAGAGGTTTATTTGCACATCTCCCTATTGAGGTTTATCCACACCTTGCCCTAATGATGTTTATCCCCACCTCACCCTTTTGAGTTTTATTTGCACCTCACCCTATTGAGTTTCATCGCCACCTCTCCCTGTAGAGGTTTATCCCCACCCCTCTCACCTTTCTCCAAAGTCCATGCTTGTCTTTTTCTTAGGCCTCGGGCATAATTTATTAGTAGAGTGCAATTATATATCTGTGAAATATATGTCTATATGTCAATAAAAGAAATGTCTTAACTGCTATTTAGTTTTTGTACTATTTAATTGTAATAAAAAGGTTTGCACTCTTTTGTAAAATAACAAAAAATACTTTGTAACATGATGTAATGCAATGATAGTTCATTTTAATGTGTCCAATTATAATTCAATCTTTCCATTTTTTCCCTTAAAAAAATAAATTTTTGATTCTTTTTCAGTTCAATACATAAAGAAATTTTATTTCAGCCAAAGGAAGGCTTTTGCGAGTCATGTGTTACTGTAATGTTAGCATGAAGGAAATACAACATGAATACCAAACAGCCCAGACAAATTCATTGAAGTCAAATCACTCTCCTTTTGGTCAACTGCCCTGTTTCACTATCTAATGACGGATCATGGTCGTCGGAGGGGGTCAAATCAATGCAAATTCACTGAAAATTGTTTTGAAACCCATATTAATCCACGAAGAGAAGTAGAATAGCCAGCAAACACTCAGAATATTTTTTAGTACATATTAACACATATTATATATGAAAACAAGGCCATTTTAGATTAAACTGTTTCGCTACGAGTAAATTTGTTGAATTTTCTATTGGATTTGGCCATCTATCCCCCACATAAACAAGAAGTGACATAATAGTGAAATCAGTAAACTGATGTATGGAAAATGGTGAATCTCTTTGTTTTGTCTTTGAACAACATACCCAAAAAACAGAGCCCAAGACTTCTGGGTTTCTTTTCTTTAATTGATCCAATTTCCAAGGTGGATTTAAGAGACACCTTAGGTTATGTGGAACTTGTTATGATGAAAATAAAATGAAACTGAAAATAAAATATATAATTTTTTTAGGAAAGTTCAAATCACCAAAATCTCTATGAGAATGTTATGTAGAGGCTTTGCACCATCACATGATGGCAGTAAAATAATTATGTCCCCCTGGGAAACTAAGTTCTTTCTTAATTTTGTGTAGATCAGATCAAACCAGATTCTATTGTTTCTTTTGTAATAACTGGTGATGATGTAAAGCCTATTATAACCTAGATACACTTATTTTGAAAATCGTCTGAAAAAAAACCATCTGTGGGAGTAAGTGGAGTTGGGATAATTTCTGGAACTACAAATCCCACAATTTCAATCCATCATTTATATAAAGTATGATATTTATATACCACCCCTTTAGGCTGCGTTCATGATGTATAGCAAGGGGGAGGCAGGTAAAATTGGACGGTGATCGGGAAAACTTTGATAGGCAAAAGGGGGGATAGGGGTGGGTGGACAATCGTTGGTTGAAGGTTTTTTTTGCATGACTTTAAGGTGGGTTTTAAGAATTATTCTGGACATCCCCCCCCCCCAATTCTGCCATACATTATAAACGCAGCATTATGCACCTATCAATGTACCTATCTTAGCTTGGGCATACTGAGGGGCTATTGAAATCTTTGAAAAAAAACTTGTCAATGAGTCCCTCTTAAGGGGCCATATCAGATTGACAATAGGCCCCTCACAAGAATTACAGATACATGATATAATATAAAGTAAACCAAGAGAGAGCTTCATATTTATAAGCAAAATAACTGAAAGGTAATACAGAAATGAGCTTCAAGTCGGAAAATTGCCTGGCTTCAGAGCATGCATTACAATACGTTTAACACACATACGTATAATAATCTCTTCTAAAGTTGTTAGGCAAATAAAACCTAAAGCAGTATACGTGGTTTGTAAACTTTAAAAAACCAAATTGCATGTGTTTAGGTCGAATAAGAGTCAAATTCCTTACCCTTTTTCACGTGTGACTTTCTCGCCAAATCCGCCATTTTGCTTCGGCCAACTCTCTCGTTCCCAGTCTTTCTCTGACCAAATTGTCAATACGCCTCACCTTGGGGGGACCCCTGTGTCAATAAAAGTCTAGCAGCCCCTGTCATTGTCAATAGCCCGTGTATGCCGGCAAAGGGGGAGGGGGTGATGGGGGGTGAGGGGTACTCCTTCCGATTTGAGTAGGGATGTTCCTCTGTGATTCTGAAAGGGGTACCCCTCAAATTTGTAGACCCTGTTTATGATAAAAGATATAATTTTGCACTGAGTTCCTGTTTCAATTATCATGTCATCTCACGTATTGTTTTTTTACGACCATAATAACCAGTTTTGGTCAATAGGAAAGCAGAAACCCTGAATATGACAGGAAACTCAGGAAGAACTTGGAACTTGAGTGAAATTGCATACCATGTTTATGAAGAGATGGAAAAACCATACCCTGTTAAGCGGATCTATCCCCATATAGTCCATATGTGGGAGTATCCCCTTCCCCCCGGGGTGTGTCTCTATAACCTGGGCATAGGCTATGGCCCGAAGAATTTATAGCCCAAAATGAAAACGAGAATTGTGAAAAAATAAGAAAACAAATAAGATATATCATTACAAAAAATGTGATTCTTCTTTTCAAAAGGTGTGAAAATGGCCCAAAATTGATCAAATCCATGGGCTATAGTCCACACTTTTTGGCCAAAAATGACCTATTTTGCATCCTTCATAAATAATGCATATCTTTTCAAAAGGTGTGAAAATGGCCCAAAATTGATCAAATCCATGGGCTATAGTCCACACTTTTGGGCCAAAAATTACCTATTTTGCATCCTTCATAAATAATGCATATTTTTTCAAAAGGTGTAAAAATGGCCCAAAATTGATCAAATCCATGGGCTATAGTCCACGCTTTTTGGCCAAAAATGACCTATTTGGCATCCTTCATAAATAATGCATATTCTTTCAAAAGGTGTGGAAATGGCCCAAAATTGATCAAATCCATGGGCTATAGTCCACACTTTTTGGCCAAAAATGACCTATTTGGCATTCTTCATAAATAATGCATATCTTTTCAAAAGGTGTGAAAATGGCCCAAAATTGATCAAATCCATGGGCTATAGTCCACACTTTTGGGCCAAAAATTACCTATTTTGCATCCTTCATAAATAATGCATATTTTTTCAAAAGGTGTAAAAATGGCCCAAAATTGATCAAATCCATGGGCTATAGTCCACGCTTTTTGGCCAAAAATGACCTATTTGGCATCCTTCATAAATAATGCATATTCTTTCAAAAGGTGTGGAAATGGCCCAAAATTGATCAAATCCATGGGCTATAGTCCACACTTTTTGGCCAAAAATGACCTATTTGGCATTCTTCATAAATAATGCATATTTTTTCAAAAGGTGTGGAAATGGCCCAAAATTGATCAAATCCATGGGCTATAGTCCACACTTTTGGGCCAAAAATTACCTATTTTGCATCCTTCATAAATAATGCATATTTTTTCAAAAGGTGTAAAAATGGCCCAAAATTGATCAAATCCATGGGCTATAGTCTACGCTTTTTGGCCAAAAATGACCTATTTGGCATCCTTCATAAATAATGCATATTCTTTCAAAAGGTGTAAAAATGGCCCAAAATTGATCAAATCCATGGGCTATAGTCCACGCTTTTTGGCCAAAAATGACCTATTTGGCATCCTTCATAAATAATGCATATTCTTTCAAAAGGTGTGGAAATGGCCCAAAATTGATCAAATCCATGGGCTATAGTCCACACTTTTTGGCCAAAAATGACCTATTTGGCATCCTTCATAAATAATGCATATTTTTTCAAAAGGTGTGAAAATGGCCCAAAGTTGATCAAATCCATGGGCTATAGTCCACACTTTTTGGCCAAAAATGACCTATTTGGCATCCTTCATAAATAATGCATATCTTTTCAAAAGGTGTGAAAATGGCCCAAAATCAATCAAAACCATGAGCTATAGTCCATGCTTTTTGCCCAAGTGGCCCAAAAATGACCCATTTTGCATCCTTCATAAATAATGCATATCTTTTCAAAAGGTGTGAAAATGGCCCAAAATCAATCAAAACCATGAGCTATAGTCCATGCTTTTTGCCCAAGTGGCCCAAAAATGACCCATTTTGCATCCTTCATAAATAATGCATATCTTTTCAAAAGGTGTGAAAATGGCCCAAAATCAATCAAAACCATTGGCTATAGTCCATGCTTTTTGCTCAAAAATGACCTATTTTGCATCCGTCATAAATAACGGATATCATTTCAAAAGGTGTGAAAATGGCCCAAATTCAATCAAAACCATGGACTATAGTCCATGCTTTTTGACCAAAAATGACCTATTTTGTATCCTTCATAAATAATGCATATCATTTCAAAAGGTGTGAAAATGGCCCAAAATTAATCAAAACCATGGGCTATAGTCCACACTTTTTGGCCAAAAATGACCTATTTTTCATCCTTCATAAATAATGCATATCTTTTCGAAAGGTGTGAAAATGGTCCAAAATCAATCAAAACCATGGGCTATAGTCTATGGTTTTTGCCCAAAAATGACCTATCTTATATTCCTCATAAGTAATGCACATCTTTTCAAAAGGTGTGAAAATGGCCCAAAATTAATCAAAACCATGGGCTATAGTCCACACTTTTTGGCCAAAAATGACCTATTTTTCATCCTTCATAAATAATGCATATTTTTTCAAAAGGTGTGAAAATGGCCCAAAGTTGATCAAATCCATGGGCTATAGTCCACACTTTTTGGCCAAAAATGACCTATTTGGCATCCTTCATAAATAATGCATATCTTTTCAAAAGGTGTGAAAATGGCCCAAAATCAATCAAAACCATGAGCTATAGTCCATGCTTTTTGCCCAAGTGGCCCAAAAATGACCCATTTTGCATCCTTCATAAATAATGCATATCTTTTCAAAAGGTGTGAAAATGGCCCAAAATCAATCAAAACCATGAGCTATAGTCCATGCTTTTTGCCCAAGTGGCCCAAAAATGACCCATTTTGCATCCTTCATAAATAATGCATATCTTTTCAAAAGGTGTGAAAATGGCCCAAAATCAATCAAAACCATTGGCTATAGTCCATGCTTTTTGCTCAAAAATGACCTATTTTGCATCCGTCATAAATAACGGATATCATTTCAAAAGGTGTGAAAATGGCCCAAATTCAATCAAAACCATGGACTATAGTCCACACTTTTTGCCCAAAAATGACCTATTTTGCATCCTTCATAAATAATGCATATCTTTTCAAAAGGTGACCATCACATTAATTAATTGATTAAAACCTCCTTTTTTCCATTTTATAGTTAATAATTTATTGATTTATTAATATTGTAAAATGTTTACAGTTTGACTTGATATTTACAAGTAACAATTTTTAATATAATGACATTCGTTATGACAACATAAACAAATATAGTCATTACAGTACGATAAAAATATTCAAAAGTAAAACATTTATTTCACCCTACTGATTTTGAAAGTTATTGATAAATTTATGTACTTGCAGGGGTGGGGTTGGGCAGGATTTTTTTCTAAGGAGTTTACTTTTATGGGGGTAGTAGCTATTTAGGAAATTGTTTGTATTATTTCTTGCTGTTAGAAGAACAGGGGCATTGCTGAGTTTCATTTGGTGAGACGACAGACTATCTCTATTTCTTAGTAATATTTTGTCCATTCATTAAGTCATGTTGTATTTCGAAAGGTCGAAGGCATGTACATAATGAGATATTCATTTCATGTAGGCCGGTCAGCAATTGTCTGGTCCGCCTCACAGTCCTTCCACTCGATATGAAACCCAGCAATTGACTTACACTTGACCTCTCATAACTACAGTCTCTTTTTTCATTCTGTAAATACTGCTGTGTTTTAAGACTGAAGACTCATCTACACAGTCTTAGCCTTGTTTAAGAGCAAATCATTTGTAAAAGTCAACTGTAATGTAAAGAATGTTCAGCTTGAACAACTGAGTTTTTTTTTGCACCATTACATGATGGCAGCCATGTTAGATGGCAGGTATAATAAATCGTTTTACAGGAAAAAGAATTCATTTCCCAAGAGCAAAGGTATTTCATTGTTATTGCCATCTAACCACAGGTAGGTACTTCAAAATAATTTGTTGTAACAATTGTACTTTTAGGGACCCAGCTCAGAAAACAAGTTAGAACATGGTCTCAGAGAATATAATCTATACATCCATATAAAATATCATTACCCCCCCCCCCCCAAACTCATGCCCACCCACCCCTCCCCTTCCCACCCATCCCCTGCACCACCTCCCATAGCTCAGTGGTGCATATAGAGGTCAAATTATGTGCCGCATGTGATGTCAAAGCAGCTCAATTTGGAGGTCAAACGAAAATAATTTCAATCTCCTAGGAATTGGAAACCTATTGTCCTATTTCACTATGACATCACATCAAAACAATCTATTGTTTAAACACAAAGGATCATGGTCGTCAGAGGGGGTCAAATCAACGCAAATTCACCGAAAAGTTTTATAAAACCTGTATCAATCCACGAAGAGAAGTAGAATAGCCAACAAACGCTCAGAATATTTTTTAGTACGTCATATTAACACATTATATCTGAAAACCAGGCCATTTTAGATTAAACTGTTTCACTAGGAGCAAATTTTGTTGAATTTTCTATTGGATTTGGTGATTCTATCCCCCACATAAACAAGCAGTGACGTCATAATGAAATAGGGAAATTGTTTTGCCTCCAAATTGAGCTGCATTCAGACATATTGCAATGGGTCTATTCATACTGTGCAGGTATCATCTTTCCGACATGTTGCAAGGGGTCTATTCATACTGTGGAGGTATCATCTTTCCGACATGTTGCAAGGGGTCTATTCATACTGTGTAGGTATCACCATTCCAACATGTTGCAAGGGATCTATTCATACTGTGCAGGTATCATCATTCTGACATGTTGCAAGGGGTCTATTTATACTGTGCAGGTATCATCATTCTGACATGCTGCAAGGGGTCTATTCATACTGTGCAGGTATCATCTTTCCGACATGTTGCAATGGGTCTATTCATACTGTGCAGGTATCATCTTTCCGACATGTTGCAAGGGGTCTATTCATACTGTGCAGGTATCATCTTTCCGACATGTTGCAAGGGGTCTATTCATACTGTGCAGGTATCATCTTTCCGACATGTTGCAATGGGTCTATTCATACTGTGTACTGGTATCATCTTTTCTTCTCAGTTGAGTAAATAGAAATAAAAGAGTCTGTGCTTCCTGCAGCAAGATGAACCTGTAGATAGAACAACAGTCATATTTGAAAGAAAGAAAAATATTGAATTATTTTAGAAAATGTTTTGCTATGGGATGGTTTTATTCTCTGGGTTCTCAATTGTTGTGTCAAAACAATGAGCACCCACCCCTCCCTAGTGATCTATCCCCCTTTACCTTGCACTTGTTATAAGTCAGTGGGGAGAGTCAGAAGAAAGTCTTGAAATTAAAAAACAAATTTAAGGGGGTCCAAAACTATGGAAGAGGCGAAGATAGGATAACCTTTGAACAACCCTTGATAACATGTCCTCCTAGGGGATTGTGTTAATATAATGTATGTGCTACTCTTATAACACAAGGAAACATTTTCTATTTCATCTATAGCGGCTTTGCACCATCACATGACAGCAGCCATGCTATAGTCCATGCTTTTTCCTGAAAATGGCCCAAAATGACCTATTTTGCACCTCCCATATAGAGTGCAAACAATACAATTTTACACGAGAAGGAATTCAATTCCTAAAAGCAAACAGGTTTTATTATCCTGATATCTAACCACAGGCAGCCCAAGCAGTATTATGGAATGGGCATGTGACGGTACCAATATACCTGTACTATACATACCCTATGAGGATGAAAGGCCATACAACTGACAGGACCAATCCTTTGACCCATAAAGCCGTCATGATATCTGATAGTACTACGAGAACTCCCTTCCAAATCATAGATTCTTATCATCTGATTGGCTGACCCACTGAAAAACAATTATAATATCACAGTTACATAGGCAATCTAGAAATAACATTTTCCTATTTCAGACCATGTGTCATTCTCTTGAGAATAAGATTCTTTGTTCAAGTCGAAAGAAGTCGAAACATGTGGAGACATTGAGGATCAAACCTTGGACCTCTTGCTCAGTAGGCTGCGCACTAACTGAGCTATGCCTGCCCCTGTACACTTATTACTGTCAGAGAAAGGGGGAGGGAGGTAGAAAGAGAGGTAAGGTTCCCTTCTATCCACTCCCTTGTTGACATATTTCTGACTGACCTTGCTATGACCTTGGCCTGGTGGTGAACTTCAAAGGACGTCATATTTGACAAAGTCTCAAAACGTTTAACTGATTCTGAGAAGCGAGGATCCCAGAACCGTACATCACCAGCAACACTACATACAAAATGCATTGTTAACATTCGAGTATTAATCAATAAAGCATTTTTTGAAGATTAAATAGATTTCATCTTTGAGGCTTTCACGTTTGGACACGATTTTTCTGTAATCTTACGATAATTTATTATTAATAAATAGACTAAATTTGTTATTTTCTATCTAAAGAGCATTTCACAGTTTGATTCAGTTTTTTGCTCACTGTAATAACAATTGCAGTAACAATAATTATTATTGTCTGTGTGACATGTTGACATGTTGGTTTACTTGAATTTAAACTATTTTGTGTTACGTTATAACATCCAACATTGTGGTTACATATTCTTTCTTTCTGTTCTCATAGTAACTTATGCTGCCACCTACCTGCCACTAATTATATTTCCATCACCGCCTTTCTGTAGGAAGACACTAGTAACCCATCCACTGTGCTCCCTCAGGGCCATCACACGACTAGACACAGAAAAGACAATATTCAGTCACCTGGTACAAGAGATATCCCCACCCTACCCTGCCTAAGAACACATTAGTGACTCCATCCACTGTGCTCCCTCAGGGCCATCACACCACTAGACACAGAAAAGACAAGATTCAGTCAACCGGTACAAGAGATATCCCCACCATACCCTGCCTAAGAACACATTAGTGACCCATCCACTGTGCTCCCTCAGGGCCATCACACAACTAGACACAGAAGACAAGATTCAGTCAACCGGTACAAGAGATATCCCCACCCTACCCTGCCTAAAACACATTAGTGACCCATCCACTATGCTCTCTCAGGGCCATCACACGACTAGACACCAAACAGACAAGATTGAGTCACTTAGTACAAGATATATCCCCACCCTAACCCCCCTAAGAATATACTAGTTACCAAGGGTCATCATAGGAATGGAGTTTCAGGATGATGTATGTTCCCCAAGGTTTTTACCTATCTGATGGTGGCAATCTTCCTATCGTATAATCTGACCGACCCATCGCCAGCAACCAGCAATTAATAATGATCTTCCTACTGAATCACAGGCCAGACTCGTAACACAGCTATCGGCTCCTGTTGGTATATCCTAAAAAAGAATTTTGAAATATTTTACTTGTGGGATAAATATTCCTTTTTCCTTCCTTTTTCCCCCCTCTCTCCTTCACTTTATTTCATTTCCTTAAATTCATTACTTCTTTCTTTACTTCCACTTCTTCCTTTCCTTTTCTCCTCTACATACTTTCTTACTGCCTCCAAACTGCCTCCCTCCCTCTATTCTTTCCTATCCTCCCTTCTTTCCATCCTTCCTTTTTCCTTCTGTCCCTACTACTCTCTGCCTCTCTCCTTCTCTTCCTCCCATCTCTACTCCCTCCCTGCCTCCCTTCCTCTATTCTTTCCTATCCTCCCTTCTTTCCATCCTTCCTTTTTTCTTCTATCCCTTCCATTCTCTGCCTCTCTCCTTCTCTTCCTCCTATCTCTACTCCCTCCCTGCCTCACTCCCTCTATTCTTTCCTATCCTCCCTTCTTTCCATCCTTCCTTTTTCCTTCTGTCCCTACTACTCTCTGCCTCTCTCCTTCTCTTCCTCCCATCTCTACTCCCTCCCTGCCTCCCTTCCTCTATTCTTTCCTATCCTCCCTTCTTTCCATCCACCCTTTCTCTTACGGTTCCTACTACTCTCTGCCTCTCATTCTTTTCCTCCCATCTCTACTCCCTCCCTCCTTTTTCTATAATAAATAAAATAAATTATAAATAAATCACTTTATTGGGGACACTTTTCACTCACATGCACTACCACTACATTAAATATTCTATATGTATGCACACAACGCTCAACTCACATGTTGATTTTTAAGGAGGGAGGAAACCAGAGTACCCGGAGAAAACCCTCATAGCAAGGGAGAGAACAACACATCAAACAAACTCAATTCACATGTGGTGACCACAGGGATTTAACCAGCGACTCGACCAGTTGGAAGACGACAGCGTTAGCCGCTAACGCCACCCATGCTACCATTCTATCTCCTTCTTTGTCCTTCTCTCCCTCTACCATTATTTCTGTCTCATATAACAATCCTCAATTTGAGATACCTGCATTTTCATTTCTCTCTGTGTATCCCAGACCCTGATGAACCTAACATCACCTGATGCCAGCAATATACCTGTCTCTTGTTCCCAGTTCACTACCAGACCTGAACCACTTCCTTGTAACCATAGAAACAACACAAATTAAAGTTAATATTTAAGTAGTTTTTATTTAGATTTCAGCCGTGTTAATAACAGTACTTAACTGATACATACTACATGTTAATAACAGTACATTACTGATACATACTACATGTTAATAACAGTACTTAACTGATACATAGTACATGTTAATAACAGTACTTAACTGATACATACTACATGTTAATAACAGTACATTACTGATACATACTACATGTTAATAACAGTACTTAACTGATACATAGTACATGTTAATAACAGTACTTAACTGATACATACTACATGTTAATAACCAGTACTTAACTGATACATACTACATGTTAATAACAGTACTTAACTGATACATACTACATGTTAATAACAGTACTTAACTGATACATACTACATGTTAATAACAGTACTTAACTGATACATACTACATGTTAATAACAGTACTTATTATTAACTGATACATAGTACAGTTTAAATGATGATGGTGATGTTGTGGATGATGATGATGATGATGATGATGATGATAATGATGATGGTGGTAGTGGTGGTGATGCTGATAATGATGATGGTGGTGGTGGTGATGATGATGATGATGATGATAATGTGAATGATAATGATGAAGATGATGGTAATGGTGGTGATGATGATGATGATAACGTTGATGATGATTATGGTGGTGTGGATGATAATCATCATCATCATGGTGGTGCTCATGGTGGTGGCACATGACAGTGATAATGATAATGATTGTTATTACTAATAAGGATAAAGCAACTACTAGTTGGGTTCAAGATGAAAGTGCAAACAGGAACCCTCCCCAAAGCAAATTTAATCTTCAACAAAGAAGAACCTACGTAATAGGTAAATTACGAGCCTTAGATGAAACAACTGAAGAAGAGTGCCATAGAAGCCTTTCGCAACTTAAAGTTGCGTAAAAAATGAGCCAGCTCAACTAGAAACTGTGGACAGCTGTTTCGGCCTGTATTGGGCCTCGTCAGCACAGTGTATCTAGTAAGCTGTCAATCCCACGAAAAAGTAGTACTAGGCATTGCCTTATCTATCTAATCTTCAACAAGTTTTATGGATCTGCACATTATGTTATTTTGGACAAGATTGCAGCACTCACCTCTAGTGGATGGTAACATTCCAGAGAGTGCTTGCCAGGCAGTCACCATTTCTACTTTCTTCTGTCCATTTTCTTTGCCATGGTGTCTGTATACACGCACTGAACCGTCATCTAGAAATACGAAATAATTCAATCAGATACATATGGAGTAAGGGGGTACCTATAGGTGCCCTTATAGGTGCTCTAATAGGTGCCCTCATAGGAGCTCTTTTTGGTGCCCTTATAGGTGCTCCCATAGGTGCTCTTATAGGTGCTCCCATAGGTGCTCTTATAGCTGCTCTTATAGGTGCCCTTGAAGATGCACTAATAGGTGTACTTATAGATGCCCTTATAGGTGCGCTATTATATTTTCTTATAGGTGCCCTTGAATGTGCTCTTATAGGTGTACTTATAGATGTCCTTATAGGTGAGCTATTATATTTCCGTATAGGTGCCTATGAAGGTGCTCTTATAGGTGTACTTATAGATACCCTTATAGGTGCTCTATTATATTTTCATATAGGTGCCTATGAAGGTGCTCTTACAGTGTGTATACATGTAGGTGCACTTATAGATGCCCTTATAGGTGCGCTATTATATTTTCTTATAGGTGTCCTAAAAGGTTTTCATATAGGTGCCAAGATAGGTGCTCTACCTGTTCCTGTCAGTAGAAGCGTCAGATCATGTGCATTGAGGAACTCCATGCTGGTTATTCTTGACTGCTTGCGGTTATTGTTTATAAAGTAGTTTAATAGCATCCCTTTCTCCCAATTCCATACACTGAAAAGTTAGAAGAAAAAAAGGATTAGAATTCTTTCTCCTAAAACATCAAAATTAACTGCACAATTTAAGTTAATAAATTATCATCATCATCATCATCATAATTATACTAAAACCAACCTTACTCCACCCCTGTCAGCAACCACCAAGTGTGGTTCATATGGATGAAAGCGTAAGACTCCAGGAGCGTATTGGTTTTTATTGATAAAAATCTGGTCATCAATTTTGCCTGAGGCTGAGAAAAAATAATAAGTAAAAATTTAGCTATAAAAGTCGACGAGGCTACCCCTGGGAAGCAAGGGTGGTGTGTGATGCTAATGCATCACCTCTCTCCAATGCAGCCTGGGTTGAAGTCACACCAGGCTCGGCGTCATATGAGAGTTGTTTGTTGGTTCTCTCCTGTGCTTTGAGGGTTTCTCTCTGGGGTCCTAGGGTTTTTTCCTCTCTTATCAAAAAATCAACTTCTAAATTCTTCAAATCACTTAATAGGTGTTTGTAGTTTGGGTTTAACTTTATTTGGTTAGATTTGTTTAAACATGTATCAACCTTGAAATAATTTCTTTATTTTACTGAGCTTTTGACCTACTAAATTCATATTCTTGTTCAATCTTTGGGTTTCCCCTGGCTGGAGCCTAACTTTTTTGTAATTGTCTCAAGCTGTGATACAACAGCTAAAGCTTAATAGATTTTAAAATTTAAAGTGTCTAAAATCAAAAAATACAGTAGGATTTTACAAAATTGAATAAATATTTTACCAGCTCTGGTTTGTTGTTTAACAGCTTCTCTTCTCACTCGTGAGTTTCTTTCAAATCTCCATTCTCTTTCCAAGTGAAGCTGACTTTGGGGATCATGCTCCTCTGGAGGCTAACATGGAAGAAAAGAAAAACTGGTTGAACTAGAATAACTGGTTAAACTGGAATAGTTTGGTGAACTAGTCAAGAATAACTGGTTAAACAAGAAAACCAACTGTGTTCGTATCGACTTGTGTTGGGTAAAAGATCACGCAGTGGATTTGATTACAACATATCTAACATGACCTTCTCCCGTAAAGCCTCAGTGGCCGAAGCGGTTGAAATCTCGTCTAGCAAACGAGAGGTCAGTGGTTTTAGTCCTGCGAGAACCCAACTGAGGCAGATTTTTTAATCTGCTTATGCACTTGGTGTAGCATACACTTAACATAATACAAGAAACAACTAGTTAAACTAGAATAACTGGTCAAACAAGAAACAAGTTGTTAAACTAATAGAATGAATTGGATAAACAAAAACAATATTCAGTCCAATATTTTATGGGAGAGTAGTTCACAACCTGTTGTATATAGCAAGTCGGCCATTGTCAATTTGAATTTTACCTTCATAACTGACTGTGCAAAGTAGCTAGCACACCATTCTGGGAATTCTGTTTTGATGGGGTTTGGTTTGGTTGATGTAATCTCGTCATCTGAGTCTTCATCTGTCTCTTGCCGTACGACCTGACAATGTACAACATAATTAGTTACTAATTAAAATGCATTTGCACATGAACACTTGTGGTTTCTTATGATCCTTAAAAAACTGATTTATTACAGGTCGTCTACTAGTCAAAAATCCAGTTATAGTGGTGAAGTGCAGTATGGCAGTGCAAAGCGTGGGCCTTTTTTGAGTTTAATAAATAGATTGCATTGTGGTCCAGCTTTGGTACAAACAACACCATATAAGGCATAATGGACAAAACATGTTTGTACCCAAGCTAGACCACAATGCATCATAATAATTCACTCACTTCAGATTCGGTCTCTATCTATGAGATTTTAGCCCCATCACCACTTTCATAAGATTTACTGATCCAAAAGTTTGACCGAAAAGCAAAAAAAACCTTTTATAAACCTATAGTACTATTAAAGTACTCTACCTCTGGTCCTTTGTCAAATGTTCTTCTCTTGACATGGAACTGATACGAGTGAGGGTAAAGAGCGGAGTTGACCAGATTAGATTTGATTGGGTCTCCTGGTCTGGCCACAGGAGGATTGGCTAATGAACTTTGGCTCCTGTACTGTGATGGTGGTGAGCTTTGACTAAAGAAAAGAACATTATAAGAAAAATTTAGATAACGTCCTACTTGTCTCTGCCATATGTTGTATACTATAGACAGCATTCTGTGACCTGTGTTCTACTAATTTATACAATTTGAGAAGGCAACTAGATTTATAAAGAGTAATTTTCATCCATGCCCTTTACTAGATTGATTTAGAATTTAAAAGTAGATTATTACAGAGGGAGGAAGACCCAGAGAAAACCCCTAAAAGCACAGGGGAGAACCAACAAAAATCTAGCATGATTCGCGATATTGGCACAGGCTGATTCAGGAATTGCTGAATTCAATGTCCAGGATGTGGGATGAAACTTAAATGAATAAAATAAAACATTTGCCTTTGAATATGTTGAATGCAAAAGAAGATGGCAAATATTGCAGGATGGGGGATTTCAGGGAAAAATTGCGCGTGATTTAGGATCCAGAACCCACTTTCTAGACCCTAAGTAAGGCTGATGAGTGTACAAATACTTACTCAAGGGGGTGGTGAAGGTAAGAGTTACTGAATTTACTTGGTGATGAGGGGACTGATGATGATCCTGTTGTTGTGGATCCTATTACTTGCTGTGGTCTGCTGTTTATGGTGGCCTAAAGAAAAAGAGTATATTACTGTACAATGAAAGTGGATGGGAAAAAGAAGAGAGAAAAGAAAACAAGGTGGAGGAGTTGAAAGAAGGGGGAGGAGAAGATGAAGGAGATGAAGGAGGTGGAAGAGGAGGAGGAGGAGATGAAGGAAGAGTTGGAGGTGGAGGTGGAGGAGGAGGAGGAGGAGGAGGAGGAGGAGGAGGAGGAGGAGGAGGAGGAGAAGGAGTAGAACAATGAGAAAGAATAGGAGAGATACCTTTAGTGTGATACTATTGACAATCCTTTTAGCCAATTGATTAAGATCATCTTCAGGATCAACAGAGAGATTTAATAACGCCTACAACGTGATAATAAAACATTAAAAATACTTGTTACAACCTGAACCTTCAAAGGTATAGATTACAGAGTATTCTAAAGGGTCCGCATTGGATCGTATCAGGTCATGCACATATTGAACATTAATGCTCTGCTAGTATGGAATAAATCCACATCAACATTAAGCAAGCCTTACACCAATATATGACATGCTTACCTTCCAAACATTTGCATACACGTTGGACTGAAACGTTGAAGATAATGATGACGTGGACGGAGTTCGGCGCATATCTTTTGCTGCACTGATATCTTGGCTGTTATTGGAGCTTCCACTACTGCTGCTGAAGTTAGCTGAAGCTTCTTTCCCTGATAAACAAAACAGTGTTAAAGCAAATTTGGAATGGCTGTGGAAACTTTTGTCAGTAAACACATCAATCTACTCCACCCCTGTAAGTAAACCCAAAACCAACCCACCCCACCCCTATCAGTAAATTTCAAATATCTTCTACCCAGTCAATGTACTAAAAATCACCCTGCCCTACCCCTGTCAGTAAATTTAAAATATCCTCTACCCAGTCAATGTACTAAAAACCACCCTGCCCTAGCCCTGTCAGTAAATTTCAAATGTCTTCTACCCAGTCAACATACTAAAATTCACCCTGCCCTACCCCTGTCAGTAAATTTAAATATCTTCTACCCAGTCAATGTACTAAAAATCACCAAAACCACCCTGCCCCACCCCTGTCAGTAAATTTCAAATATCTTCTACCCAGTCAATGTACTAAAAATCACCCTGCCCTACCCCTGTCAGTAAATTTAAATATCTTCTACCCAGTCAATGTACTAAAAATCACCTTGCCCAACCCGTGTCAGTTAATTTCAAATATCTTCTACCCAGTCAACGCATTAAAAATCAACCCACCCCAACCTCCGTCAGTAAACTTAAAATGTCTTCTACCCAGTCAACGTACTAAAAGCCACCCTGCCCCACCCCTATCAGTAAACAAAGCAATCCTCCAAATCTCCCATAACCCCCCCTGAAACTTACATGTACTTAGTTGAGTTGAAGAGAAGCTGGTTCTAATCCCAGTGGCAGATGACTTGCGGGAAGAAGGGCTACTCTGCTGCAAGTGATGAATGTCTTGAAAGGGTGGTACTCCACCTCCAGAGGAAGGGCTTGACCCAGAACCCACCACTATCCACCCAGTAGATGTAATGGCAGCTGCTGGAGGTGCGTTCTCCTTGTGCATATCTTCTTCTAGGAATTGTAAAGCTATAACACCAAAATTGGTCTCGTATTGTATTACAATCCCATGCAACGCTACAACCAGTTCCTGAAAATATAGTCAAGAGAAGAAATCAAAAATATTAAAAACCTGGTGAGAAAGAAAAAGAGTATATGTAAGAAAAAGACACACCGTCCAGTCTACAACATCACCTGATGAAGATTAGCAGTTTGTAGTCGAAATATTGCGGCCCTCTACAAATAACCCTCAATCATGAGACAAATGAATTATCATTTATTACTACTTTTCCACGATGAATAGTATTTTCATTCTGCTGCCATTTTTAGTAAAAATTTGAACTTGGTAGCTTTGAGCTGTATGCTGAAATTTGGTTTTTCGCTGCCGTCAATCAAACCTAATCAGCAGGTACCTTTCATATTTTTGACTGATGGCATCGAATTTCAGCGTGCAGCTCACAGCTACCAAGCAGCTATCGAGTCTGCATGTTTATGAAAATGGTAGTAAAGATAAAATTGAATAAGAAGATATAACTAGCTAAAAACTAGTGTGAGCTGAGTCAGTGTTTCTAATGAAACAGTAATGATGAAAGGTTAATTAATTATACTCCTTTGTCGGATTAAAAAAGAGACGAAGGACTAGCGTCCGAAAACATCAGTTTTTTCATCTTTTCACAGTGTATAATTTACCTTTTTATCATATTCATTTGTGGTAAATGGCAATAATGGCTCAAATAATCCATTACTTTTTGTATATATTTTTGCTTTAAACACTAATCTCTGATCACACCTCTAAGGTGCCAAGACAAGTTCTGTCCTTACCTTTCGAACCAGGGGACTGCCATCTTGGGCTAGCTGTGTTAATGTCATGGCAACGCCAAAGTCTATCTGGTTGGCATGGTCAGATCTGTCACCAGTGTTTCCAATGAATGTACCAAGTGCATAGACAGCAGCTGCTCGAACCTAATAAATAAAGGTATACATCATCAATAACGATGCTCTAACAAGAGGACAATGACATGCTTCTTAACTTCTCCCTACAACTGATTACTGGTTTTCTGTTTTAAAATCTAAAATAAATGATTAAATAAAATGATATTTCTGTATGTTAAGATATCAAACCTATATGTATATCACCCATTTGGGCTGATCTTAGTCAGGGCATGGTTAACTCACAGATTGAACCCTGAAACAATCTCTGGGCTGATCTAAGTCAGGGCACAACTAACTCACAGATTGAACCCTGAAACAACCTCTGGGCTGATCTAAGTCAGGGCATGGTTAACTCACAGATTGAACCCTGAAACAATCTCTGGGCTGATCTAAGTCAGGGCACAACTAACTCACAGATTGAACCCTGAAACAACCTCTGGGCTGATCTAAGTCAGGGCATGGCTAACTCACAGATTGAACCCTGAAACAATCTCTGGGCTGATCTAAGTCAGGGCACAACTAACTCACAGATAGAACCCTGAAACAACCTCTGGGCTGATCTTAGTCAGGGCATGGTTAACTCACAGATCGAACCTTGAAACAATCTCTGGGCTGATCCAAGTCAGGGCACAACTAACTCACAGATAGAACCCTGAAACAACCTCTAGGCTGATCTAAGTCAGGGCACAACTAACTCACAGATAGAACCCTGAAACAACCTCTAGGCTGATCTAAGTCAGGGCATGGCTAACTCACAGATAGAATCCTGAAACAACCTGATCTTAGAGCCTGGAGAAAATTCCTCAAATCAAGGGAGATACCTATGAAACTCTAGTAACATGAGAGTAACATGAGATACCAAGGCCTACCATTATGAGCACACAGCTCTCAACTCATATGCAGAGGTAAAAAAGAAAGCAGTTACAGCATATCAAAGGAGAATGATGATAAAACCATAGTCTTACTATAAATAGAGTCTTGAGACTTGACCTACCTCTGGTAAAGGATCAGACAGCAAACAGTATAGTTTTTCTGGGGCACTGTCTCGAACGCCACACCAACGGGCTGCGTCATAATTTTCCCACACTTTAGCCAAACACACAGCAAGCCATTGCCGGAGCAGGGGGTGGGGGTCAGTCAGTTGTTCGAGGCAGATGGCAATTAAGTTTCCTTGAAGACATGCTTCCTATTTGATACAAATGACAAAATATTAAAAAAAGAATTACTCACACTGAAACATGTGTCAATGGAAACATGAGCTGTGACAAGTCTGAGGTAGACTACCACCAATCAAATAAATTAGTACCCAAGGGTTTTCATCAGGGTTCACGCTACGACTCCAACACAAAATTCAAGGACTTTTTTAGGTCCAAAATTATGATTATCAAGGAGCAATTTGTTTGTGAACTTCTTCCTAACAATGAATAGGAACAATATGTTATTTTCAGGCTCAATATCATCGACATAGAATAATGGGAAATAGCATATTAATTTAACAACCTTATTTACGTAAGCAATAAATGGATTTTTAACAAAAATTAGGTTACATTAGATATCATAATAAATAAGTAACTGTTGCATTTGCAAGGAGTGTTCAAGGAGTATCCAGCAACATTGCTATTTTCAAGGGCTTTTCAAGTGTACTAAAAAAGTGTTTTAAATTCCAGAGGTTTTCAAGGATTTCAAGGAGTAGCACGAACCCTGTTTCATGTATTTTTACACTGAAAGGCAAGTTCTCAAAAGGTACATGTCAGAACTGACTTAGGTCAAGTTGGTCCAGTTCTCAAAAATGACGTAACCACTTTAAAACTAGCTGCTCAGTTCAATGGGTTTGGTTTAACGAAAAGTGCCCTGACAATGTACTTAATAATTGAAAGTTGACAACACATTAGCACTCTAAAGGAGCTTTCCTTTAAGTCAAACCAATATTGGTCCGAGCAGCCAGTTCTCAAATGATATGCATCAGTTCTTAGATGGAGAAACCAGTTTTTAAATTATTGTTGCAAGAGTTCTTAGAATGATGAAGAAACTATTGTCAGTTTGCTATTCACTGACCTGACCACTGCGATAGTTATCTATGATTGTCAAGAGAACATATTTGCTATTCACTGACCTGACCACTGCGATAGTTATCTATGATTGTCAAGAGAACATATTTGCTATTCACTGACCTGACCACTGCGATAGTTATCTATGATAGTCAAGAGAACATATTTGCTATTCACTGACCTGACCACTGCGATAGTTATCTATGATAGTCAAGAGAACATATTTGCTATTAACTGACCTGACCACTGCGATAGTTATCTATGATAGTCGAGAGAACAAATGCTGCCATTGTTCTGTGTTCAGCCTGAAAATATTATTAATGATATTATTAACCTCTAGATCTCCTTTTATACTCACTGATGTGAATAAATTAGTGTTTAAAGCCTTTAGGTTTAGCAACCCACTTGATTCCGACCCCGAGGATGAACAACAATACCTTTTAAACTGAGGGAGGAAAATTTCTAAAAAGTTGTGAAAGTCGCTCCAGACATTGCGGGAATTACTACAAGACATGCTGTACGTTAAATTTACGCTCAAAATCTACAATTGCAAAATTTATGTGCTTTCTCTTACACTATTGTTAGACTTGAACTTGTGGTAGCGTGGGTGGCTTTGGCTGCTAAGCTGCTAGGTTGAGGTCGCTGGTTCTAGCCCCGCAGACACCATATGTGAATTGCACTCGTTTGACAAGTTATTCTCTTCTATACTACAGGGTTTTATCCAGGTTTTATCCAACATGTGGGTTGAGGGTTGTGTGCATAGAATATTGAATGTAGTGGTACTGTGTGTTCACGAGTTAAGGGTCCCAATAAGTGCAAAAAGGCTAGAATGACTAGACTCTTAAATAAGAAGATTTTTATATTAACAGGTACTAACCGGCATGTACGGGTCTGCTAATACAGACAGAAAATACTTATGGCCACTGTCCTTGACAAGATCTGACTGACAAGACTGAAAATGAAAAAAATAAAAATAAGACAGGGTTTTGCACTGGGATGTAAAATCCAGAGTCTTCATGTTGATAAAACTGTACTTACACTGTCAACTGCTAAGATTTTTGCCCAGATAAAAACAAGAAGAGGACGAAGCTCCCTGGCTGAACTTTGTAAAAGTTTTAAAACATATGGAAAAATGCCAACAGACAGAGCCTGAAAAAGAACATCAACATACCTGTTAATAGCGTACTGAAGGGAAATAAAATCAAAAAATTATTTTTTTTTAGTAACTTTAAGATTTTGGTGACGTTATCAGAAACTGTATTCAAGAACAGAATACAGGTTGAATTTCAATAACTGAGGTCCCCGTCCACACTATGCCGGATGAATTTAAATCCGAATTTTTATTTATTCAGTTAGTCCTATGAGGCAAATATGAACATTCCAAAATTGAATTGCAAAATATGGAATTTGACGATGTCACATTTCAGTGCTCTATTCCTGACCAAAGCCTTCAAAAACCAGAACACTTACCAAGTTGACAGCCCAAGGACCCAGATCTAAAAAGCGCCCTAACAAATCTAACGCTCTCAGCCGATGAACCTGACTCAGAAGCACCTGAAGCACTATGGGTAGCTGTTCAGGGGGGTCTCTGCACTCCGAACCCATTGCAAGCCAGACTTGGAAGGCCAGAAGTTGTTGAGAAAAGAATTGACTATGCTAGAAGATAGTATTTATATATCTATTAATTACTTATGACATTAATAATAATTACCCTTATCATTTGATTCTGCAAAGAATGTGTGTGATATTGGAAAAGCCTGATATGAGGCCATTGCTCATCTGCTCGCGATCTGGTATGATAGAGTTTAGAGGGAGTTTGAGTATTTCTTTGCAAAATTAAAATATAAACGACTTATCAGTCAGCTAAGCATCTGATACGTCCAGGTGCATTTTCACTCGCCTAAAGGCTCACCAAAATAATCTGTAACTCGTAAAATTACACAGCCGTATCAGATGCTTAGCCGACTGATAACTTCTATATAATAAATATGCTTGCATAGCCAAAGGGAATGAATCAAGGCTAGTGTAGTAGTAGCTTACTCGCCTCTCACCTTTGGGTTGATTTTTGGACTCGGCATCATGTAGGAGTAGTTTGCTGGGTGGCTCTTTTAAAGGGTTTTTCTCTTGGTTTTATTACTGATTAATATTAATTACTAACCGTAAAGTTAGCAGGATTTTTAATGACTTCTGGTAGTTGAGACAAACAAAGATCCACTGCCAAATCCCAAGCTTGCCTGCAAAAATACCATCATTATCATCATCATAATCACCATCTCTAACATGTCTTTATCACCGCCAACATCATAATCTTCATCATCGTCATTACTATCACTATCATCATCACCATCATCGTCACCACTATCAGCTTGATCATCATCGTCGTCATCATCATCTTTACCATCATCATCAAATCATCTTCATCACAATATCATTGCCTTCATCATCAACACCACCACCACCATTATCATCATCATAACCATCATCATCATCATCACCATCCTCATCTTCACCATAATCACCATCAAAATCAACATCATCACCATCATCATTACCATCATCAACCTCACCATCATCATCAACATCATCATCAAGCAATGTATTTCACAGTATCAACTATACAGTACCTACCACATATGGTGCATGTATGTTGGTGGCAGTTTTGGGCTGGAGACTGGAGTACAGTTATATGACCTCATCACACGCTCAGCCAGAAGAAAGTTTCTGAACAAACTTGCTACGAGTAAATCTTGTCGGAAAAGTCTATGAAATAAATCTAGAAAAAAAACAGAAATGAAGTTTGACATACAGTAATTTTCCAATATCATAGTTTTGATTGTGTGGGCTACAGGCTGTAGATGTGGATACAGGAAGCCCAACCAGTCAAGAAAGCATTGCATCAAGTTTCAAGATGCATTACATGTACTACATTTTTGTCTTTTAGGAAAACAATGTGTAGCTTAAAAAGGACTTTGGAAAAAATCAGAGTTTCTTAAAGGATTAGATTTCTTTAGCTTCTTCATTTCCTTGAGCTTGTGCATAATGTTTTACGGTCTCAGACCATGTGTAATTCCCTTGAATATAATTTTTTTGTTTAATGGCTAAATGCATATGAGAAGACACATGAATATAGATACAACTCAAGCAAAGAATCTTGTTTTCAAGAGAACGACCCATGGTCTGAAATGGGGACGAACAGTAGGCCCAAGCTTGAGAGAACTTTTAAATATTTCATTAATCCTAAACAATAAAAATAAATAAAATAATAATAATAATGATGATGATGATGTTGATGATGATGATGGTTGTGTGGATGATGATGATGATGATGATAATACAGTAATTGAAGATAATTCTAGTTTCTTGCCTCTCGGTAACATGTTCCAAGCTATAGTGTCTGTCACGGCAGTAAATATCCAATTCAGTTCACCAAGAGGTGTCCGTCTGTCATTTAAACGGCCAGGAATTCTAGAGAAAAATATATAAAGTTAAACATCTTAGTATTACTACACATGTAGGTACATGTATTACTTAGAGTAAGTATGACGATGGAAGTCATTGATGTCCCAACCATCATTGATGATTATCAATGTTATTACTGAAGAATTAAGTAATATTTATTGATTAGCATAAGTTTAGACTTAAATATAGAGTTTTAATCAATTTGATTGGTCAATGAGACAAATAATCACTGCTTGAGCTTGCGTTTGCCAGAGCAGAGGAACTTGTAATGCTAAAACGTTTTTTAATTCTGAATTTCGTCTTTTCTCATGATATTCAAGTTTAAAATTATACTAAAACAATATTCCCCCCAGATACAGTGAATATGGTGAATATTTACCTCGCCGCTCCAAGACTCACAGCTTGGTTAATATTCCCAGATATTTACTTTGCCTTTGGTGTATAATGGTTAAATAAAAATGTCAATCTTTACTTACTTTTCAATCAACTCTAATGTAACCCCTGGGACTAATTTGCTACTATTTTGACTGCAAAACCTGCAAGACAGAGAAAAATACCTTGTAACAATGTTAATGATCTGTGAAGCTGTTCATCGTTACCATCATCATTACACATTCATCAACACCAATCATTATCACCATTATCAGTGTCATAATCATCATTATCATCATCAGCATCATTATCATCATCAATATCATTATCAACATCATCACCATCATCAGCTTGATCATCATCATCACCACCATTATCAGCATCATCTTCATCATCGTCATCATTACCATCGGTATCATTATCATTACCAGCATCATCACCATCATCATCACCATCAGCTTGATCATTATCACCATAATCATCCCAGTTATCATCAGCTTGATCATCATCATCATTATCATCATCATCATTATCATTACCAACATCATCACCATCATCATCACCATCAAAATCATTAAAATGTAGGATGTATCAGTTAACAACAGGTATTAACATGTAGAATGTATCAGTTAACAACTGGTAATAACATGTAGGATGTATCAGTTAACAACTGGTATTAACATGTAGAATGTATCAGTTAACAACTGGTATTAACATGTAGGATGTATCAGTTAACAACTGGTATTAACATGTAGGAAGTATCAGTTAACAACTGGTATTAACATGTAGAATGTATCAGTTAACAACTGGTATTAACATGTAGAATGTATCAGTTAACAACTGGTATTAACATGTAGGATGTATCAGTTAACAACTGGTATTAACATGAAGAACTCACCATCTTAAAGCAACCTTTATGGGTGTTGTAAGACAAGCTGTGAACAAATCAGCAGGTAGTTCAGGGTTCATTGGAAGCAGTTGACTGGCACTACATGCAGCTAACTGGATACAGTTTTTAGTTGAATTTGGTTTTGGTATGTGATTTCCTTGAGCTAAGGACCGCTAAAACAGATTTAAAATGGAAACAGAATTATATAAAAAACATGCATTGTTATAAATTTTGCTTGCTATATCTTGACACTGATCGGACGAGAACATTCAGCCAATCCATGATATCGTGTGAACTTGACATGTAACTACATTTATAATGTCAAGTTTACTCAAGGTTACGATGGTCACAATATGTTCGCTATTTCTTTGAAAACAAAATATAATACTTATTCTTAGTTTACAAAATGAAAAAATAAAAAAGGACATGCGTGCCGTGTGCAGTTATAATGCACATGGGGTTGGCAGAACACAAGAGAAGTGTTAGGAGAAACACGATGCGTAGCGGATAAAATACAACATAAATAACAAATATAAAATACAAATTACATAAATGACGAAATTGAAAGTGTGAGAATGTGCTTTATGAGAACACCCAGCACGCAGTCCCAACCAATCAGAACGCAAGGTTTAGAGCAGTTATTCTATAATGTATAATAAAACAATTAGTAGATTTGGTTTTTGCATGAACGCATAAATTTTCAAGACCCTGGCCTTCTTATGCACCTCAGCCTACGTCTTCGGCAGATAACACAGCCTCAGTCTCGATAATTTATAATATCATACTCAACCTGATCCAATAATGTCATAATATTAATTTCTTGTACCTCATGTTCGTCTTCTCTTGTTGTGGAAAACTTATTAAAACATTGTAAAATGAGTCCAGCATTATTGCAGTCATATACAAAGATAGATGGACTACCCATCCATGTCTGGAGGTCATAGATGGAGAGAGGTATGTACTGGGTGTAAGTCTGCAATAGATTGATAAACAAAATGAGTCCAGCATTATTGCAGTCATATACAAAGATAGATGGACTACCCATCCATGTCTGGAGGTCATAGATGGAGAGAGTATGTACTGGGTGTAAGTCTGCAATAGATGATATAAAATGAGTCAAGCATTATTGCAGTCATATACCAATTTCAATAACTATCTATTTCTCAATGACTACTGAACCTTGTGTTCACGTGGAAACATGAAAGCCTTTTCACATGTATGACAGGTTAGTCTGTGCAGAACAATAGTACTTTGATTTGGTGTATGAAATGTACCTTAAAGTTGATAATAATATACTATTAAGAGTATATACAAGACATATACCTTCATAGTTTACCTTATTAAAAACCCATATTTCTCCGTTATTTGTCGGTCTGGGGACTCCATGTCCATTGTAATGAAATAGAACTCTCTCCTCCTGGAAAAAAGGATTATTATCATAATATTGATTATTATTATCATTCTCAGTCATCACCTTACTCTACATCAACATCATTGATCATCACCATCATCATCACCCTCATTGTCATCACCATCATCTTGAATCATAAAAAATCATCATGTCAGCATTATACATCATCATCACCGTCATGACTATCATGCATCATCATCACCATCATGACTATCATGCATCATCATCACCATCATGACTATCATACATCATCATCCAGCTTGACTAAAATCCTAAGGGAAAAAACTTCATCATGACATTTCCAAAGATCGAACCAATACCTTAGCATTTCTACGTAGCGAGGAGCAAAGTTTCTTCACATCTTCTACTGTTGGGTCCAAACTTTGTTTATACCTGGCCTGAAAAAAATAATGATCACTTTAAAATCTTTGGGAAGCACCGGTGGTGTGCGCTGCTGATACGCCGCCTTGCATCAATTCTAAATCCTAATTAGATCTCTGGGCTTTCACCAAGTTTGGAGCCTAGCTCTGTTGTGATTGTTCCATGCTGTGATCAAACAGCCAAAGCTTTGTAGATTTTGTAGGAGGTACTGATCATTTTGGTTGCCATAACAAAAGACAATAAAAAATATAGAAAAATAGTTGGAGCTGACGCCATTCTTAGTGTCGTCACAAATCGCTTCCTCCCCACTAATGGCTGCTTGCATTCCAACAACATTCCTTTCCATGCCTCTAACCAATCAACTTTTGGGTTATATATTTTGAGAACTGTTCATGGTAATCTTTTAAAACCAAGTTCTTTTCAGTAATTCAAAACGCTGACATTTCAACTTCAGCCTGTATGGTGGACTAATTGATTACAGACGCTGAATTATTATTGCGTTCTAAAGTACAATGATTTATTCTCTATTTTCACCAGAAGGCAAAAAAGAAAAAGATCATGGTATAGAAGAGAACTATTTTGCTGAAAGTGAGCATTGCACAAGCTTCAAAATGTCAAATTGAACCAATCTCGTCAAACTGTGAAACCATTATCTTTCAGAATATTTGTTTATATAACAGAAGTCAAGATAGATGTCATTTGTAGAATGAAAATCTTATTTTCTTGCTCATTAGTTGATAGATAGAACAAAGGGAAAGGAATGTTGTTCTGATGCAAGCAGCCGTTAGTGGGGAGGGTGCGCTGCATAAGCACACTAAGAGTGCCTGTGGCGGAGACTATTAGAAAAACTTTTATAGGATGCAAGTGGTATAAACAGTATGAAAAAATATTTGTTGGGTCAAAAATAACATTTTCATTCCAGAAAGATAGTTTTTTTAAAAATTGCTTGCAATACTGTACTTTGATTTGGTGTATGCCAGTGTGAGCTATAACGAATACAGGCCTTAAAATAACGGCTGCTCAATGGCCAGATATGATAACCAACAGCATTAAACTCTTCGACATCTGACCAGTCAATTTTACTGGTCAAGAGGATTGGCCTAACAGGTGTTTGGCCAAAAAATGCCAGTTTTGACCAGACATGGCCTATTGACCTGCCGTTATATTTAGCTGCATGAATAACACATATTTACCCTTGGCTGCCATCGTTCATATTGCTCTTGTAGTTTGTTTCCTATAGTCTCGAGTGCTTTACTTGGATTAAGAGACAATGGATCTGTGAATATATAAACAAGTAATATACAATTCATGACTAGTCCTAGAGTCAGTCTTAAAGTTACTGGGTTTTTAAATCTTGCTCTCAATATTGAGTGGTTTTCTTTGGGTTCTCCAATTTTTCTCTCTCCCAAAAACGCAACCCTTAAATTCCAATTAAATACGTGAGTTAGCCGTGCCCTGACTTAGATCAGCCCAGAGGTTGTTTCAGGGTTCAATCTGTGAGTTAGCCGTGCCCTGACTTAGACCAGCCCAGAGGTTGTTTCAGGGTTCAATCTGTGAGTTAGCCATGCTCTGACTTAGATCAGCCCAGACATTGTTTAAGGATTCAATGTGTGTGCCAATCAGATTGCACTATGTACAGTCTTTAATAAAGTTATTAAATAATAAATAATAAAGATGTGAGTTAGTTGTGTTCTAACTTAGATTAGTTCAGAGGTTGTTTCAGGGTTCGATCTATGTGTCAATCAGATCGCACTACAGTCTCTACATAGACCAGCTAACCATATAATAATTAAGTTCATTGCTGGGTTACAATCAGCTGACAAAAGTGGTCAAATGCTGATCACCATGAGCTGTCAACCAGAACGAATTCTATTGACAATTTGTGATTCAGCTGATTAACATTCTACAGAAAACAGGAAATGACTTCAAGTGAAACTCAGCAATGCGCCTTAACACGTGGTAAACATTTTGAACCATTATCAATCAATAATGCATGTATGATAACTATTACAGATAACAATATGCACCATGATGCGATTAAATATTGTTATAAATCCTCAATTTTGAATAACACTTGATTAGTTAGGGATCACTAATCTCGTTTGAAAACGCCCCCATGTACAGTTGCAAGCACACTACGAATTACAAACTCTCCGGTTTTTATTTAAAATTACCCGATTTACTGAAAAATTATCAAATTTTATGCATTAATAAAAGCGACATAAATAAGTAAAATGATATTTATTTACGACTTGCTGAGAAAAAATGCGTTCAGACATGAATCAGAAATATCACGTAGCAAAATACGATGGCTTCCTTCTTGAACAAAATGCATTACTAAATAAAATGATTAAATTACAGAATTATAAACATTATCTGCGCGTAAAACTACAAAAACAACTCCTAAACACCTTAAAGGAGCATTAAACGTTAATATTTAGTGATTTTGATAAAAAATCAATTGATTTTTTTATAGTTTTTCTGGGAATAGTTGGATCGAAAGTAAAACAGCTGTATGTATTAAAATTTCGGTACTTTGGAAAACGATTGTTTTTAAGCCCTCTTATTTCACAGATTAACGACATAAATTAAACTGTTATCCTTCTGTTATGTGGCTTACATTAGGGAGTAATCATAGCTATAAGGAATCATTGCTTTGCTCACCAATCCAGCACTCCATCCTTGCACATGGATTTGTTTTGATCACATCGGGTGGATCAACACCAACGTTCAAAGACAACACCAGCGCAACACTCACTGTCTTCATCTGCCAAATAATCAATCAAGACATCTTCAATACGCATTCTAGTTTGTACTTTAGCAATTAAGGAGTCCTAGAAGTGAATTTTTACCCGCTCTTTCATCCGCCATGTGTGAGCTAAGTCCTTCGTTCCAGAGATGGATTCCTTGTGTCGTTTCTTCATAAAACACAGAGGAAGTTGCCAGTCGATTATTTCCCCTTCATCTTCATCACAAACTCCTTCTTCATGATCCAACTCTTCTAAGGGACTTACAGAAGCCATTTTGGTTGTCTACATTATAATCAACTGACAAAATCCACTGAAAAATGCTTGATTTTACCGGCGTGTTTGAGAAAAGTCTAGAGTCGTAGTAAAACGTGTCTCGATCGATCTCTACTGCGCATGTCAGTGTTTTTATTTACATCGCGCGTGAACTGCAGCCGCTATTCTGCTCTAAACCAATCAGATCCTCTGTTGGTCACGTGAAAGGTCAATATCTTTATTATTGTTCGGAGCAAAGTCCCTAAAACGAAAGTGCACGAATAGCCCAGAGCAGTATTACGAAATTCGTATTACCACGTGAGTTAAGCGTGAATGACTAACGAATAGGCTATGAAACACTGAAACAAAACAGCCTCTTGCCTGATAACATTTTTTACCGGAAAAAGGAGGGAGGGGAAAAGGGGAAGGGGAGGGGGGAGCGAGGGAGGGGGGAGCGAGGGAGGGGGCGCGAGGGAGGGGAGGAGGACAGCATTAGAGGGGGAACATATCGAAGCACGCAGACCGTTGGTCACAAAGCACTTTTACAATACTACGAATGAAAACAAATAAAATGATATATATATTGATTAGTTATTTAGAATGTTTATTCTTCGTGTGTTTCGTAAGGTTTATAACGACTCTTCTACTATTATTTGATGCATTTTAAATTTGAATTATTATGCCTTTTGCATACTTATTTTATTCATTTATTTAATTTCACTGTAAGAGCATTGAGATATTAATGTAATATTTATTTATTTATTATTCTGAGAAAGATTCTGATATAATTTTCACTAATGCAGACCGCGCACTTAAAACTCCTCATGTTTAGGTATCAAAACGAGGCTAAAACTGACTTACACTATGAATAATGTTCGTTTTAATTAAATCAGCGTTACCATTAGCATGGGTGCCAGAGGCCCGTGTCTCAAGCACACCCAACACTCGATGTATGGAGGTATGGCCTGGTTTATAATCATTTAATCAATTAATTAGAATATAAAGTAATTCAATTCTCAAAATCAGTCATATCAGATGTACGTAGTATTTGGGCTCCCTGTCTCTTTCAAAGCCAGCGGTTTGGTTGCTATAGACAACACATTAATGGCGGACGCCTGTCTTCAAACTGACACTTCATTTGTTGACATTTTTGGCGTTTTTAACCACAAATATCCATTAAAATGTACGTAGCAGCCTGTAGTCCGACATCGTCCATCTTCAGTGAGATGCTAGAGCTAAACGCGCTCAGATATAGCAGTAAAAAAGAGGTGTTTGAGGGTGAAGTGTTTGATGGAAAATCGTACGACGCATCGAAGTGTTCGCCTGTTTTTGTTGGTCGTTATGGACATAAACTGGGAGATGCAGAAGAGTTTGATGATGGAGGATCGACTCGATCGTCGCTTCTTCCCGATTATGATCCCGCTACTACACATCCAGCTACGTATGGTTACGTATTGTTAGATAAAAAACCTCCTGTTACGAAAGAAGAACCTGTTTTACCAAACCCCAAAGAATGTAAGAGTTGAGAGATTGAAGTCTTATTTTGGGATTTGTTTTTCAAGAAGAAAAAAGATATATTAAGGTTTATTTGTATTGGATGTGGTAAATGCTTTTGTGCCCGAGTTTCATGTTGTTTTTTTTTATTGTTTGTTTGTTTTTTCGTCTTGCTTTTGTTCTTTTTTTTTTTTTTTTTTTTGTTTGTTTTTTTTTTTTGTCTTGTTTTTCATCTGTAGTTGTTTTTGTTTTATTTTTTATTTTGTTTTGTATTTCTTGTGTTTTGTTTTTCTTTGTTTTTCGTTCATCTTTCACTTTCATCTTTCATCATTCATCCAGGTAATCTCAGAAAAAGTGTTAGCCTATCAGAATGGAGATAAGTTGCAAAACTGAAGTGTCACTTTTCCTCTTGAAATAACAGATTTCCAGACCACCTAATAAAAAAAAAAAAATCTTCCTAATGCTTGATAACATTGACAGAAGTAATATTTCCTGGAATAGACCTAATTTCCTTGGAACAAAGTTTTCCATTAACAGAACACATGTCATTCCCAAAATTATCAATCCTCTGTTTATTGGTTGCAAATGAGAAGCCATGAATACCTGTAGATACAAACTCAAACAAAGAATCTTATTTTCTAGAAAATGACATGTGGTCTAAAAAAGACCAGGACAAGCTAGGTACGTTATCTTTCATGATGTCATGCTCTTCATTTTTTCATGGTTGTTTCCAGGTAATCCAAGAGAGTACCTTGAAACCTATGTATTTCCCATACTATTACCAGCCATGGAAAAAATGCTGGTGGCGGCAAAGGAGAATAAAGTATTTGAGGTAGGATAATGTATGTTCAAATATATATTCTGGAGTGTTTTCACATGACGACATAGCCACCATATTGGCGTACCTTTGACAATAACCATGTCATTAGTTTAACTTGTTTTGTTAGGTGCACAAATCTGAGGGGGGTGCTCTTGCCCATTTAGGGTAGGGATGTCCCCCCGAGCCCTCTGAACCTTGACCCTCTTCCAGAGTAAAATTGCTGAAATTAAATTATGTTCCAGAGTATGATCCCTGAAAACCATACCCTGTTCCGGTATTGCAAAAATAGATACCCTGTTCCAGAGAGGAGAGAACATGATTTCATATACCCCATTCCAGAGTAGAATCGCTGAAAACTATACCCTGTTTGGCAGCAAGTACACCCATAAAGGGAACAAAGGGGAGCACAGGGAGTACCCCCCCCCCCCCCCAATCTCGCGCACAAATATGACTGCCATCTCTATTGTCAATAATATTTCTCCAGGGACTTAATCTAGCCTGTGCAGGTTTTCCCATTTCAGGCCATGTGTCATTCCGTAGAGTATATTTCTGTCTTTAACTGTTTGTGCATTGGAACTTTGAATATGAATAGAACAAAATATCTCATATTTATCAAGAGAATGACACATGGTCTAAAATGCAAAAAAAATATGCTTGATCCCCCCTGCAGTAGCAACTGCTGAACAGTTACGTCTTATAAACATGAATTAGCATACTCATTGTCATATCCCTGTTATATCACATTGAGTGTAATGTTTGTTTAGTGAATATAATATAAAGGATACTTCAAAGTTGTTAAATAAATGGACGTTTTTGTTGTTTTAGAGAAGAAGAACAAAATTCAATGCTTGTGATTTTCTTACAGAGTTTTTATACAAGTAAGTAATGAACCTCAGTTTAATAAAACCCTGAAACACTTACCTCTGGGCTGATCTAAGTCAGGGCATGGCTAACTCACAGATTGAACCCTGAAACAACCTCTGGGCTGATCTAAGTCAGGGCACGGCTAACTCACAGATAGAACCCTGAAACAACCTCTGGGCTGATGTAAGTCAGGGCACGGCTAACTCACAGATGGAACCCTGAAACAACCTCTGGGCTGATCTAAGTCAGGGCATGGCTAACTCACTGCAGACTGAATCCTGGAACAACCTCTGGGCTAATCTAAGTCAGGGCACGGCTGACTCACAGACTGAAGGGCAGACTCCAGGGAAAATCTGGATTTAGGTCTTTGCAAATTCCTCAAGTCTATAATTTATATCTCGATGTATGTTCTCATGATGGTCTTTTTGTAATGTCATATTCTTGATATAATTCATAGGAATAATCCTTGTTATAAAGACAGAGACAGATTGTCATTACTTGACATTCCATTTGTAGAGAGAATCCTTGCCAAAAAGTAGGTCAACCAAAAGTGGACACAGTAGTAAGAGTTATCACCTTTAAGTACTTCAATTCCCAATAGAATAGGCAGTAAGCATTTTTTCATCACTTTGATTCGTAGAATCTGTTATGTCAACTGCAGGTACATAATTTTAGAATGGACCATGTGATTCCAATGTCGCACCACGAGGACAAGTTTTTACACCACATGATCAAAGTACGGTCAAGCTTTTAACACATGGCATAAGAAACTTGCCCTTGTGGTACAACATTGGCATCACATGCTGTCTATTTGAAATGTACTTACAGTTAACATAACAACTGACACTACAGGAGCGATAGAAGTTTTTTACACCATGTAATATTAACTTGACTGCATAAAAAACTTGGCAATGTTGTACAATCATGAAACAATGGCATTGTTTGGCCCATTCGAAATGCACTTGTTGTGTTAACATACAGATGCTACGAAGGTGATAAAAAAGTCACAACTGGAAAGAGTAGTGCTTCAATCAACTTTGTTAAGTGCCTTAATCACCCTTCTGACAATATTGCCATGGAAAATCCTTCATAACTTAAAAACGCCGCACTCAAACTATGAAATTTCTTTGGGTTGTTCAGCATCTTTCCCCATGTAGAATCAATACTATAAATATATGTCAGAATGGTGTTAGGCACTTAAAGTATGATCAGCAAAGTGGATGATAATATAAACCTGTAGAGGCAGCTCAAAATCACAATGAGAATTTGAATGTTGCTAAACAATGAAATAAATTGAGAGAAGTTTATTTTTCAATTTTTTCCCAGCCCACGTACTCCCCTTCCCTTATCTCTTCTTCTGAGCGATGAAGAAGCTGCCATCATAATCCAGTCTTTCTACAGAGGATACTGTGTTAGGAAGAGACCTGATGTACAGGAACTGAGAGAATACCAGAGAGAGATGAGAAATGTAAGAACTTACAATAAGTTATCGTGGAGGGATAGGAAAAGGATTGTCCTTCTTATGGAAAGCAGACTGTCTCGAAAGCATACACCTAAATCGAAAAACTGTGGGCAGCTAGAAATATTTTTTTTTAAATGTTCAATAGCCAATCAGAAGCGTTATTGTTATCTTCCGTTATCTTGTGGTCAGAAAGCACTACAACTTACTACTTCTATATCTTTGTGGTCAGAAAGTCAATTCTGATTGGCCAAAGAACAATAGAACATTCCTGGAATATTTTACGGTTTTTCAATTCGCACTGTAGATAGGAAGAATTTATTCCTAATATCATATTACCTCTTATATTAACTGTTTTTGCTACTTTTTTACAAACCCATTTAAACAGGAAGCAGTAGACATATTTCTGAAAGTGGAAGACTTCTGGAAAAAGCATCCAATCGATGATTCATTAGATGATGAGGTGACCATAAGAATGGAGGACACTGACACCCTGACACTGACCAACTAGGGCGGAAACAGTATCATCACAATAACACTCTTATCTATTCCCTGGCTCTCTACCCCTCTTGTTCACTACCTACCCCTCCCCTGTAACCAGATAAAGATCTTGCCACTCCTACTCTAGTTGGCACATGGCACATTTTCTCCTGCCATCTTACTTAGAACACAAGTTCCACACACCATCCCCTTTTAAAAAGACAATCCTCGCTCTCTACCAAGTACCTGAAATTAGTACCTGCCTCACGCTGTCATGTCTGCATGTCTTCCTTTTAGTTTTAGTATTAATAATAATTATTGTTATATATCAGGATAAAGACAAAAATAAAATATTTGAAAATGGAATTAGCTGCATCCCTTACAACCTTAACGTCCTAACTAAACAGTCGCCAATTAATCACACATCCTCTCTTACTAGACCACGTCCACCAGCATCCAACAACCACTCTCTTATATTAAAAAATCAAGTATTTCATGCGGCTTAATTGGCACGCTACATTAGCCCACCAAAAGCGGCTAATTCTAATTGGATCCTTTCCTACGAAACAGCTAGCTTCTAAGAGTATATTCTTCTAAGAGTTCTTAAGGTGTCTGCCTACTTTTGAACGTTCGATTTGAGCCCACGATGTGCGCGCGCTCAAAAACCGCTGAAAAATCTACAATATTTTATTGAAGAACCATACGCGTTTTGAGCTTCAACAGGGCAAAACCCTCAAATTTTGCACGGGACTCTATTTTTTAATAGCTCATCCGAAAAAACTCCTAAAAATCTAGGTTATATCAACATTTCAGGAAAAGTTTTAATCAGTGACACATGAAAAAATAGATTTTTGTAGGGAAACTACAAAATGTGATAAATCAATGTATCTCTTTGTCTTTTAGTCGAAAATATCCATGTATTATTGTAGAATGATTGACTAGCTTTCATTCGTGGAATCATATAGTCTGCAAATAACTGTTATCTTATGAATCTTATTATTTTTCTAATCAATTCAGGTGGCACAATTATTACTCCAGAAGCTCGTGCGTAGGCTTCCATTAAATGCTGATTATCTCGAAAACGAGCTCTGGACACCCTATTTTTCTTTCCAGATTTGGAATCAGCATTATATTTCAATTCGGAAAATCGAAGTTTAAAAAATAGGGAGTCAACTTAAGGGACCGGTCAATATGTATCGCCTAAGGGGGTTGGGGTTCTGAGGACTGAAGTTGATCATTCATACAAATGACAAGTACCTGGGAGAACTATAACCGTTAAAGATGAGACTATAAGTATAGCAAACAATAGTAATTGGGAATCATCGTGCCTCTAAGATAGTGCCTCTTGGGGATCGGTTAATCGTTATATTGTTATAAAATGAGAACATCTAAGGTGTCTAGACTATTTATATACTTACTGTCTCCTTAGTGCGTTGTGTTCCATGAGTGAGCTCTTACATTCCCTAAGGCCCTCTTCAAGAGAGATAACCCTACAGCTAGGTTAAAACCTTTTTTTTTCGTGTACAGCGATGAACGGGGGCTACCGACCACATTGTTCTACATCCCGCAGTGTTTTTAGCTCCCCATTCGCCATGAGAAGCTTTTCGTGCAAGGCAAAATCTAAAAATGAACTGAATATACATATTTTCATGAACGAAGCACTGAAGCAGCGAATTCACCAAGCTTCACCGACTGCGGCATCCAGGCTTGATTGACCATGAAATACAATATCAAATGTCTGACAAACAAGAAATCTGTTTAGTAGTAGTTATCAATTTTATTCTTAATAAACCTTTAGAATGCGTTTATTCTAAGACAGACATTGACTCTTTTCACGCAATCAGTGTCTCGTGTTCATTAACGATTGCCCTAGAAAAGACACATGGATGTAACAACAACTCAACAACGAATCTTATTCTTAATCTTATTCGGAATGAAACGATGTGTGAAATGGATAAAAACATAACGCCCAGTTTTTGAATTTGAATTCAAAAATCATGTATTCATAAAGTTCGTAAATATACACAAAAAATTATTTTCACACGTCAATTAACAATTTTTTCGCCCAAGGCGAAGTGACTATCGGGGAACAACATTAGGGAGTTTTAGATTGACTTTTTTTTCTCCCCACAAACGGCAAACGTGACCACGTTTTCATAGTTTTCCTGTATTTTACTTTACCTTTTACAAACCATCTCACCAAGCGGAAATACTCTTGTTTTTCTGCTATATGGACTTTTTTGCGATTCTTTTTCAGTAATTTAGAAGATTTTTTACTGGTCAACTGACGTTTCACGTTTGCCGTGAACGTTAATCTAAAACTCTCTATTAAACCGAAACGAAGTTGAGGTTATTATTCCCGATATGCACTGAGCCTGATGCGAATAGTCGTTTTAGTATAAATACGCAGGTGATTCTTTTAAAACAAGAAGAAGAAAAAAAGACAAAAGACACACTTAAAATTAGGTAAATCGGCTGGACGTTATTTTGAATTTTCGCTGGAGGTGATTATCGTGTGACAATCTGAGTTTCACGACCTGCTAATTAGCAAATCCAGGTCCCTTTTCTATAGTCTCACGAACACAGAATGGCGTCAGCATATAATCCAAACCCAAGTGCATTTTTTTGCTTGTGTACAAGGATGAAAGAAATAGGCAATCCAACTCCTTGCGCAATAGTCCCTAACTTCTTGTCAACGGGGAATAACGACCATTGTTCTAGATCCTGCAGTGTTTGTTTGTGCCCCATTCGCCATAAGATGCGTGTCGTGCAAGGCAAAATCGACCCAACATCAATCGATAGGTACAGTGCTCCCTCAGATATGGTTCAACAAAAAATCCTAAAGATGCTGCAGCCAGTCGAGAACAAGAAAAAGATACCTGCAACAGGCTTAGAGCTGTACCCTTGTCTCGTGGGCTGGAATAAAGACTGGAGATATTTTGTGCGCAATAAACCATCGTTACACCGTGTAAAAGTCCTTGGACGAAACACAGCACAAGTACAAATATGACATTAGGTAGAAAACGGTACCAGGATGCAAAGACGAAGAACAACACGATGATGACGTTCAACGTAACGAGGGACCATAGTTTTCGAATCCTAAAGAATTCCATGCGTTTTTCTCCGAAACACGAGACCACTAGAATCAAGAGACCTCCAAACAGAATCCCTGAGTCACTGAGTAGCCGGTAGTATTGGTAATGATCACGAGGAAGAAATGGCGAGGAAGGAAACGTTAGGGTTGATAATATGGAAGCTACCGAGACATGACAGCAAGTGCTGGATATAAAAATATACCCCATAATAGGAAGCGCTTTGAAAAGAAACAATACTTTGGAAAGACTCGGCACTGCTTATGATGTTTGTTGTTCGTCAGAGAGTTCTTCATCTGTCAAGATGGCGTACTGTATAGGCTGGTGGTCAGATGTCTTTCTCAGGTGATCTTTCGAGGGTTCCTTGTCCAGCGATAGATAGATGGCAAGTGGGATTAAACATAACGGTATACAAGCAGCAATAGCGAAGCGAGGTGCTACACAAAGCCATGTGGTAAATCCTGGAAATGACAATAAACTATTATTTTACTTGGATTTGGTTCAGAGGAGGATCCAGGTCTATCTGAAGCGCCTTTGCGTGCTTATTATCTTGGTTTTCTTTGGTTTACGAACGGTTTATGTGCATCTTTTTCTAGTGATACTTCTTCTAATACTAATAATATCAATACAAAGGAGCTGCCTTAAGCATTTAATGAAGGCAACATGGTAACATACGGCGCGTAATCTTCTCATAGATTTGGCGACGAAAACAGTGCTGCATGTGCATGCGTTTACAAAGCCTTTTACAAACCTGTATAAACAATGGAGGCCAAAAAGACAGCAGCGGTTCCACCATTTTCCAAAGCATTAGCAAGTATATCTGCATTCACGTAGTATGCTAACAAGCTAACATCAGTTATCATTGTAAATCCATAAGCAATCCCCATTACAGTCACACCGGCGATCCTCAGCCTAATATCATCAATGGCGACTAGGAAAACAAGTGATCCAACAAACAAGGAGGTCGCAAGGCCAAACGACACATTAAAAGATATCTTGCGGACAATGAAAGGACTGAGGGATTTGCTGAAGAGGTCGGCAAAGGAATATGAAAAGAGAACCACCGTTGATGGCAAAAGAGTACCAGATAATATATCTTCCACAGCCATCCATGAAACAACTGCTTGTGGAAAAAGCGTCCAAAACCCCAACATGTAGAAAGAAGCTATTAATAAACGATTTCTTGGTGGATCTTTCATGGTCGTGTAGATCTCCCCATTGATTTGCTCTGAAATATTCGAGAATGTACCCCTGCACAAGATTTATAATCAAAACCTCTTTCGTTTTCTGAGAACAGCCAGGGGTTTGTAAATCAGCCTACTGATGTGATTTCTCATGCTTGGAGAACAACAAATGAATATACATATTTTCATGAACGAAGCACTGAAGCAGCGAATTCACCAAGCTTCACCGACTGCGGCATCCAGGCTTGATTGACCATGAAATACAATATAAAATCCCAATACAATATAAAATGTCTGACAAACACGAAATCTGTTTAGTAGTAGTTATCAATTGTATTCTTAATAAACCTTTAGAATGCGTTTATTCTAAGACAGACATTGACTCTTTTCACGCAATCAGTGTCTTATGTTCATTAACGATTGCCCTTGAAAAGACACATGGATGTAACAACAACTCAACAACGAATCTTATTTTTAATCTTATTCGGAATGAAACGATGTGTGAAATGGATAAAAACATAACGCCCAGTTTTTGAATTTGAATTCAAAAATCATGTATTCATAAAGTTATTCTCACACGTCATATTATTATTATTCTCACACGTCAATTAACAATTTTTTCGCCCAAGGCGAAGTGACTATCGGGGAACAATATTAGGGAGTTTTAGATTGACTTTTTTTTCTCCCCACAAACGGCAAACGTGATCACGTTTTCATCGTTTTCCTGTATTTTACTTTACCTTTTACAAACCATCTCACCAAGCGCAAATACTATTTTGTTTTTCTGCTATATGGACTTTTTTTGCGATTCTTTTTCAGTAATTTAAAAGAATTTCTGACTGGTCAACTGACGTTTCACGTTTGCCGTGAACGTTAATCTAAAACTCTCTATTAAACCGAAACGAAGTTGAGGTTATTATTCCCGATATGCACTGAGCCTGATGCGAATAGTCGTTTTAGTATAAATACGCAGGTGATTCTTTTAAAAAAAGAAGGACAAAAGAAAACAAAAGACACACTTAAAATTAGGTAAATCGGCTGGACGTTATTTTGAATTATCGCTGGAGGTGATTATCGTGTGACAATCTGAGTTTCACGACCTGCTAATTAGCAAATCCAGGTCCCTTTTCTATGGTCTCACGAACACAGAATGGCGTCAGCATATAATCCAAACCCAAGTGCCCTTCTTTTTGCTTGTGTACAAGATTGAAAGAAATAGGCAATTCCCTTCCTTGCGCAATAGTCCCTAGCTTCTTGTCAACGGGGAATAACGACCATTGTTCTAGATCCTGCAGTGTTTGTTTGTGCCCCATTCGCCATGAGATACGTGTCGTGCAAGGCAAAATCGACCCAACATCAAGCGATAGGTACAGTGCTCCCTCAAATATGGTTCAACAAAAAATCCTAAAAATGCTGCAGCCAGTCGAGAACAAGAAAAAGATACCTGCAACAGGCTTAGAGCTGTACCCTTGTCTCGTGGGCTGGAATAAAGACTGGCGATATTTTGTGCGCAATAAACCATCGTTACACCGTGCAAAAGTCCTTGAACGAAACACAGCACAAGTACAAATATAACATTAGGTAGAAAACGGTACCAGGATGCAAAGACGAAGAACAACACGATGATGACGTTCAACGTAACGAGGGACCATAGTTTTCGAATCCTAAAGAATTCCATGCGTTTTTCTCCGAAACACGAGACCACTAGAATCAAGAGACCTCCAAACAGAATCCCTGAGTCACTGAGTAGCCGGTAGTATTGGTAATGATCACGAGGAAGAAATGGCGAGGAAGGAAACGTTAGGGTTGATAATATGGAAGCTACCGAGACATGACAGCAAGTGCTGGATATAAAAATATACCCCATAATAGGAAGCGCTTTGAAAAGAAACAATACTTTGGAAAGACTCGGCACTGCTAATGATGTTTGTTGTTCGTCAGAGAGTTCTTCATCTGTCAAGATGGCGTATTGCATAGGTTGATGGTCAGTTTTCTTTCTCAGGTGATCTTTCGAGGGTTCCTTGTCCAGCGATAGATAGATGGCAAGTGGGATTAAACATAACGGTATACAAGCAGCAATAGCGAAGCGAGGTGCTACACAAAGCCATGTGGTCAACCCTGGAAATGACAATAAACTCTATTATTTTACTTGGATTTGGTTCAGAGGAGGATCCAGGTCTATCTGAAGCGCCTTTGCGTGCTTATTATCTTGGTTTTCTTTGGTTACGAACGGTTTATGTGCATCTTTTTCTAGTGATACTTCTTCTAATACTAATAATATCAATACAAAGGAGCTGCCTTAGCATTTAATGAAGGCAAGTTGGATTGATTTGGTAAATATAAGTAGCCAGTTGTAGTGGTTGTCGTACCTCTATACTGAACCTGAATGTACTCTAGAATTTTGAAGAGCATATCTCTGAATTTCTTGAAGAATTTAGAAAAATAGATAACGTTAAAAGGTATGACTGATCCTCTACTTAAGTACAATGTTATATCTGACACGCAATGCATGATGGGATAACCCTGGATTCTCTTCTGGGCTTGCTTTCTTGCTTGCTTGGCAAGGACTGGTACGGCGTAACATGAAATGAGGCCGAAACCTAACATTTTCTCGATTAAATAGGCAACTTAACAGACCTGAGTGATTTGCGAGCTTCTCAACTTGGTATCACACCTAAAAAAAAGCATTGCAACATTCGGCGCGTAATCTTCTCATGGATTTGGCGGTGAAAATAGTGTTACATGCGTTTACAAAGCCTTTTACAAACCTGTATAAACAATGGAGGCTAAGAAGACAGCAGCGGTTCCACCATTTTCCAAAGCATTAGCAAGTATATCTGCATTCTCGTAGTATGCTAACAAGCTAACATCAGTTATCTTTGTAAATCCATACGCAATCCCCATTACAGTCACACCGGCGATCCTCATCCTAATATCATCAATGGCGACTAGGCAAACAAGTGATCCAACAAACAAGGAGGTCGCAAGGCCAAACGACACATTAAAAGAGATCTTGCGGACAATGAAAGGACTGAGGGATTTGCTGAAGAGGTCGGCAAAGGAATAATGAAAAGAGAACCACCGTTGATGGCAAAAGAGTACCAGATAATATATCTTCCACAGCCATCCATGAAACAACTGCTTGTGGAAAAAGCGTCCAAAACCCCAACATGTAGAAAGAAGCTATTAATAAACGATTTCTTGGTGGATCTTTCATGGTCGTGTAGATCTTCCCAGTGATTTTGCTCTGAAATATTCGAGAATGTACCCCTGCAACAAGATTTATAATCAAAACCTCTTTCGTTTTCTGAGAACAGTCGGGGGTTTGTAAATCAGCCTACTGATGTGATTTCTCATGCGGGAGAACAGCAAATGAATATACATATTTTCAGGAACGAAGCACTGAAGTAGTGAATTCACCAAGCTTCACCGATTGTGACATCAGCTTGAGTGACCATGGAATGCAGTATAAAATCTATTTAACTATTCCTCAGTAACACCAAGCAAAAACATTGCATTAAGTACTTAGGTGTATATATTGATGAATTTATGAACTGGAAAAACTATTTGTCATATGTTAGCACTAAATAGCTAAAAATATAGGAATCTTATAGATTGCGTAGATACCTGAGCAATAAGATGCTCACAAACCTTTATTATGCATTAATATATCCTTATGTCAACTATGGGATCATGAGCTGGGGAGGTACTTATAAAGTAATACTGACAAACTGTCTTCTCAACTAAGGAAACGTATGAGATGCATTTTCTTTCTGAAGAGAAGCGATGATCCGAAATCATACTTCAAACTGTTAGGCATCCTTTATATTGAAAATATATAATTACACTCAATTGAAGAATCGTTGGGTTCAGAAACACAAAACATAGAAGCTGAGACCGAAATGGCACATGGGAAATGACATAATTATATTATAATTTATTCATTTGCGCCATCCATGCAGTCGGTTTAGAATGCCAAACGTGTATTAAAAACAGTCGACGATGCCACGGGTCGCCGGTCACAGCATGCAACTAACTAACGTACGTACTTCCCATATTCATTCTTGCAATACAATATTTTTCATCTAATAATAATTTCTATAAAAATCAAGTAAGAACAAATTATGGTAAATTTACATTTCATTTTAGTATTTCTAAAATCTGGGAAACAATACCCAAATCAATCAAAAGTCTTCCTTATTCATCCTTCAAACAGATGTATAAGGAATTCTATTCAGTAATCAATAACAATATTTATATTTAATTATTTAATTTATCTCCTTTTTGCTATAGAGGAAAATGTATACTGTTGAATTTAATATCATAGGCTTTGGTATCGTAGTATTTTTCTTTTTCTTTTTGTGACCCTAAATGAAAATTACGACAGCCAACCACAGGTAGCCCAGGCTTACCATTAGTGTTGAATAACTGAATCGTTCGAGAGACAGACAGACAGACAAAGATCATATGGGTATCATATGGGTAGTTTTGAATCCTCATTTTTACTCCTCTTTAGTGTGTGGTGGGCAAGCGTCATCTAAACCCGAACGAAATGAGCTGTAATTAAGCCTTGGGTTTGTTCAATATATCAACAACACACGCTGGAAGTTTTATTTGATTTAAGTTATTTTAAAGCGTAAAAATGATGATTTAAAACTACCCATATGATACCCATATAATCTTTGTCTATCTGTCTGTCTGTCTGTCTGTCTGTCTGTCTCTCGATCGATTCAGTTATTCAACACTATGGTAAGCCTGGGCTACCTGTGAGCCAACTAGAAAGCTTAGCTCCTTTGGCTGTCGTACACATACACCTATTACATTGTTAATTCTATTATAAATTCTAAATATTATTCAACTATGTATATTCTTGTAATTCTATTATATAAAATTGAAAAAAAATAGTGTAAATTAACTGAAATTGATTTGATTATTCAAGATCGATCATCTTGTTACATTTTATTGACACGAGATGAACGAGAAGGCGGTCAGCATGGTGCAAACTTTGATAACCTCTAAATTCCTCCTCGCAATTCCCTACACTCACCAGGTTTGTAAAACTGATCAAGGTTACGCTTATTAAATGCAAGATCAATTTGTAACAAAGCATCAGTTACCAGTTATCAATGATTTTACTGTGGAAAACTAGCTTGTGATGTTGAAGTATTTTGCATATTAACTGAAACCTGGTTAAAGTCAAATAATGAACAAATATTTATGAGAGTATGTGGACCGCGTGGCACTAATGAAATAGTTGAAGATATAGAAATATAGGTAAGCACTACAACTTACCTATATTTCTATATCTTGAACAAATAATTAATTAGCTTTCGCCGAATGGCTACCCTTTTCAACATGTCGATAGAGAAGGAAGAGGAAGAGGCATTGGGCTTTTATATAAAAATTGTCTTAAACTTTAAAAAATCTCAGTAAATAACTTTTAAAATAAATCTTTTGAAATCTTGGGCATGACTCTCTCCTCATCTCCAAGCAACATCTCTTTTTTATTATCTTTCGACCTCCTCCCTCTGCTAAAAATAAATTCACAAATGCTATGTTTTTTAAAGAATTTTCAAATTTTTTGGAACAACTTTTTTCTATACCTGGTTCAATAATCTTGCTTGGAGACTTTAACTTTCATATTGAAGACTGTTCCAACTCCAGTGCATTTAATTTTTTGAATGTTTTAGACTGTTTTAACCTAATCCAACATGACAAACAGCCTAAATACCAAAATAATCATGTTCTTGACTTGATTATCACTAGAGAAAATGACCCCGTTGTCAGCAATATATCTATTTCTGATCCTGGTATTTCGGATCATTCTGCTATTTTATGTGGTTAAATAAAATATTTAAGCAAAGTTAGACTTGAACTAAGTTGCCTGTTATCGCAAGTATCTGTCATCAAAAGGCTATAGCTTCGCGGCCATCTGATAAGCAAATTAATGTCTCACGCAATGAGATGAATGATGAACAGATGGTATCTGGGGACGAAGCCTGCATCGGGTGCTATCCAATTTCGCTAACGCCACGTGCTATCCGATTTCGCTAACGCTATGCGCTATCTCATATCGCTAACGCTAGCTTACGCAGTTTGTACGCTACACCAACGCTATTTGTTTTCCCACCCACCCTCCACTAAGGTAAGTATAGGTAAGTATTCCACTGCCAAGTCAGTGTGACGGTGCTAGGTGGGAGGTGACAGGGTTGCCATAGTTACCGCTGACCTCCGCCGAGTTCCCGAGGCTCCTCCCACCCAAGCACCAACGCCAAGCTCATCTACGTGTGATGAGTTTAACTGTGATATTAATCTTAAAAAAACCTTCACTGCAAAGAATTATTTCTAGCTGTCGTATACTCAAGAACATAAACTCTCATGCGTTTTCTGAGAAAATTCTAACCTCAAATCTCATATCTTCCTTCTTTATCAGTATGAGTCAGAGCTTTCATCATTGTTAAACAAGCATGCACCTTCAAAGGTCCGAATTGTGTTTCTGCGTCCATCTTCCCCATGGTACTCTGATGCATTAAGAACTGAGAAAATTAAAAGGAGGAGACTTGAAAGAACTTGGCGCAAAACGGGCTTAACAATAGATCGTGATTTGTACAATAACCAATTTAAAGTGGACCAAAACTTGATCAAAAGATCTAGAAATGAATGTTATTCCAATATTATGTCTGATCACAAATCTGATCAAAAAATTCTGTTCTCTACTTTTGAAAAATGTACTCATAAAATTCTCCTCCTCTCTATCCATCCTGTCTCTCTTCCGCCAAGTTAGAAAACTCTTTTGTTGATTTCTTTGTTAATGAGATAAAGGCTGTTCAATATGGATTTATGCATGATGACCAGTCAACTCTAAAGATATAAAGACTGTACCACCTAAGAGCTAAGAGCTACCTTACATCTTTCAAAGATGTCTCAACAGAATACCTTTCTAAATTAATTAAGCCTTTGATCTCAAAATCATGTGACCTCGATCCCCTACCAGCACCAATTTTAAAAAACTATTCAGACCGTTCCTTGTCCAGCGATAGATAGATGGCAAGTGGGATCAAACATAACGGTATACAAGCAGCAATGACGAAGCGAGGTGCTACACAAAGCCATGTGGTAAACCCTGAAAATAACGTACAATTATAAAATAACAAAACTATTATTTTGCTGTGCTTTTAAAAGTAGTTCAGTTGCCCTCAAGCACTTACTAACACAACAAACAAATGTCCTGTAATCACATTATTATTCAACATTTTTTTTGGTACCCGGCACTGAGACTTTTAAATAACCGTCACCCTCGAATAAGCACCACACCAGAGATGCAAACAATTTAATAAGCGCTGCAGCGCTTACTCGAGTAATAGCTGTGACTGTTTCTGCTTCAATATTACTAATTCACTTGCATATATCCTCATAGTGTTTCACTTCACCAAGCATCTGTCAATCTTTGGATAATTTCTTGATTCAGTTAAACATTGAGGCCCCGTCCACACTATGCCGGATAAATTTGAATCCGAATTCTTTTTTATTCGGTTAGGCCTACCGTCCACACTAGTCCGGGCGAATACGGAACAATTCTTCACCGAAAACGATTTTTTTCAAATACGGTCTCCAGAGTGGATCGATTTGAAAACGCCGGCTAGGCGTATTAGTGTGGACGAAGAACATTTCGTATCCGAAATTTTTCGAATACGATGACGTCATGATTATCATGGGAACATGGCGGGAAGGCTAAAAATTCACCGCGGGCTCAATTTCGGCTTCGATGCACATGCTCAGATGTGCAATGAAGCGTTTTTGCCGCCTCTGATCGGACTAGTGTGGACGCGAAACATTTTATCAGTTTTCATGTGTCGACGGAAAACCTTTTTTCCCGGTTTTGGTGTGAAAGTTGCGGATTCAAATTTATCCGGCATAGTGTGGACGGGGCATGAAAGTGTGTTTAACATAGTTTAGAGCAATCCTGCAATCAGACAAAAGGACAAACAATGATATGATTTCCACTACTAGTTTACTTCATAATGTAGGACTAGTTGTTAGTTCTCTCCTGTGTCTCTAAAGGGTTTTGTTTTTGCTGCTTCTTTTGTTTTTCCTCTGCAAAAATCAATGCTTTTAAATCCCATTGTGGTATTTGCATGACCTTGTTCTGGGCCCAGTTGTGTGGAAATGGTGCTACATGTATCTAGCGGACAAATCCTTACCCAGTGGATAAGTCAATGCTGTTATCGAAGAAATTATTCTCCCACTGGATAAGATTTATCCTTTGGACAGAGCTATCCACCCTCGGTACAAGCGGACCTTGGAGATTAATACCATTTGTGATTAATATACCTTAGAGCATCTATTTCAAGTGCTGGACAATGTTTAGCCACAAACAGAAGTCGGCTTAGCTTTGCAAGACCAATGTAGTTGGATGCATATACATCAAGATCCTAAAAAAAAATACAAAAGAATATATCTGTCATTGAATTGGAATATCAAAGGGATAGGGAGGGTCTGAGGAGGGAATATTATGTAGTACCAGAAAATATCCATACCTCCCCCATGGAGTGGGGTTGAGATTTCCAAGGGGTGGGGGGGGGGGGGTCTGAGGAGGGTATATTGTGTATTACAGCAGGGGAGAATTTTGTCTGCGCATGCGTTCGCTTTTTGTTTTTCATAGCGCGCGGGCTTCCTCTGGTAAGCGGGGAAAACTTTAAATTTGTAAACAAAGATGGCGCCTTATTCACTTACGAAAACTATAATTATTTCCCTTTTCCTGCCATTTGCTGTTTCATGTACAAGAAAATTATCAGAGAAAAAATCCATTGTCAGTAAACGTCATTGTGAAGAAAACATAAATTCTACAAGAAGTATTTTTCCTTACCTGGATTTCGTAAAACGTTGTTTCGGTTATACGTACGACGGCTATAGATTGTTTCTCGTCACGCGTTTTCAATCAGCTAAAAATGTAGCTTCCCGAATTTTTAGAAGGTTTATTTCAAAATATTTTGGTTCCCCAGTGTATAAAGGCTCTATTGACGTGGATTTTATTTTGGAGGGTTCGGCTAGAATTCGGGTAGAATTATTGCTACAGATTTAATTTCAGCGAAAATCCTCCATTTCCTACGAGTTTCCTACGGAAAATATCTGAAAAAAGTCACCTTTCACTACAAATCCTTCGAAAAGTAAACAAATTGACGCTTTTATGCGGAAGCCCGCGATTTCTTTGGCCAGCGTTCGCAAAATTCCCCGCATGCTGCATAGTACCAGAAAAGGATACGGGGACGATGCTAACTAACAGACACAGGAAAATACGACACTTAATGTTTGACATGATCCTATAAAAAGTCGTTTACAGTTAAATCCGGTCTGCACGCGCAGGCTACATTCAAGTCTGTATGATAAGACTTAAATATTTTATTGTTCTTCGCTGATTTTTCTACGTAAATCGGAAGAATTATCTAGTACAAAAATTGATAAATAAAAACATGCCGGCCGGCCATTGGAATAAAAATAAAATCTTATGCTCATTGTGTCACTGTTACCAAGCACGTATATTAACAACGTTTTTATTTCATTTGGTGGCCTGGAAATCCTTGATTTCACTAAGACAAAAACACCTCATTCTGATTGGCTAACAATTTTCCTCAGATCAGCTGGGTACTTTTGAAAGTCCAAACTCTTGCTGAGTCTCACCTGCCAGACACGACACACTGTAAGTCTTCTTCCTGTTCAACAGGATCATCCTCGGTTCTTCGTCGTCCACAAGCTTTGAAGTCAGAAGGATTTCAATTCTCCCAGCTCGTCAAATCGTCGTCAACCAAGAAAGCAGGTGTTTTATCACGTGATCAAGCTGTGCCAGACGCCCACAGTTTCCTTGTAGTGTCGTGGAAGATTGTCAAGAGTTGTTGAACTGTTGAGTTTTGCTCGTTTTTCTCACTTAAAGATTTCACTCCATCCAGATTACCCATCTGGTAACATAGGTAAGTCTAAGTTAAGAAATGTCCACAAGCTTTGAAGTCAGAAGGATTTCAATTCTCCCAGCTCGTCAAATCGTCGTCAACCAAGAAAGCAGGTGTTTTATCACGTGATCAAGCTGTGTCAGACGCCCACAGTTTCCTTGTAGTGTCGTGGAAGATTGTCAAGAGTTGTTGAACTGTTGAGTTTTGCTCGTTTTTCTCACTTAAAGATTTCACTCCATCCAGATTACCCATCTGGTAACATAGGTAAGTCTAAGTTAAGAAATGCAAAGTTATTTTGAAGTTTTTAAAGTTCAAAGCCGGAAATGATGGAAGAAGATAAACAAAATGCTTCCAAACATGAGTGATTACGAAGCTCTTGACAAACAGACTTATTTGGCACAAAACAAGCATTCTAGGTATATCATAGTGCACTTTACACTCGGTTTCATATTACGGCTTTACACGATCGGGTTCCGAACTCAATTCGGAAATTGCCAAGTTGGCGACCAACTTTGGTACTTCGAAACAAAGTTTGTTATGAATTCGAAACTTTCCGCCCAACTTCGGAACTTGGTTGGCTTATTTTATGCAGCAAAAAAACTTGATTTTCAAACAGAAGCTTTTTGATTTCCTTGCCATGCATGCTTGAAGTTATCGATAATGTTTGAAACCGTTTTTAGCCATTTATTATGTTCACGACCAATTCCCAATGGTTTTTCACTTTCAAGATAATAGTTAACATTTCCCCCTGTAGCCTAGAGAGAGTTCGCCGGGTGAGGACAAAACACGGACCCCCGATCCATCATAGTTAATGAGGATAATGGTTAGGAAGGCCGGCAAACTTCAAAGGGATAGGTTATTGTTTGAGTTTTTCGAAGTCACGTGACATTGACCCTGCACACAGTGAAAACAAAACATAACTTAAACTATAGAGTAGCGTCGTAAGATTAGGTAATTTTGTAGATTTCTTCCATATTTCACAATGAAAATACTATATATTCAACTCGATTCTTGCTTTCGTCCTTGGGAACTTCCGAACATCCTCTTTTTGCATACTTGCCAAAAGTTAAGGAATCATCCAGAAAACTTCGCAATAATACAGTTCCCTAATGTAAATACGGAGCGCTTTGAGCAATCGTTTGTAAATAGCTTATTTTTTATTATAATTATGGTTATAATATATGTTGATTCTTATATATATATATCTTTAGTTTTTTGACATTACTTGTATAAGTTGTATAAATACAAAACGACAACGATTACTGTCCATTGTGGAGCAATGTCAAGGTCAAGCCGGTCAAGATAATCAGGTGATCAAAAACACTGGCTTTCCAATGGGGATAGCATCTTTCACATTTAGCAGACTGCCTATTTTGTAAGCGAAGTGCAAGCTAAGATTACATGTATATTAACTTTTTCACTGTAGCGTTTATATTGTGTTTGTTTGTTATCATTAGAACACTCACGCTGAAATACAATAAAAAATAGTCTGAAAAACCCTCCTGAACTGTAACCCACAACCTGTAACCCACAACCTGAAACCCACAACCTGAAACCCGCAACCCGCAACCTGCAACCCGCAACCTGCAACCTGCAACCTGCAACCTGCAACCTGCAACCTGCAACCTGCAACCTGCAACCTGCAACCTGCAACCTGCAACCTGCAACCTGCAACCTGCAACCTGCAACCTGCAACCTGCAACCTGCAACCTGCAACCTGCAACCTGCAACCTGCAACCTGCAACCTGCAACCTGCAACCTGCACCCTGCACCCTGCATTATACACCGTCCGCCACACACCTAGGTTACGTACAGGCGATTGCGGGACAATGTCACTGTCTCCTATAGTTAAACTATTAATACTGACTTTTGCAAGCTGCTGTTTGGTACCTCGCAAAAGAAGTTCGGTTTTAATATCATTCATAAGTAGCTTGTCCTGAGACATCATCTCCTGATATCTTGAGTGCAGCGTTCGACGGTAACAACTGCATCAGCTTGTCCAGACTGCTCTTTGTGACTAAGGGACAAACTACAGCTGCGTGTCGTTAGCATAACAATGCACATTAGGGAGTGATGATTCAGCACTGATTCAAAGTAGAAGAATCGTTAAGGTCTTGAATTAAATTATCTAAAATCTACCAGTTTTGTCTGTAAATAACAGTGTGGGACAATCACGAACGGAACCACAGATCCGTGCTAGGTGAAGGCCCAAGATCGAATTGGAATTTAGAAGTTGATTTTTGAGAAGGGAGGAAAACCAGAGAACCCGGAGAAAAACCCTCGAAGCACAGGAGAGAACCAACAAACAACTCTACTCACATACGAAACCGAGTACGGCGGGACTCGAACTCGGGTCGCATTGGTGAGAGGCGGCGCATTAGCAGCGCACGCCACGCGTGCCACCCGTGCCTCCCGTATCTAGTATAGGCTAGCCCCTAGGATTTGTCTCCTATAATGATAAAAAATGTAAAAGTAGTATGGCGTATTCCTCGTTTGTCACTTGTGTTTCGGCTTTTATTCTAAATTCAACTGGGCTTTTGCCCAGTTTGTCTAACACAGTATTTTTCACTTCCCGTCAAATAGAGACAAATAGTATTAAGTTCACTGAAGCGGAAGCGCTTGATGCACTTTGTGAAGAATTGTTGAAGGAATGGTAAATCTTCTAAGTAATTTTCCAATGAGGTCAGGAGTGTTAGCGATGTAGTGTAGGCAAGCAAATCCAATGATCTTGTCTTGTGACACTTTTTTTCCAACATCTTTACTGCGGTTTTCGATATTCTGAGAACTCGGTTATTGCGACCTGCACGCTGTACTTTGTTTTTTCGCTGCCGTCCATCAAAAATAATCAGTTAGTACCTTTTATGTTTTTGACTGGAGGCAGCGAAAAACCAAATTCACAACAAGCCGTGGGAATGTCTGAGTCGCAAAATATCGAAAACCACAGTAATAAAAAAAGGTCTGTTTGGTTTTAAAAAGTTGAATGAACTGGAACATTAAGCTTTAAAGACTTTTCCTCCTAAAACAATGAGACAACCGATTTCCTGATATGTGCATGCGTCTCCGTTTTTAATACGAACGTTTCTTTTTATACTTTCGTCAGTCAAATGAAATTGCAGGATCATCCAATAACTCAGAAAGCCGTAGATCCCCTTCTTCTTTGGGTACACCAATGACTAACTCTTCAAATGCCGAAGATGGACTTGCAGAGAGATTGCGCAATACACATCTTCGTGATGAGACTCCCTACGAATGGCTGGAAGATTATCCTTGGCAAGATCATCAAGCTAATGATAGCTTAAATACTGAACCCTTTGCTAACCTGATCAGCTGTTCAAAAAAATACCCAGTCAGCGAAAAATGGAAACGGAAGGGTAAAATTGATCTTCAAAAAGTTTACGATAACCTTCCCAGTTTTATACAAGAGATGAAACAGAACGAGACCCAAACTGATGATGGCCAGAGACAGAACAAATCTCTAAGAGAAGGACATTATACAGCTAAGTCTTTACCTGGTACCATGACCAATAAAGATTTTAAGGAGCAGAATCTCGATGTCAACGGAGACATGCTAAAAGTGAGTGTCCCTAAACATAAGAAAACGTTCTTAGAAGAGTCTGGCTTTACGTCAGCCAAGCGCCCTAATCTTACTAGAAGATGGATTTTTATTCCTTCATATAAGCGCGCAAACTGTGGTCTTTTTGACTGGAGTGAAGCGGGCATAGATGAAGAGATCACCATTAGAATAATCGTAGTACGGCCAAGTGAGTTTGAGGAATATCAGAAGCATTGTGGTGATTATTTGCCCATCATTAGTCTCCCAGACAACAAAATAGGTGTCGGGTACGCAAGGTACTGGATTCAAAAGATCGCAACTTCACTGGGCCTCGAGTATATTTGGATGATTGACGATGACGTAAAACAGTTTTATGAAGTTCACCCAGAACGTAAACCATCAGGAAATAAATACGATTCACGTCGCCGAAAATTCGATGGAGTTTTTGAGAAATTTGAAATCATTGTTAAAGACGCGAATGTAAGTGACGGCAAATTGGTTGCAATAAGTCCCGTAGTTTTCCGCCCACATAATTTAGAAAATAAAGAAGCCTTTGTGCGTAAGCCTCCTAGAGTTGCAGTATTCCTAAATCTAAAGCTCATCAATGAAAAAGGCGTTAGTTATCGCCCTGAGCTTGTAAGGTTTGAGGACATGTTATTTGGTAAAGAATGCGAGGAAAAAAACCTCAAAGTGATAATGTGGCGACGAGTTCAAGTTTACTGCATGAATTGGAGAAAAAAAGGAAGTGGTTCGCCTGGTGGTGGTGGTGATGGTGGTGTTGGTGAAGGTGGTGTATTCCCTGCTCCCCACTCTACGCTAGTGCTCCCACCCGCCTTCAAATTTATTCTCGTTCTCCTCCTGCTCCTCCTTGTTTTTGTCTCCTCGTCCTCCTAATTAATGCTCCTCGCCGTTCCTCCTTCTTCTTCTCCTTCTCCTTCGACGTCAAAATGTCGACTATGACGTATGCTCAAAGATTTTGTTTTTCTTCACATCCACATTTTTAATCAATGAACGAAATGATCCCAACATAGATTCAACATATGTTGGGTGAATTTATGTCGAGTCAAAAGACGGGACATTTTTTCAGGGTCTTTAAAATTTACGGTAAGTAGATATGCCCTAAATCGGATTTTTTTGATAGGGCTCATGAAGGAGAACAGGTAAGGAGAAAGTGCTGCCTTTGTAATTACATCTACAAATGGTTAGACTTTCAAGTGGCTCAGATGACCATTTTAAATGGTGGTCCCGTCTCTCCACACGATCTAACCCTGTATTGGAGGGACATAAAAGAACCACTGAGGACGTAAAGAAACCCTGGCAGTGACCATCCTCAGTGCCTGCACCTCATACTAACCATTTCTTATGATGGTAAATTGCATAAAAAGCAATCTGTCATTCACAACTCAATGTAAAGCGCATTTGATTATATCCATTGAGAAAGGACGCTAGGTGAATTAGTACCGACAAGGTTACAGTAAATCAATATTTATTTATTTATCTATTTATTTATTGTTATTATTTATTTATTATTATTTTTATTATTTTTATTCATTTACTTATTTTTAATTAATTAATTAATTTGTTTTAGTTTTTTTTTCCTAAGCGCGCGAATTTGTTTAATTTAATGCGCGCACACACGGCATGGTTTGATCGCTTTTTTCTTTGTCAATATATAACGTTTTTCATTTCCCTGGGTCGAGTACTAGGCCGAAAGCTCGGAACATATTTATCAAATCTATGGTTGATAAGACAAATTATCATGAATTGTAATTCAGTTTTCAGAGTCATACGACATCTAAATGATAAATCGTTATTGAATATCAATTATTGATTATTAATGACAAATAGACCTTGATTCTCACAACAAGATACAGCACCCAAACATTGATTGTTTCTTGATGGTCGCTGGGGCGTTTTTCACAGCTTCAGATACTTTTTTAGCTTCTTTGTCTGCTGCTGTAGCGTGTTTTATAATGTCTGGACGGTTGATTCGTTGTGATAAACAAAGATTGATATCTAATATCTAATATAGGATATGTATCTAATTATTAAAGATTATTTAAGATTTATAGCTAACACATTAGTCAAATCCAACTAGTTGGTCTATCATCAAATGTTGCGTTCTCATTGCATGAGAAATTTCAAGTACTTTTAAAATTTAACAAGAAAACTAGTTGTAAAAGACAACGTTTCGCTGTCGTCTCGACAACATCATCAGGTCTAATGAAAACTGTAAAACACCTGAGATGTTGTCGAGATGAATATTTTATTATATAATTACCAATGAAATATCTAATTTTCTCTATTTCGAAAACTTGATATCTTCACACGTGAAAATAACATGTTATTTCCACGTGTGAAGATAACATCATTGCGATGGCTATTCAAAAATACACGGAAAGAATTGCCTGAAAAAGCCAAAACATACTTCATTGATAATTATATAATAAACAGAATATTACATGGCCACTTGGAGATAGGAATTTTATCTTCTCGTGTTGAAAATCTCTTTTCCATACTCGAAGATAAATTTCGTATCTCCGCGCGCCCATGTAATATCCTCTATGCATTCCTAAAAGTACCTTTTATCAAACTCTTAGAATTAAAATATTAATTAAATTAATTAATTTTAATTAATTTTAAGAACTTTTAAAATTTAAATGTTGCAATGCTTAATATTCAAGTTTATATAAAGGATTTTCTTATTCGCTGGACAACCTGTCATTTTAATTTAAAAAATCTTATCCCGCCGGAGTTCTATTCTTAAATGAAATTTGAGCTTAGAATGAATACAACAAAAAGAGATGCAATCGTCTAGTACTTACCGATGTCGTCTTTTTGCTTTTCGAGCTGCTTGTCTTCTTCGTTGTATCTGATTTAAAAACAACAAAAATAAGGCAATTCAAAATAGGGATCGGCTGGGTCTGGACTGGTACAACCTTTGGACTGATTTAAGTCATGGCATGGCTAACTCACAGATAGAACCCTGAAACAACCTCTGGGCTGATCTAAGTCAGGGCATGGCTAACTCACAGATAGAACCCTGAAACAACCTCTGGGCTGATCTAAGCCAGGGCATGGCTAACTCACAGATAGAACCTTGAATTAACCTCTAGAAAGATAAAAGTAAGAACGAAATAACCACGATTTTAGCTTAAGACAATTTTAGCTTACTTCTCGTCCTGAATGCCGCAACTCGCAGCCCGACGTCGACATCCAGCAGGCTAATTTGCAGATAATCACATGGTCGGATTCTATGTAAAGAAATCCAAAAATATCTGTAAAATTCCAAAAGGAATATTTAAAAAAATAGCCCTGTCGGTTAAAATAAAACTTTGCCTTTAGATGTGATCAATTGTTATTGTCCACTATTTTGGTTTTATTTTCTCCCAACGCATGCGCAGTGCGTTTTTCACCAGTGTCACCACAGCGGTTTTTGTTTGAAATTTCCAAGATGGCGGCTGAAATACGAAAGCGATTAAAAACGCGCTAAAAATATACAGAAATCATTCTGTCGTGCTCCCTTGGATCACTGTATCCGATGTGGCTTTCTAGAGAGGAACGCAATGCACCTATCAATGTAAACCCCGTGGAGGGGGGGGGGGGGTGTGGGCAAAGAGTGGGGATTTGAGCGCGTTTGTTGTTCCCTCCTTCGGGCATTTGATCTGTTATGTCTTATGAATATTAATCATTATGTAACCTGAGCGCATGCGCAGTAGTATGTTAGAGATTGAGCCTCGTGTAGCTCCACGCCATGTTTATGGTTAAGTAAATAAGTGAATTCAGAGTTCTAGAGTGGTTTCTTCGAGTTTACAGACACAGCATGATCGTTTTAGGGCCCGCGGATCGGACCATTTGATTAGCCTGCGAACAGACTGGGGACCAGTGGGAATTCGTGCGTCACTTAGGTTCGCAATCTATTTTAGATATTATCGATTCTTAAAACTCGGCACATAAGAAATTAAGTTATTTTTGTCAGCATAAAAGCAGGTTTAATTAATTAATTTTCTCCCACGTTTTTTAAATAAACAGTAAGCTTATTCCTAACTTGTGCTATTTGTTTTTCTAATTTTTTTGGTATTTTTAACTATAGTTATAAAGATATTTAATTAGTCAGGTATTTGATTCTATACTTTGTTTTCCTATTAATATAAAATGGTTGATATTGTATAAACCGAATAAAATATTCATAGGCTCTGAAAGATCCATCACAATATTGTATTTGGCTAGCATTTTATTACTTCTGACCAAGAACAGTTAAGTGTATCGGCACTTACACAAGAAATGCTCGAGCCTTTCATCTTCTCCACATCCAAGAGTACATGATGCTAATTCACAATAACCAAACTTCTTTAACTGAATATTTGTGTACAAAAACCTATTTAGGATCTTGAATTAAAATTCCCATGTCTGAGTGTTTAAAGTAACTTGGAAAGGCAAAGTATAGATTTTTTCCCAATCAAAAGAACAATTTGAGTAAATTGCATTATATCTCTCTTGAGCTGTAGGCACCACAAATAGTTTCGAAGCGAATTCCTTATAAAAATCTTTGGAAGTAACTTTGGTTATGTCAGTTTTGACTGAATTTATAAAAACTCCCAGACTTTTGGAGTCATAAACAGCCATGCGCATTACGTCTCCCTGTTGAAAAATCCCTTCTCGCCATTCACGAGGAATCGCGTTAATCAGACCAAACCAAGTTAAGTAATTATCATCCCTCAGACCTTAAGCCTTCAATTTCTCCCACTGCAAGAAGCCTCCATTGCGACTTAACACGTCAACCAGTCTATGGATTCCAATCATTGTGTAATTTGGGAAGAAACATGACATTTTATTCACCCTAATAAACTCGTTATTCCATACAATCTGATGTAATAAATCTCGTATTGTCTCTACTTGTTTATGTGGAAAGGATAAACGAACTATTTTCAAACATGAGTGATTACGAAGCTCTAAACAAACATACTTTTTGCCACAAAACAAGCATTCTAGGTATGTCATAAAGCACTTTACACTTGGTTTTACTATGGAAATCACTAGTGGTAAAACATGCGTTGGAATGCACGTCTCGCGGCGGTAGATTTATGTGCCACGTGATGAGATTTTTGTGTACCAAATGAAATCGAATAAAATTTAGAAATCTGATTGCATTGGCTTTAATATAACAGGCTTTAGGGAATTCTTTGCTTTTTGACGTGAGAAATATTTGCGAACAAATATAAACCTTTTTAACGACACTCAAATACCAACATTTGCGTTCTGTTTTGCTGTGTTCATAATCTTTACATCAATTAACATGGAATTTTGTCTTTTTCAGCACCTTCTTCATCGGTTTAATTAATCAAATAATTTTCTGAGTGAGTAAAAAAGTCTATGCAAACAGGTAGGGCGTCAATTTGAATCGACGCTTTAGCGTAACGCTTGTTTTCTGGGAAACTGGCTATTTTTACATCGCAATCCTAATAAGGTCACAAGCTCGCATTCCTGACACGAGTAAAAAACGTCTGCGCATGCTCTGGATCCGTATGTAAATTGGTCAAAACTTTTGTCAATCTCGTACCCATTCATCTCGTACGCCCTTATTTCTTACTGCGCATGATCGACGAAATAATTGGGCTCTGGAAAACTCCAATATTTCCTGTGTTGTGATTGGTTCTCGAGAACAAAGGAAGATACCGGAAGTAAAATTACAGTACTAGGGAAGATAAACAAGATGGCGTCTCGAATTCAGCACACCAAAAAAGCCTGTAGGGCCGGATTTTTCAAAGTTTTGCCGGTTTTGTAATGGAAATTGTATTGATGTCCATCCAATAGATATTTTCGGAGTTAATTTAACTGAAAACTATCTTCAAAACCTAATTTTCCAAGCACAAATTCACATGCTTGTTGAACATTTTGAATTTACCTAGTCTGTCATAATGCGCATGTGCGAGAAACCTAGAATCTGGGTCTTCCGGTTTGGAGTTTTCCAGAGCCCAATTATTTCGTCGAGCATGCGCAGTAAGAAATAAGGGCTCTGGGTACCAGATTGAACTTTCGTAAATTTGACTTTCAAACATGCCTTATGATTGGACTTCACCAAATGCCAAAACTTAGTGTCCATGCTTGAAACTTAAGACTAATTCTTTCATGTGTTTGTTAATAAAGTATCTTGGTCTGACAAAAGTATACTCGCGAAATTTTTTGTATACTATGAGAAGACAAACATTTGTCTTCTCACTCAAACTCTACAAAATTCTTAGAAAACGTGCTGAAGTGCACGCATGCGCAAACTTTTTTCTCTAGTGTATTCCTAAAAATAATCAGCAACTTTGCTGTTTGCTTCGGTTCGAAGAATGGAAGCAAAATATTGTTTTCACGGTTCGCCTAATATGGAGAGTGGTTGCCATGGAGATAATGACGCAATGAACGGCAAAAGGCGGGCTTTCGCAGGCGAAGGGTTTCATTCTAGCCTGACTGCAAGGTTAAGCACGGCACACTAATTTTGTCTTGCTTTTATTACTTTTAAGAATCGTTGTAAACATCTTAGGACCTTTCTCCCTCAAGGTCTTTTTTCGCCTAACACTGCATTCGGGAGGGACCAGGTTTCCTCCTAAAAAGGGGGTTTTGCCTGGCGGGCAGTAGGCGAGCTTGTACCAGAGATAATCCCTCAAACGGGTCTTGTACACAACAACAAAATGATTTAATAAACGGAGCCTGCAGTATGTCTTTGTTGGCGGGGCAATATATCGGAACAATGTGTGCCGACTGTCCAGCTTTCTAACTGCATGCCAGCAGTCAGCTTCCAATGTATCAGAATAAAGTTGTTTGAGTGTTTGATGGTCCAGGGATACAGTAGGGAATAGGGAAAACGCATAATTTTTAAGTCTCTTTAACCATTTGAAATTTAAAAAATAACGGAATTATCTATTTTATTTGACAAGCAATAGAAATGTGGTATTGTGTTTAGATACTTTTGATTGATTTGATGTTATTGTGAGAGATATGGTTTATTTTTGTAAATCTGCGTAATTGCTGGCCCGTAAAAATGAGACACTCAACCCAAAACAATTATTTCGAATCTTATATTGAAGAACTATTTCAACAAAATCTATTGTTTTTAAGATCATCAGCTCAAACAGATTAACGTTTTTCCACCAGTTACAAACTTGTACAAATGCTGAAAAGCAATCCAACCAAATTTCCAAGCAGAAGATTGGAACGACCAAAAACCTTTTTAAAAATTGAATAATATGCAGTCTAGCTCGTCACGCATCATGTCCTTTGACTGTAAAATGCGCTACTTCTAACAACATAAATTATTCAACATTTCTAAGAATTCAAAGGGAAGTTCCCTAAAACAAATACTTTAAAAATTCCCTCGACAGTATATTGCATGGATATAGTAATTCAGACCTTTTCTAACATAGTTCAAGTGAATTCGGAATATATATTCAAGGCAGTTGTTGGTTGGTCGATTTCAAGGTTAGTGTTAAACCCATGTATTTTCCATTTGCACCCGTTGTTTGGCGTCTTTGAATACAAAAGATATTAAGTGATTTTCAAAGATACCCTAACATAATAAAACTAATTAAATAAAGTAACAAATAAATATGAAAATAGGTTAAAAAGTTAAAAAAGTTAGAAGTAATAAAAAATAAGTATAACAGTAATGATGAAAGGGTAAATTATACACCGTGAAAAGATGAAAAAACTTTTGAAAAAACTTCGAAACGTCAGTAAGTTTTTTCATCTTTTTCACGGTGTAAAATTTACCTTTTCATCATTACTGTTTCATTAGAAACATCGACGCAGCTCACACTAGTTTTTAGCTAGTTATATCTTAAAATAAGTATACATAAATACAGAAAAATATAAATAATTAAAACAGTTATTATTTTTATAGCTATGTAAATATATATCTCAGTAACAAATATATTGAAATTTCTGTGTCTGTATATGTAATCTAGTCAGAGTAATTTTCTAAATTCTTTTAAATTTGGGGCATTTCTTACAGAGTTATCTAGATTGTTCCATTCCTTCGCCGCATGAAAACTAAAACATTGTTTGCAGCCGCAAATTGTGCGAACAGCAGGAAGAGGTATTTCTGAACGGCGGCAAGTACAATAATTATGTATAGATTTGTTTGTTAAGAAATTGAAATGCAACGATGGTATACACTCAATTGAAGAATTGTTGTCGGGTTAAGAAACATAGAACATAGAAGCTGAGACCAAAATAGCACATGGGAAATGACATAATTATATCATAATTTATTCATTTGCGCGTCATCCATGCAGTCGTTTTAGAATGCCATAAGCGTATTCAGTATAATATTCTACCCTATGTATTGTCATTAATGAGGTATGAGGCATCCGCTCTGGCCTGGAACAATGCCCAGGTAACCCAGAGTGTAATGTTTTTTTATCCCGCTTGCTCGCGGATGAGGCGGGTGGGTCGACGTCTGTACTCTTCCCGTTAATTTGAATGAAGTGGCACCAGAGGGACCACGCTTCCCTTTATATATACTTTATTTGCATATTACAATTTCCTAGGGTATTCATCATAATATTCACACTGACTGTGAATAGAAGGGTAAGATGAAACCTTCCATCCTTTCTCAGCTGGTGGATGCCATTCTCGGCTCGTGCATTTCATCTGGCTACGGGACAATGACTCTCGTAATGCCCCTCTGCCCGTCAGTTTTACCACGCCGATTATTTAATGCATGTCAATTTAACGCTCAACAAACTAGAACTTTAATACATTTTCTTGAAACGCTCAACAAGCCACATACCTTGAAAACCCTTCATTGAAACGCTCAACAAGCCACATACCTTGAAAACCCTTCATTGAAACGCTCAACAAGCCACATACCTTGAAAACCCTTCAATGAAACGCTCAACAAGCCACATACCTTGAAAACCCCTCATTGAAACGCTCAACAAACCACAGAGCTCCAATACATTTTACACTTCATTGAAACGCTAAACAATCCACAGAGCTTGAAAACACTTTAATCACTGAAACGCTCAACAATCCACAGAGCTCTAATACACTTTCTACTTCATTGAAACGCTAAACAATCCACGGAGCTTGAAAACATTTCATTTAAGCGCTCAATAAACCACGAAGCTTGAAAACATTCCATTGAAACTCTAAACGATCCACAGAGCTTGAAAACACTTTAATCACTGAAACGCTCAACAATCCACAGAGCTTGAAAACCACGGAGCTTGAAAACACTTCACTTCGCTTCGACAAACGACAAAGCTGAAAATAATTCCTTTCGACGAACAACAAACCACGCGACTTGAATGCGCTTCATTAAATCGCTCAACAATCCGCAGAGCTTGAAAACACTTTATTTAAACGCTTCAGGAGACGACAGAGCTGAAAACCATTCATTTGAACGCTCAACGAACCCCAGAACTTTAACAGCGCAAATTAATAAAACTAAACGATAGGGAAAACACCAAGTTCTGAAACTTCTGAACTCTGAAGAATGAAATAACAAGATGGCCTTTCAACAAGAATCTAACTAGACCAGAACTTGGTCACACGAGGATTAAGATTACTATCGTTCACCTCTTAGCAGGTTGTGGAGCGTTCTGTCCTGGCTCATTTTGACCAACATTAGGAACTTCTCTCCACGGATCAGCAACAGTAAGAACTGTGCCTGTCTTACATCTCCTGGCGATAGCCGAAGAGGAACCTGTTCGTAACTTTCCAAGAAATGGGCGAGCAAGCGGGATCGGTAATTCAATGAAAGACGTCTGTACTCTTCCCGTTAATTTGAATGAAGTGGCACCAGACGGACCACGCTTCCCTTTATATATACTCTATTTGCATATTACAATTCCCTAGGGTATTCATCATAATATTCACACTGACTGTGAATAGTGGATGATGCCACGGGTCGCCAGTCACAGCATGCATCTAATTAACGTACTTCCCATGTGCCATTTCGGTCTCAGCTTCTATGTTCTATGTTTCTGAACCCGACAACGATCTTCAATTAAGTGTATCTAGGAAGGGATAGGTTATTGTTTGAGTTTTTCGAAGTCACGTGACATTGACCCTGCACACAGTGAAAACAAAACATAACTTAAACTATAGAGTAGCGTCGTAAGATTAGGTAATTTTGTAGATTTCTTCCATATTTCACAATGAAAATACTATATATTCAACTCGATTCTTGCTTTCGTCCTTGGGAACTTCCGAACATCCTCTTTTTGCATACTTGCCAAAAGTTAAGGAATCATCCAGAAAACTTCGCAATAATACAGTTCCCTAATGTAAATACGGAGCGCTTTGAGCAATCGTTTGTAAATAGCTTATTTTTTATTATAATTATGGTTATAATATATGTTGATTCTTATATATATATATCTTTAGTTTTTTGACATTACTTGTATAAGTTGTATAAATACAAAACGACAACGATTACTGTCCATTGTGGAGCAATGTCAAGGTCAAGCCGGTCAAGATAATCAGGTGATCAAAAACACTGGCTTTCCAATGGGGATAGCATCTTTCACATTTAGCAGACTGCCTATTTGTAAGCGAAGTGCAAGCTAAGATTACATGTATATTAACTTTTTCACTGTAGCGTTTATATTGTGTTTGTTTGTTATCATTAGAACACTCACGCTGAAATACAATAAAAAATAGTCTGAAAAACCCTCCTGAACTGTAACCCACAACCTGTAACCCACAACCTGAAACCCACAACCTGAAACCCGCAACCCGCAACCTGCAACCGCAACCTGCAACCTGCAACCTGCAACCTGCAACCTGCAACCTGACCTGCAACCTGCAACCTGCAACCTGCAACCTGCAACCTGCAACCTGCAACCTGCAACCTGCAACCTGCAACCTGCAACCTGCAACCTGCAACCTGCACCCAACCTGCAACCTGCAACCTGCAACCTGCAACCTGCAACCTGCAACCTGCAACCTGCACCCTGCACCCTGCATTATACACCGTCCGCCACACACCTAGGTTACGTACAGGCGATTGCGGGACAATGTCACTGTCTCCTATAGTTAAACTATTAATACTGACTTTTGCAAGCTGCTGTTTGGTACCCTCGCAAAAGAAGTTCGGTTTTAATATCATTCATAAGTAGCTTGTCCTGAGACATCATCTCCTGATATCTTGAGTGCAGCGTTCGACGGTAACAACTGCATCAGCTTGTCCAGACTGCTCTTTGTGACTAAGGGACAAACTACAGCTGCGTGTCGTTAGCATAACAATGCACATTAGGGAGTGATGATTCAGCACTGATTCAAAGTAGAAGAATCGTTAAGGTCTTGAATTAAATTATCTAAAATCTACCAGTTTTGTCTGTAAATAACAGTGTGGGACAATCACGAACGGAACCACAGATCCGTGCTAGGTGAAGGCCCAAGATCGAATTGGAATTTAGAAGTTGATTTTTGAGAAGGGAGGAAAACCAGAGAACCCGGAGAAAAACCCTCGAAGCACAGGAGAGAACCAACAAACAACTCTACTCACATACGAAACCGAGTACGGCGGGACTCGAACTCGGGTCGCATTGGTGAGAGGCGGCGCATTAGCAGCGCACGCCACGCGTGCCACCCGTGCCTCCCGTATCTAGTATAGGCTAGCCCCTAGGATTTGTCTCCTATAATGATAAAAAATGTAAAAGTAGTATGGCGTATTCCTCGTTTGTCACTTGTGTTTCGGCTTTTATTCTAAATTCAACTGGGCTTTTGCCCAGTTTGTCTAACACAGTATTTTTCACTTCCCGTCAAATAGAGACAAATAGTATTAAGTTCACTGAAGCGGAAGCGCTTGATGCACTTTGTGAAGAATTGTTGAAGGAATGGTAAATCTTCTAAGTAATTTTCCAATGAGGTCAGGAGTGTTAGCGATGTAGTGTAGGCAAGCAAATCCAATGATCTTGTCTTGTGACACTTTTTTTCCAACATCTTTACTGCGGTTTTCGATATTCTGAGAACTCGGTTATTGCGACCTGCACGCTGTACTTTGTTTTTTCGCTGCCGTCCATCAAAAATAATCAGTTAGTACCTTTTATGTTTTTGACTGGAGGCAGCGAAAAACCAAATTCACAACAAGCCGTGGGAATGTCTGAGTCGCAAAATATCGAAAACCACAGTAATAAAAAAAAGGTCTGTTTGGTTTTAAAAAAGTTGAATGAACTGGAACATTAAGCTTTAAAGACTTTTCCTCCTAAAACAATGAGACAACCGATTTCCTGATATGTGCATGCGTCTCCGTTTTTAATACGAACGTTTCTTTTTATACTTTCGTCAGTCAAATGAAATTGCAGGATCATCCAATAACTCAGAAAGCCGTAGATCCCCTTCTTCTTTGGGTACACCAATGACTAACTCTTCAAATGCCGAAGATGGACTTGCAGAGAGATTGCGCAATACACATCTTCGTGATGAGACTCCCTACGAATGGCTGGAAGATTATCCTTGGCAAGATCATCAAGCTAATGATAGCTTAAATACTGAACCCTTTGCTAACCTGATCAGCTGTTCAAAAAAATACCCAGTCAGCGAAAAATGGAAACGGAAGGGTAAAATTGATCTTCAAAAAGTTTACGATAACCTTCCCAGTTTTATACAAGAGATGAAACAGAACGAGACCCAAACTGATGATGGCCAGAGACAGAACAAATCTCTAAGAGAAGGACATTATACAGCTAAGTCTTTACCTGGTACCATGACCAATAAAGATTTTAAGGAGCAGAATCTCGATGTCAACGGAGACATGCTAAAAGTGAGTGTCCCTAAACATAAGAAAACGTTCTTAGAAGAGTCTGGCTTTACGTCAGCCAAGCGCCCTAATCTTACTAGAAGATGGATTTTTATTCCTTCATATAAGCGCGCAAACTGTGGTCTTTTTGACTGGAGTGAAGCGGGCATAGATGAAGAGATCACCATTAGAATAATCGTAGTACGGCCAAGTGAGTTTGAGGAATATCAGAAGCATTGTGGTGATTATTTGCCCATCATTAGTCTCCCAGACAACAAAATAGGTGTCGGGTACGCAAGGTACTGGATTCAAAAGATCGCAACTTCACTGGGCCTCGAGTATATTTGGATGATTGACGATGACGTAAAACAGTTTTATGAAGTTCACCCAGAACGTAAACCATCAGGAAATAAATACGATTCACGTCGCCGAAAATTCGATGGAGTTTTTGAGAAATTTGAAATCATTGTTAAAGACGCGAATGTAAGTGACGGCAAATTGGTTGCAATAAGTCCCGTAGTTTTCCGCCCACATAATTTAGAAAATAAAGAAGCCTTTGTGCGTAAGCCTCCTAGAGTTGCAGTATTCCTAAATCTAAAGCTCATCAATGAAAAAGGCGTTAGTTATCGCCCTGAGCTTGTAAGGTTTGAGGACATGTTATTTGGTAAAGAATGCGAGGAAAAAAACCTCAAAGTGATAATGTGGCGACGAGTTCAAGTTTACTGCATGAATTGGAGAAAAAAAGGAAGTGGTTCGCCTGGTGGTGGTGGTGATGGTGGTGTTGGTGAAGGTGGTGTATTCCCTGCTCCCCACTCTACGCTAGTGCTCCCACCCGCCTTCAAATTTATTCTCGTTCTCCTCCTGCTCCTCCTTGTTTTTGTCTCCTCGTCCTCCTAATTAATGCTCCTCGCCGTTCCTCCTTCTTCTTCTCCTTCTCCTTCGACGTCAAAATGTCGACTATGACGTATGCTCAAAGATTTTGTTTTTCTTCACATCCACATTTTTAATCAATGAACGAAATGATCCCAACATAGATTCAACATATGTTGGGTGAATTTATGTCGAGTCAAAAGACGGGACATTTTTTCAGGGTCTTTAAAATTTACGGTAAGTAGATATGCCCTAAATCGGATTTTTTGATAGGGCTCATGAAGGAGAACAGGTAAGGAGAAAGTGCTGCCTTTGTAATTACATCTACAAATGGTTAGACTTTCAAGTGGCTCAGATGACCATTTTAAATGGTGGTCCCGTCTCTCCACACGATCTAACCCTGTATTGGAGGGACATAAAAGAACCACTGAGGACGTAAAGAAACCCTGGCAGTGACCATCCTCTGTGCCTGCACCTCATACTAACCATTTCTCATGATGGTAAATTGCATAAAAAGCAATCTGCATTCACAACTCAATGTAAAGCGCATTTGATTATATCCATTGAGAAAGGACGCTAGGTGAATTAGTACCGACAAGGTTACAGTAAATCAATATTTATTTATTTATCTATTTATTTATTGTTATTATTTATTTATTATTATTTTTATTATTTTTATTCATTTACTTATTTTTAATTAATTAATTAATTTGTTTTAGTTTTTTTTCCTAAGCGCGCGAATTTGTTTAATTTAATGCGCGCACACACGGCATGGTTTGATCGCTTTTTTCTTTGTCAATATATAACGTTTTTCATTTCCCTGGGTCGAGTACTAGGCCGAAAGCTCGGAACATATTTATCAAATCTATGGTTGATAAGACAAATTATCATGAATTGTAATTCAGTTTTCAGAGTCATACGACATCTAAATGATAAATCGTTATTGAATATCAATTATTGATTATTAATGACAAATAGACCTTGATTCTCACAACAAGATACAGCACCCAAACATTGATTGTTTCTTGATGGTCGCTGGGGCGTTTTTCACAGCTTCAGATACTTTTTTAGCTTCTTTGTCTGCTGCTGTAGCGTGTTTTATAATGTCTGGACGGTTGATTCGTTGTGATAAACAAAGATTGATATCTAATATCTAATATAGGATATGTATCTAATTATTAAAGATTATTTAAGATTTATAGCTAACACATTAGTCAAATCCAACTAGTTGGTCTATCATCAAATGTTGCGTTCTCATTGCATGAGAAATTTCAAGTACTTTTAAAATTTAACAAGAAAACTAGTTGTAAAAGACAACGTTTCGCTGTCGTCTCGACAACATCATCAGGTCTAATGAAAACTGTAAAACACCTGAGATGTTGTCGAGATGAATATTTTATTATATAATTACCAATGAAATATCTAATTTTCTCTATTTCGAAAACTTGATATCTTCACACGTGAAAATAACATGTTATTTCCACGTGTGAAGATAACATCATTGCGATGGCTATTCAAAAATACACGGAAAGAATTGCCTGAAAAAGCCAAAACATACTTCATTGATAATTATATAATAAACAGAATATTACATGGCCACTTGGAGATAGGAATTTTATCTTCTCGTGTTGAAAATCTCTTTTCCATACTCGAAGATAAATTTCGTATCTCCGCGCGCCCATGTAATATCCTCTATGCATTCCTAAAAGTACCTTTTATCAAACTCTTAGAATTAAAATATTAATTAAATTAATTAATTTTAATTAATTTTAAGAACTTTTAAAATTTAAATGTTGCAATGCTTAATATTCAAGTTTATATAAAGGATTTTCTTATTCGCTGGACAACCTGTCATTTTAATTTAAAAAATCTTATCCCGCCGGAGTTCTATTCTTAAATGAAATTTGAGCTTAGAATGAATACAACAAAAAGAGATGCAATCGTCTAGTACTTACCGATGTCGTCTTTTTGCTTTTCGAGCTGCTTGTCTTCTTCGTTGTATCTGATTTAAAAACAACAAAAATAAGGCAATTCAAAATAGGGATCGGCTGGGTCTGGACTGGTACAACCTTTGGACTGATTTAAGTCATGGCATGGCTAACTCACAGATAGAACCCTGAAACAACCTCTGGGCTGATCTAAGTCAGGGCATGGCTAACTCACAGATAGAACCCTGAAACAACCTCTGGGCTGATCTAAGCCAGGGCATGGCTAACTCACAGATAGAACCTTGAATTAACCTCTAGAAAGATAAAAGTAAGAACGAAATAACCAAGATTTTAGCTTAAGACAATTTTAGCTTACTTCTCGTCCTGAATGCCGCAACTCGCAGCCCGACGTCGACATCCAGCAGGCTAATTTGCAGATAATCACATGGTCGGATTCTATGTAAAGAAATCCAAAAATATCTGTAAAATTCCAAAAGGAATATTTAAAAAAATAGCCCTGTCGGTTAAAATAAAACTTTGCCTTTAGATGTGATCAATTGTTATTGTCCACTATTTTGGTTTTATTTTCTCCCAACGCATGCGCAGTGCGTTTTTCACCAGTGTCACCACAGCGGTTTTTGTTTGAAATTTCCAAGATGGCGGCTGAAATACGAAAGCGATTAAAAACGCGCTAAAAATATACAGAAATCATTCTGTCGTGCTCCCTTGGATCACTGTATCCGATGTGGCTTTCTAGAGAGGAACGCAATGCACCTATCAATGTAAACCCCGTGGAGGGGGGGGGGGGGGGGTGTGGGCAAAGAGTGGGGATTTGAGCGCGTTTGTTGTTCCCTCCTTCGGGCATTTGATCTGTTATGTCTTATGAATATTAATCATTATGTAACCTGAGCGCATGCGCAGTAGTATGTTAGAGATTGAGCCTCGTGTAGCTCCACGCCATGTTTATGGTTAAGTAAATAAGTGAATTCAGAGTTCTAGAGTGGTTTCTTCGAGTTTACAGACACAGCATGATCGTTTTAGGGCCCGCGGATCGGACCATTTGATTAGCCTGCGAACAGACTGGGGACCAGTGGGAATTCGTGCGTCACTTAGGTTCGCAATCTATTTTAGATATTATCGATTCTTAAAACTCGGCACATAAGAAATTAAGTTATTTTTGTCAGCATAAAAGCAGGTTTAATTAATTAATTTTCTCCCACGTTTTTTAAATAAACAGTAAGCTTATTCCTAACTTGTGCTATTTGTTTTTCTAATTTTTTTGGTATTTTTAACTATAGTTATAAAGATATTTAATTAGTCAGGTATTTGATTCTATACTTTGTTTTCCTATTAATATAAAATGGTTGATATTGTATAAACCGAATAAAATATTCATAGGCTCTGAAAGATCCATCACAATATTGTATTTGGCTAGCATTTTATTACTTCTGACCAAGAACAGTTAAGTGTATCGGCACTTACACAAAAAATGCTCGAGCCTTTCATCTTCTCCACATCCAAGAGTACATGATGCTAATTCACAATAACCAAACTTCTTTAACTGAATATTTGTGTACAAAAACCTATTTAGGATCTTGAATTAAAATTCCCATGTCTGAGTGTTTAAAGTAACTTGGAAAGGCAAAGTATAGATTTTTTCCCAATCAAAAGAACAATTTGAGTAAATTGCATTATATCTCTCTTGAGCTGTAGGCACCACAAATAGTTTCGAAGCGAATTCCTTATAAAAATCTTTGGAAGTAACTTTGGTTATGTCAGTTTTGACTGAATTTATAAAAACTCCCAGACTTTTGGAGTCATAAACAGCCATGCGCATTACGTCTCCCTGTTGAAAAATCCCTTCTCGCCATTCACGAGGAATCGCGTTAATCAGACCAAACCAAGTTAAGTAATTATCATCCCTCAGACCTTAAGCCTTCAATTTCTCCCACTGCAAGAAGCCTCCATTGCGACTTAACACGTCAACCAGTCTATGGATTCCAATCATTGTGTAATTTGGGAAGAAACATGACATTTTATTCACCCTAATAAACTCGTTATTCCATACAATCTGATGTAATAAATCTCGTATTGTCTCTACTTGTTTATGTGGAAAGGATAAACGAACTATTTTCAAACATGAGTGATTACGAAGCTCTAAACAAACATACTTTTTGCCACAAAACAAGCATTCTAGGTATGTCATAAAGCACTTTACACTTGGTTTTACTATGGAAATCACTAGTGGTAAAACATGCGTTGGAATGCACGTCTCGCGGCGGTAGATTTATGTGCCACGTGATGAGATTTTTGTGTACCAAATGAAATCGAATAAAATTTAGAAATCTGATTGCATTGGCTTTAATATAACAGGCTTTAGGGAATTCTTTGCTTTTTGACGTGAGAAATATTTGCGAACAAATATAAACCTTTTTAATGACACTCAAATACCAACATTTGCGTTCTGTTTTGCTGTGTTCATAATCTTTACATCAATTAACATGGAATTTTGTCTTTTTCAGCACCTTCTTCATCGGTTTAATTAATCAAATAATTTTCTGAGTGAGTAAAAAAGTCTATGCAAACAGGTAGGGCGTCAATTTGAATCGACGCTTTAGCGTAACGCTTGTTTTCTGGGAAACTGGCTATTTTTACATCGCAATCCTAATAAGGTCACAAGCTCGCATTCCTGACACGAGTAAAAAACGTCTGCGCATGCTCTGGATCCGTATGTAAATTGGTCAAAACTTTTGTCAATCTCGTACCCATTCATCTCGTACGCCCTTATTTCTTACTGCGCATGATCGACGAAATAATTGGGCTCTGGAAAACTCCAATATTTCCTGTGTTGTGATTGGTTCTCGAGAACAAAGGAAGATACCGGAAGTAAAATTACAGTACTAGGGAAGATAAACAAGATGGCGTCTCGAATTCAGCACACCAAAAAAGCCTGTAGGGCCGGATTTTTCAAAGTTTTGCCGGTTTTGTAATGGAAATTGTATTGATGTCCATCCAATAGATATTTTCGGAGTTAATTTAACTGAAAACTATCTTCAAAACCTAATTTTCCAAGCGCAAATTCACATGCTTGTTGAACATTTTGAATTTACCTAGTCTGTCATAATGCGCATGTGCGAGAAACCTAGAATCTGGGTCTTCCGGTTTGGAGTTTTCCAGAGCCCAATTATTTCGTCGAGCATGCGCAGTAAGAAATAAGGGCTCTGGGTACCAGATTGAACTTTCGTAAATTTGACTTTCAAACATGCCTTATGATTGGACTTCACCAAATGCCAAAACTTAGTGTCCATGCTTGAAACTTAAGACTAATTCTTTCATGTGTTTGTTAATAAAGTATCTTGGTCTGACAAAAGTATACTCGCGAAATTTTTTGTATACTATGAGAAGACAAACATTTGTCTTCTCACTCAAACTCTACAAAATTCTTAGAAAACGTGCTGAAGTGCACGCATGCGCAAACTTTTTTCTCTAGTGTATTCCTAAAAATAATCAGCAACTTTGCTGTTTGCTTCGGTTCGAAGAATGGAAGCAAAATATTGTTTTCACGGTTCGCCTAATATGGAGAGTGGTTGCCATGGAGATAATGACGCAATGAACGGCAAAAGGCGGGCTTTCGCAGGCGAAGGGTTTCATTCTAGCCTGACTGCAAGGTTAAGCATGGCACACTAATTTTGTCTTGCTTTTATTACTTTTAAGAATCGTTGTAAACATCTTAGGACCTTTCTCCCTCAAGGTCTTTTTTCGCCTAACACTGCATTCGGGAGGGACCAGGTTTCCTCCTAAAAAGGGGGTTTTGCCTGGCGGGCAGTAGGCGAGCTTGTACCAGAGATAATCCCTCAAACGGGTCTTGTACACAACAACAAAATGATTTAATAAACGGAGCCTGCAGTATGTCTTTGTTGGCGGGGCAATATATCGGAACAATGTGTGCCGACTGTCCAGCTTTCTAACTGCATGCCAGCAGTCAGCTTCCAATGTATCAGAATAAAGTTGTTTGAGTGTTTGATGGTCCAGGGATACAGTAGGGAATAGGGAAAACGCATAATTTTTAAGTCTCTTTAATCCATTTGAAATTTAAAAAATAACGGAATTATCTATTTTATTTGACAAGCAATAGAAATGTGGTATTGTGTTTAGATACTTTTGATTGATTTGATGTTATTGTGAGAGATATGGTTTATTTTTGTAAATCTGCGTAATTGCTGGCCCGTAAAAATGAGACACTCAACCCAAAACAATTATTTCGAATCTTATATTGAAGAACTATTTCAACAAAATCTATTGTTTTTAAGATCATCAGCTCAAACAGATTAACGTTTTTCCACCAGTTACAAACTTGTACAAATGCTGAAAAGCAATCCAACCAAATTTCCAAGCAGAAGATTGGAACGACCAAAAACCTTTTTAAAAATTGAATAATATGCAGTCTAGCTCGTCACGCATCATGTCCTTTGACTGTAAAATGCGCTACTTCTAACAACATAAATTATTCAACATTTCTAAGAATTCAAAGGGAAGTTCCCTAAAACAAATACTTTAAAAATTCCCTCGACAGTATATTGCATGGATATAGTAATTCAGACCTTTTCTAACATAGTTCAAGTGAATTCGGAATATATATTCAAGGCAGTTGTTGGTTGGTCGATTTCAAGGTTAGTGTTAACCCATGTATTTTCCATTTGCACCCGTTGTTTGGCGTCTTTGAATACAAAAGATATTAAGTGATTTTCAAAGATACCCTAACATAATAAAACTAATTAAATAAAGTAACAAATAAATATGAAAATAGGTTAAAAAGTTAAAAAAGTTAGAAGTAATAAAAAATAAGTATAACAGTAATGATGAAAGGGTAAATTATACACCGTGAAAAGATGAAAAAACTTTTGAAAAAACTTCGAAACGTCAGTAAGTTTTTTCATCTTTTTCACGGTGTAAAATTTACCTTTTCATCATTACTGTTTCATTAGAAACATCGACGCAGCTCACACTAGTTTTTAGCTAGTTATATCTTAAAATAAGTATACATAAATACAGAAAAATATAAATAATTAAAACAGTTATTATTTTATAGCTATGTAAATATATATCTCAGTAACAAATATATTGAAATTTCTGTGTCTGTATATGTAATCTAGTCAGAGTAATTTTCTAAGTTCTTTTAAATTTGGGGCATTTCTTACAGAGTTATCTAGATTGTTCCATTCCTTCGCCGCATGAAAACTAAAACATTGTTTGCAGCCGCAAATTGTGCGAACAGCAGGAAGAGGTATTTCTGAACGGCGGCAAGTACAATAATTATGTATAGATTTGTTTGTTAAGAAATTGAAATGCAACGATGGTATACACTCAATTGAAGAATTGTTGTCGGGTTAAGAAACATAGAACATAGAAGCTGAGACCAAAATAGCACATGGGAAATGACATAATTATATCATAATTTATTCATTTGCGCGTCATCCATGCAGTCGTTTTAGAATGCCATAAGCGTATTCAGTATAATATTCTACCCTATGTATTGTCATTAATGAGGTATGAGGCATCCGCTCTGGCCTGGAACAATGCCCAGGTAACCCAGAGTGTAATGTTTTTTTATCCCGCTTGCTCGCGGATGAGGCGGGTGGGTCGACGTCTGTACTCTTCCCGTTAATTTGAATGAAGTGGCACCAGAGGGACCACGCTTCCCTTTATATATACTTTATTTGCATATTACAATTTCCTAGGGTATTCATCATAATATTCACACTGACTGTGAATAGAAGGGTAAGATGAAACCTTCCATCCTTTCTCAGCTGGTGGATGCCATTCTCGGCTCGTGCATTTCATCTGGCTACGGGACAATGACTCTCGTAATGCCCCTCTGCCCGTCAGTTTTACCACGCCGATTATTTAATGCATGTCAATTTAACGCTCAACAAACTAGAACTTTAATACATTTTCTTGAAACGCTCAACAAGCCACATACCTTGAAAACCCTTCATTGAAACGCTCAACAAGCCACATACCTTGAAAACCCTTCATTGAAACGCTCAACAAGCCACATACCTTGAAAACCCTTCATTGAAACGCTCAACAAGCCACATACCTTGAAAACCCTTCAATGAAACGCTCAACAAGCCACATACCTTGAAAACCCCTCATTGAAACGCTCAACAAACCACAGAGCTCCAATACATTTTACACTTCATTGAAACGCTAAACAATCCACAGAGCTTGAAAACACTTTAATCACTGAAACGCTCAACAATCCACAGAGCTCTAATACACTTTCTACTTCATTGAAACGCTAAACAATCCACGGAGCTTGAAAACATTTCATTTAAGCGCTCAATAAACCACGAAGCTTGAAAACATTCCATTGAAACTCTAAACGATCCACAGAGCTTGAAAACGCTTTAATCACTGAAACGCTCAACAATCCACAGAACTCTAATACACTTTCTACTTCATTGAAACGCTAAACAATCCACAGAGCCTGAAAACACTTTAATCACTGAAACGCTCAACAATCCACAGAGCTTGAAAACCACGGAGCTTGAAAACACTTCACTTCGCTTCGACAAACGACAAAGCTGAAAATAATTCCTTTCGACGAACAACAAACCACGCGACTTGAATGCGCTTCATTAAATCGCTCAACAATCCGCAGAGCTTGAAAACACTTTATTTAAACGCTTCAGGAGACGACAGAGCTGAAAACCATTCATTTGAACGCTCAACGAACCCCAGAACTTTAACAGCGCAAATTAATAAAACTAAACGATAGGGAAAACACCAAGTTCTGAAACTTCTGAACTCTGAAGAATGAAATAACAAGATGGCCTTTCAACAAGAATCTAACTAGACCAGAACTTGGTAACACGAGGATTAAGATTACTATCGTTCACCTCTTAGCAGGTTGTGGAGCGTTCTGTCCTGGCTCATTTTGACCAACATTAGGAACTTCTCTCCACGGATCAGCAACAGTAAGAACTGTGCCTGTCTTACATCTCCTGGCGATAGCCGAAGAGGAACCTGTTCGTAACTTTCCAAGAAATGGGCGAGCAAGCGGGATCGGTAATTCAATGAAAGACGTCTGTACTCTTCCCGTTAATTTGAATGAAGTGGCACCAGACGGACCACGCTTCCCTTTATATATACTCTATTTGCATATTACAATTCCTAGGGTATTCATCATAATATTCACACTGACTGTGAATAGTGGATGATGCCACGGGTCGCCAGTCACAGCATGCATCTAATTAACGTACTTCCCATGTGCCATTTCGGTCTCAGCTTCTATGTTCTATGTTCTGAACCCGACAACGATCTTCAATTAAGTGTATCTAGGAAGGTCTAATATACATCTAAAAAATCAGACTATCGTAGAAAGCTAAACGGGCACTTACAGGTAGTCAATACTTAATACGTCCTAATAGACCGATTCTTTGTGAAACCTTCGAGCGAATAATTTCTATTTGATCGTGCCATATTAGATTCTCATTCATTGTGATCCCTAAGTATTTTATCTTATTAACGTGACCAAGAGGCTTGTTTGTATTAATCATGATCGATGCGTTTCTAAATGATTGTGGCTTACGAGGACTACCAAATAAAACAAATTGGCATTTGTCAATATTCAAAAGATCGTCATTAAACCATTTGCATAGATTATTGAGATCATTATTGATATTGTTCTCAAATTCTTGTAGACTAGACGAGATTATAGTATATATTACAGTATAGTCAGCATAAAGAGAAACCTCGCAATGCTTTACCACAGATGTTAAGTCATTGACATAGATGATAAATAACAATGGCCCAAGCACGCTTCCTTGTGGGACACCAACAGTAACCCCCTTGGAGGACGAAAATTCATTTTGGACTGCTGTGACGTGTGTCCTTTTCGATAGGTAAGATTTGAACATTCGAACATCAGCTGATGGACTATGAGTGAAGCGAAGCTCTTGACGAACAGACGTTTTTGCCTCCAAACAAGCATTCTATGTATATCATAGTGCACTTTACACTCGGTTTTATATTACTTTACGCGATCGGGTTCTGAACTCAGTTCGGAAATTGCCAATGCAAGTTGGCGACCAACTTTGGAACTTCGAAACAAAGTTCGTTAAGAATTCTAAACTTTCCGCCGAACTTCGGAACTTGATTTTCAAACAAGATCTTCTGGATTTCCTTGCCATACATGCCTCGCTTTGTAACCATGACTTGGTTCTACATATCCCGGTTTTTACGAAGTTATCGATAATGTTTGAAACCGTTTTTAGCCATATATTATGTTTACGACCAATTTTCGCTGGTTTTCCACTTAACAAGATAATAGTCAACAAATTTTTCCGTAGTCTTAGAGATAGCTCGTCGGGTGAGGACAAAACGCAGACCCCTGGTCCATGGACCAACGCATATAAAAAAGGCCTACGAGTCCCTCGGAAATCTTTAAAAATTATATTTAAAAAGTCTTAAGACTTGAGCTTATTTTAATTAATGCTTATATATTAAAAAGCAAACGAAGGTTGACTCTATTTGATTTGATCATCATGACATCGATGGACCCAACGACGCCGAAAATCATTGCAGGTTTTTCTTTTCAATATATTGTCCGCTAAACAAAAAAAATATATATATATCAACTGTTTTATCGATCGAGTGCACGCCATTACAGGCACCAGTCTCTCGTTACCACAAGAGGCCCGATATAAGATTAATACTAAAGGCTTGACGCGAACCTGAATTATCTGAAGATCTCTTTTTCCCCCTCAATAATTAAAGATATGTTATTTTACTCTCATCGAGTCACAGGCAGCCCAAGCACTGCAGTACAGTGCTTATAACAACTATGAATGTGAGCATAGTTAACTATGATGTGAGCGATTACCGGTCAAAGTTCAAATCCTTTCAATTTTAGTTTATTTGAATATAAACCACTTACCTTGATAACTTGTTGTGTATTTTATTACTTGGCCGAGTTTGAAGATGTTTGGACGCATTTTCACTGGGTTATCAATTTATTTCTTTTCAATTTTGACAGTTAATCGCTCACATTCAAAGCTGTTATAAGCACTTTATTGCAGTGCTTGGGCTGCCTGTGTTCGCGTATCCACGAGTTAAAGAGAGCAGGTGTGTTATCACGTGATCAAGGTGTGCAACATCGATCTATTCAGACAGCGCGACGCCATGCCAACGTCTGATCGCCCACAGTTTCCTTGTAGCGTCGTCGAAGATTATCAAAGTTGTTGTACTCTCGAATTTTCGATTTTCTCCCTCAAATTTTTCACTTCATGCAGATTATACATCTGGTAACAGTAGGTAAGTCTAAGTTAAGAAAAGCAAAGTTGTTTTAAATTTTTTTAAAGTTCAAAGTCGGAAATGATGGAAGAAGATAAACAAAATGCTTCGAACAAGAGTGATTACGAAGCTTTTGACGAACAGACTTATTTGCCACAAAACAAGCATTCTATGTATATCATAGTGCACTTTACACTCGGTCTTATATTACTTTACACGATAGAGTTCCGAACTCAGTTCGAAAATTTCCAAGTTAATGGCGACCAACTTTGAAAAAAAACTGAATCGATCTTTTTTTATTCTATCAATTAATTGATATATTGATTCTGTATGTTTCAAAGTTCAAGAAAGCAAAAATAGCAAAGTGCTTAGTGTTAACGACGACAGCAGCAGTAAGGGGGACTCGCGTTCGACCATATGAAATGTCTGGGTATTACCCGCGCCAAACACTTTGCGTCCGCCGCGGGTATTACCCGGGCCTCAGCTACAGGTATTAAAATATCTTACGTATACACACAATGCATGAGTGCAAAGAATTCAGTTACGATATGTGCATAAAATGTCTTAAACCACGTATTCTAATTCCGCCACCAAATAAGTATATTTGCTGCGGTAAAAAGATGCAAATAGAAGACGACACGTCAGCGCAATGTTACGAGTGTGGTAAGAACATTGCTAATGCTGTACCCTTTGCTACCAGAGAACAATATTACGCCAATGGAGGCCGTAAGAAAACACCTTATAAGAGAATAAAGTACTTTAGGGGCTGGATGAGTCATATCCGAGGTTATCAGCCCGTATATCTTGATGAGCAAGTAAAGAAAAGAATTATAGACCACTTAGAAGAGCCAACACCACGAGGTTTAAAAAGAACGCTAAAAAAATTAAAGCTAGGGAAATATTACAAAGGTATTCTCTATCTTTTGTCTGAAATTACTGGTGACCCCATTCCTGAGGTTTCTGATATGACAAGGGCCAAGTGGATGTTTTGTCGGCTGGATAAGGATATTCCTTATTTTAAAACCTGACGTGATCTACGAGATATTCCATGAGATCGACCCCAACCACCCCCTGTTGGGATGGATTTCGAGGCGATGATAATGTATGATTGTCTTATGGCATAAGACGCGATAATACGATAACCCCCTGTTAGGATTCCAAGGCGATGATGTAATTCTTCTAGGCCAATCTAAACCTTCACAATTTTAATTGTGTTTTTAATTCTAATTTGCCTATGACCCAGACTGGCGTTCAATATGCAAATGAAATCCAGTCTGGCTTCTTTTAACTTCTTTTAAAACAAACATTTACTGAGCGAGTTTTCTTTGAAGCACCTCTTTTACTTCTTGGAATATTTTTTTCTTCTTTCTTCGGACAAATCTTTGACGACCTCGTTTTTCTTTCGGATCTCGGACCTTAGTGCTTCATATTTATTTTCCTCGGCTAAAATCAAGGTGAATTCGACATCATTGATCTTCCTGCCACGCAATGCTTTCAAAACCAGGTCACTGGTTGTATCCTGGAATTCTTTACCCTTAAATTTCAAAGAATGTTCTACTGTCTCTAAATTTAAAAATTGTCTTGTGAAAACTTAATTTTACCTTTTATACCTTTAGTAATTGTTTATTATATCTTATTCTTATCTTAAGAACTTTTGTAAATCTACTTTTTTTCCACGGCTCTCTGGAAGAGCATTAATTTGTTAATGAAGGGACTCCGTGTCTAAATAAAGTTACCTACCTACCTACTGATTGTGTTTACTTTTGATCGTAGTGTCATGTTTTGAAATCTTTGTCGACAATTTCTTCATGACCTCTGTGCTGGTAGCTGAAATAATTCCACGCAGCCCTATGGCACGGAATGTGGGTGGATAGTAGAAGGGCGGTGATTTCGAGCCCCTTGCAGATCAACCCATCTTTTCTGGTATTTCCGAGTGTATAGAATCCCATCCCGCAACAACCCCGCAGTACCACTATAGTAGTCCAAAAGCTTCTTAGTAATTTCAGACAAAAGATGGGGAATACCTTTGTAATATGTCCCCCTTACTGCTGCTACGATCGTCTTAGTACTAGTGTCCATTACAAACCTACTGACTCGCATTCTTATTTACTCATCCTCTCACAAGCACACTCTGAACGCGTCTTCGTCGTTTGTGTAGTGATGATCTTGATTTTTCTGTTAAATGTTCTGAGATGCGTTCTTTTATGCCAGATTCCTCGTTCTTCGTCGCAGGCCAGAAAAAACGCAGGCTCTGGGTACAAGATTGATTTGTTTTGATTGTGTGCACGGTCAGTGATGGTACGGTTCAACATCATATGCGAAACAATAGGCTTGTCCTTTGAAGTTTGCCGACCTTCCTAACCATCCCCTTCTTTAACTACGGTCGAAAGCACGTTTTTCGTTGTGGGTTGCAGAATACTTTGTGGGGTTATTTTGAGCGGCTATGCTGCCCCTCGAGCTCATTTACATGAATATCAACTTTAGTATTCTGGTTTTGTCGATGAATGTTTTCAAGTATCTTGGTGACGGTTGTTGGTAAAATGTGGTCTAGCATGTATCTACAGCACTTCACTTACATTATGTAACACTAGCATTGTAAGGAATCTATTAGTCGTCCAGACTGTAGGTAAAATGTGGTCTTGCATATATCCACAGCACTTCACTTACATTATGTAACGACTAGCATTGTAAGGAATCTATTAGTCGTCCAGACTGTAGGGAAATGTACCGTACCATAGAAATATATTACTTTGCAATTAGAGCTTTAGTTAATGCCAAATGTTGATATTTCAGGTTTGTTTCTTTATTGTCTGTAATAAACCGATATTGGACGACTGCGTTCTACACTAATAAGCAAATTACCGAATTTCGAGGAAGAAGACAATGTCCGACAATGGTGGAAGCAGGACGGTAAGCTTAGTGTGATTACCTTAATTTGAATTGATTTAAGGACCAGGGACAATTAATTATTTATGTCTATATGGGCTGCCAAAAATCAAAACGTTTTTTTAATATTACGCGATTTCAAAAAAGCTGTTTTATTCGTCTTATTATGTAGCTATAAATTTGGCGAAATCGAATTTATTTACGCAAAAAGAGACGGTCGCAGGATCTAGCATCACTTTGCGCGCACGGATGGTGGTCAGCACTGTGCTCCGTTCACTAAAAAAGCACATTTTGCGACCAATCAGCGCGCGCGTACTATCCTATGTATGTTGTATAGCATTGACCTTTCGGCTATGCTGATAGTATCCAAATCAGAATGTTTAGTGAAAAGTTCAGACAGAGGGGTAACAATAGTAACAGAAAACAATGGAATGTGGCCATCTCTGTTGGTGGTGATGATAAAGCACTGATTCGAAGGAGAAGAATCGTTAAGGTCTTGAATTAAATTGTCTAGTATAGGCCAGGCCGTAGGATTTGTCTAGTATGATGCTTGCATATTTCAATAGAATCCTTGACAAGTCTAGGAAAGTATTTGTCAGTCTGGGAAAAAACTTCAAAAATCAATTGAAAATCAATTTTTTTTTTTTGAATTGGCTCCTATAATGATAAAAGATGTAAAAGTAATAGGCGTATTCCTCGTTTGTCTCTTGTGTTTCGGCTTTTATTCCTGAATTCAACTGGGCTTTTGCCCAGTTTGTCTAATACAGTATTTGCCACAATATTCCCACTTCACGTCAAATAGACACTTGTATTAAGTTCACTGAGGCGGAAGCGCTTGATGCACTTTGTGAAGAATTGTTGAGGAATAGTAAATCTTCTAAGTAATTTTCCAATGAGGTCAGTAGTGTTAGCGATGTAGTGTAGGCAAGCAACTCCAATGATCTTGTCTTGTGGCACTTTTTTTCCAACATTTTCGATATAGTCTGCGAACTCGGTTATTGCGACCTGCACACTGTACTTTGTTTTTTCGCTGCCGTCAATCAAAAATAATCAGTTAGTACCTTTTATATTTTTGACTGACAGCAGCGAAAAACCAAATTCACAACAAGCCGTTGGAATGTCTGAGTCGCAAAATATCGAAAACCACAGTAATAAAGAAAAGGTCTGTTTGGTTTTAAAAGTTGAATAAATTGGAACATTAAGTTTTAAATAGACTTTTCCTCCTAAAACAATAAGACAACCGATTTCCTGATATGTGTATGCGTCTCCGTTTTTAATACGAATGTTTCTTTTTTACTTTTACCAGTCAAATCAAAGTGCAGAATCATCCAGTGAATCAGAAAGTACCTCTTCAAACGACGAAGTGAGTATCGTAAAGATAATCAATAATTGATTATAATTGTTTTAAAAGTTGAATAAACTGGCACATTAAGTTTTTAATAGACTTCCCTCTAAAACAATAAAACCGATTTCCTGTGTAGGCTTCTCTCAATCTAATACGAACGTTTCTTTTTATACTTTCGTCAGTCAAATGAAATTGCAGGATCATCCAATAACTCAGAAAGCCGTAGATCCCCTTCTTTTTTGGGTACACCAATGACTAACTCTTCAAATGCCGAAGATGGACTTGCAGAGAGATTGCGCAATACACATCTTCGTGATGAGACTCTCTACGAATGGCTGGAAGATCATCCTTGGCAAGATCATCAAGCTAATGATAGCTTAAATAAACCCTTTGTTACACTGATCAGCTGTTCAAAAAAATACCCAGTCAGCGAAGAATTGAAAAGGAAGGGTAAAATTGATCTTCAAAAAGTTTACAGTGACCTTCCCAGTTTTATACAAGAGATGAAACAGAACAAGACCCAAACTGATGATGGCCAGAGACAGAACAAATCTCTAAAAGAAGGACATTATACAGCTAAGTCTTTACCTGGTACCATGACCAATAAAGATTTTGAGGAGCAGAATCTCGATGTCAACGGAGACAGGCTAAAAGTGAGTGTCCCTAAACATAAGAAAACGTTCTTAGAAAAGTCTGGCTTTACGTCAGACGAGCGCCCTAATCTTACTAGAAGATGGATTTTTATTCCTTCATATATGCGCGCAAACTGTGGTCTTTTTGACTGGAGTAAAGCGGGCATAGATGAAGAGATCACCATTAGAATAATCGTAGTACGGCCAAGTCAGTTTAAGGAATATCAGGAGCATTGTGGTGATTATTTGCCCATCATTAGTCTCCCAGTCGACGAAACAGGTGTCGGGTACGCAAGGTTCTGGATTCAAAAGATTGCAACTTCACTGCGCCTCGAGTATATTTGGATGATTGACGATGATCTAAAACAGTTTTATGAAATTCACCCAGAAGACAAACCACCAGGAAATAAATACGATTCACGTCGCCGAAGATTCAATGAAGTTTTTACGAAATTTGAAAGCATTGTTAAAGCAAATGAGGGGAACAATTTGGTTGCAATAAGCCCCGTAGTTTTTCGAGGTGAGAAGAAGGAAACAAAAACCAAAAAAAAACAAAAACCGACGCAACGGGCATTTGTGCGTAAGCCTCCTCGAGCCGCAGTATTTCTAAATCTAAAGCTCATAAATGAAAAAGAAGTCAGTTATCGCCCTGAGCTTGTATGGTTTGAGGACATGTTATTTGGTAAAGAATGCGAGGAAAAAGACCTGAAAGTGATAATGTGGCGAAGAATTAAAGTTTACTGCTTGAAATGGGAAAAAACAGGATGTGGTTCGCTTCGTGGTCGTCGTATTGCTAGTGGTGACGGTGATAGTGGTGGTGGTGATAGTGGTGGTGGTGGTAGTGGTGATGACGATGTTGATGATGATTATGATGACGATGTTGATGATGATGATGACGATGATGATGATGATGATAATTGATGGTGATGATGATGGTGGTAGTGGTGATGACGATGTTGACGATGATGATGATAACGATGATGATGATGGCGATGATGATAATTGATGGTGATGAAGATGGTGCTGGTAGTGGGGATGATGGTGCTGGTGGTGAATGAGGTAGTGAAGATATAATATATACAGCTGACATTCATTATTTGTTGGACACGTCTAATATAAAACTACACCAATGTGTAGAGAAAATAGATCGGATACAAATTCAAAATTTTTGAAGCAAAAAAGTATTTGAAAATCATCATCATTATTCTCATTGTTTACGCATGGCCCAATATTAAGTATTGCAGGTTAAAATAAATACGCCATTTTCCCAGTATGACGTCACTGACGTCACTTAGAGACGCATCATTCAAATTTGTACTTCAATCAATACTTCACCATTCAACTTTTCAGTTCATGTAGAATCAATAATGAAAGTATTAGGTGCATTTTTAAATCAGCTCTATAAATAAATGGCAAGTGAAACATGTAATAATTTTAGAAGCTTTAAAAGATAATAAAATGTTTCGTACGATTTTGACCCTTCTTTATTGTCTTATCGCTTCTCCTCCCTCTTAATCTCCTCCCTCCTCCTGCTCCTGCTCCTGCTCCTGCTCCTGCTCCTGCTCCTGCTCCTGCTCCTGCTCCTGCTCCTGCTCCTGCTCCTGCTCCTGCTCCTGCTCCTGCTCCTGCTCCTGCTCCTGCTCCTGCTCCTGCTCCTGCTCCTGCTCCTGCTCCTCCTCCTCCTCCTCCTAATGACAGATAGACATTGTTTCTCACAACAAGGTACAGCACCCAAACATTGATTGTTTCTTGATGGTCGCTGGGGCGTTTTTCACAGCTTCAGATACTTTTTTAGCCTCTTTGTCTGCTGCTGTAGCGTGTTTTATAATGTCTGGACGGTTGATCCCTTGTGATAAACAAAGATTGAGATCTAATATATAATATAGGATATGTATCTAATTATTTAAGGTTATTTAAGATTTATAGCTAACACATATTAGTCAAATCCAACTAGTTGGTCTATCATCAAATTCTGCGTTCTCATTGGATGACAAATTTCAATTTCTTTACTTTTAAAACTTAATATCTATTCTTAAATGAAATGTGAGCTTAGAATTAATACAACAAAAAGAGATGCAATCGTCTAGTACTTACCGATGTCGTCTTTTTGCTTTTCGAGCTGTTTGTCTTCTTCGTTGTATCTGATTTAAAAACAACAAAAATAAGGCAATTCACAATAGGGATCGGCTGGGTCTAGACTGGTACAGCCTTTGGACTGATTTAATTCAGGGCATGGCTAACTCACAGATAGAACCCTGAAACAACCTCTGGGCTGATCTAAGTCAGGGCATGGCTAACTCACAGATTGAACCCTGAAACAACCTCTGGGCTGATCAAAGTCAGGGCACGGCTAACTCACAGATCGAACCCTGAAACCACCTCTGGGCTGATCTAAGTCAGGGCATGGCTAACTCACAGATTGAACCCTGAAACAACCTCTGGGCTGATCAAAGTCAGGGCACGGCTAACTCAGTCACAGATAGAACCCTGAAACAACCTCTGGGCTGATCTAAGTCAGGGTAAGGTTAACTCACAGATCGAACCCTGAAACAACCTCTGGGCTGATCTAAGTCATGGCATGGCTAACTAACAGATTGAACCCTGAAACAACCTCTGGGCTGATCTAAGTCAGGGCACGGCTAACTCACAGGAACTATGAACTATGAACCCTGAAACAACCTCTTGGCTGATCTAAGTCATGGCACGGCTAACTAACAGATTGAACCCTGAAACAACCTCTGGGCTGATCTAAATCAGTGCTCGGCTAACTTACAGATTGAACCTTGTATTAACCTCTGGAGTGATCAAAGTAAGGGGACTATAACCCCCCTCCCCTACAATTCCAACTCGTTTTCCCTTCTTTTAACATACGATATCTTACAGACAATCTTTACACTATGATATCATAAATATTTTCTTTTGAAAGTCATGAATCTAATGTCTTTGACACCAGTAGCAACACATGTGAATGCGTTACAACTGGTATAATGTAAGTATGACGTCAAAAATGACGACACATATTGAGTGTAGGTTTTGGATCCCACCCCTCCCCCCTCCCTCATAATCCTGGACCCTCCCTTATACTTTACTTTTCACGTACTTGTGTTGGGCTGCTTCCATTTCTGAGATCAAGTGCTCTCTCTTTTCGACCACGACAAGCATTTCCTGCAAGAGTTCTTTCTCGTTGGATTTATCATACTCGGTCTTGTTGTTCTCTGTCGGTATAAAGTAAGATAATATACATCTTTAGCTCGGGTGTAATGTTCCCCATTTCAGACTACCTTTCATTCTCTTGAGAATAGACTCGTATCTATATTCATGTGTCTTCTCATGTGCAACCGTTAAACAAAGAAATGATACTCTCGGAAATGACGTGGTTGAAATGGGAAAAGATTACGCCCAAAGTAAAGCGGTCTTTTGCCGAATAATAGTCACAAAAGCTTGTGAAATTATAGAAATACTAGTGAGAGATTATTATTTTGGAATTTTAGGCACAAGTAAAGAAAAGTATTTTATAAAATAACTTTTATGAATGTCGCGTTCTGATTGGTTCGGAGAGCACATTGCACGCGAGCGCACTTTTTGTTGTGTCATTTGTCCAAAATAACGGTTATCGTAATTTTTATTTTATAAAAGAAAAAAAAAAACTTGCTTGCTGTGCTGTGTGCCGTTATAAAAAAACTGAGGAATGGCAGAACACAAGAGAAGTGTTTGGAGAAGCACGACGCGTAGCTTGCTTTATTACTGCACACAGCACGCGCGCGCGTTTTCTATTTCTTCAGGCTACAATAAGTAAAACAGGTTTTAGAAGCCAAAAATAGGCTAAATCTCTCTAATTTACCACGTGACAAGTTGTTTTGCGTGACAAGTTGTGACATGGGTGGAAATACGAGCAACATCGCTCAGCAACTTGCAACGCAACAATGTTGCGCGACAAGTTGCACGATTTTGTCGCGCGTATTTCCGCACCTTAAGGTGACTGCCTACTTTTGGAAAGTGATTTAAGCTTTTCTTAAAACATGGATTTTCCGAATTGAAATTTAATGCTGATTCCAAATCTGGAAAGAAAAATAGGGTGTCCCGAGCTCGTTTTCGAGATAATCAGCATTTAATGGGGGCCTACGCACGAGCTTTTGGAGTAAGAATTGCGCCACCGGAAGTAATTAGGAAAAAAATAAGATTCATAAGATATTAGTTATTTGCAGACTCTATGAATTCATTTAGTATAAGGTTTTCACAACCAGTTTTAATCAAGTTTAAAACAGGTTTTAAACAAGCTTGCTATGCTAGTGCAGAAAAAAAAATTATCCACTGTCAACAACTGGTTGAGCCATGTTATAAAACTTGTTTTACCTGTTTTGAACCACTTTATACAACTTTTTTTAATACCTGTTTTTTCAGTGATAGAACGTAGCTTCTTCTCCAGATCATGATACTTCTCTGACAATTCTGTCTCTCGCACCCTAAGAACAATAATAAATATATTTATAATAATAAAAATGATAATAGTAATAATAACTTTATTAATGTGTCAAAATTCTTCTAGCCGGGCACAAGTGCCCTACAAATCGGGGAGAATTTAAGGAATAAAAAACGCGCGCACATGTCTTCGTACTGTGACATAAACACGCTGGGAGCTGTAGGGTAAGAGAGAAGCAAGATTAGGAAAACACGAGGCGTAGTCGAGTGTTTCTCTTGCTTCTCGAGCGCTCTATAGCTCCCAGCGTGTTTATAACACAGTACAGAGACATTAACATACAATATTTTAAAGTGATTTTGCAGAAGTGTTTAGAATTCAGAATTCGAATGGAATTGAAATTCTTGACATACTTAAAAGTTAATTCTGCCTCTCTTCTGAAAGTGGTGTACTTCTCACGTTCATTCTCAAACCATTCTTCCCACAGCTTTCCTTTCTCCATTTCATTCCCTTTGAATCCATCTATTTGTTTTCGTAGTTTTTTACTCTTCTTCTCGAGCTTTCTCCCTCGCTTGCTGAGAAGGGAGATCTTTTCTTTCATGACATTCAAAGTGTTTTGAGCTTTGCTGGAAGCTTTGTCTCCACCTGCCTTTGGCTTACTATCCACAGCATCTGTAAAAAGGATATTTTTCGTAAGAGAAACATTTACCATGGAAAAGATGGACCTACCCCGTCTGTCCGTCTGTCCGTCTGTCCGTCTGTCCGTCTGTCCTGTCCGTCTGTCCGTCTGTCCGTCTGTCCGTCTGTCCGTCTGTCCGTCTGTCCGTCTGTCCGTCTGTCCGTCTGTCCGTCTGTCCGTCTGTCCGTCTGTCCGTCTGTCTATCAAGCTCACCTGGTACATAGTTAAACTGTTGTTGTACTCCAGGACCAATACCCAAAGCATGGCGTATCTGATCATCAAGTCCCGCCGAGGCACTTTCAATATCCTGGTAGTGTTGAATACAATAAAACTTATCATGATCAGGGACGAAGCAATAGTTGAAGTGATTCAACCACGAGCTGCAGATGGCACAGATAAAACAGCTCTTGTGAAACACATGGTTCTCTACAGCCACTCGCTGGAGGATGTCTACCGACTGACTACATCTATCACATCTGTTGGCTTTGATTGGTGAGTTGGAATCTTGGGAAGCCTAAAAAAAATATTCAATTAGCGTTAGCACAGGGAGCCCAATTTAGTATAAACCTACTAATGGTCTTTAAAAATTCCTGCACTCTGAAAAATATTCAGTGAGCATTAGAGGCTAAGAGATTCCATTTTAGTATAAACCTACTAATAACGGTCTATCATAAGTCCTACGCTCTGATTGGCTGAGCTACCAGTGGTCTATTAGTGATAGACCACTAGTAACAAAAAATAGGGGTGCTGAAAACCAAAAGAACAGAAAAATTCATATATTCTTTGTATTGATTTATTTGACCAATATGTAGCTTTATACTAACACAACTAGTCCTCTCACAGGCCATTGACTCATAGACCATTCAGGCTGAGGTCAAAAATCGTTAAGTAGAGTCAGAAAAGAAAGATTTTAACAAATTTGTTGAAAAGAGTTACCATAGATTTTGAACACTGGGGTATTTGGACAGTAAAGGGAGCTTGTAGGTCTAAAAAGGGAGGAGGGCAGAAGGTTTTGTATTTTTATTCTGCAGGAAGTGTAGTGGCTAACAGGGTGGGATAGGGAGAGATGATTGTAGTCCCTAACAGGGTAGGGGTGGGGAGAGATGAATTTAGTCCCTAACAGAGTGGGGTGGGGAGAGTTTTATGAGTCCCTAACAGGGTGGGGAGAGATGAATGTGCTCCCTAACAAGGTGGGGTGGGGAGATGAATGTAGTCCCCAACAGGGTGGGGGTGGGGAGAGATGAATTTAGTCCCTAACAGAGTGGGGTGGGGAGAGATTTATGAGTCCCAAACAGGGTGGGGGGGGGGAAGAGTTGAATGTAGTCCCTAACAGAGTAGTGTGGGGAGAGATGAATGTGCTCCCTTACAAGGTGGGGTGGGGAGAAATGAATGTGGTCCCTAACAGGGTGGGGGTGGGGAGAGATGAACATACCTCAGTTAATACCACTTGTACTGCACTAACGACCTTACCGGCATTAGTCTGTGAAATCCCCTGAAAGAAATTAAAAGCAATACTGAATTCTGATTGGCTTACCTAACTGGTAATCCCAACCAATCAGATTGAATGAACAATGAAACCCAGGTTTAAGAGACACTACTTACTGGATGTCATATTTTCTTTAAGATACACTTTCATCTATATAAGATATTTTCAAAGGGTATAGGACAACTTCTCCTTCTTCTCTAACTGTGCAGACACAACACACTAGTAATGATTGAGATGTGATTGACTGAGAGGTCAATATATGATATTGATTTTCATCATTATCATTATCCTCTATGCCTGTGTGGCACCTATAGGGCCAATACCAAGGACTATATGATAATTATTTTGCTCTCTGTTTGTTTGCCTTAATTTTATCTTAAATTTTATTCATTCAAGTGGATTCAGTAAGTGTGTCCTCACTGTAATTAAGATAATAATAACTTGATTATAAACACATGCACCACACCTCTCACTTGACACAACAATTCCAACAACAGCAGCACACAACAACTCATGCTAGAATCCTGTTTGCTATGACGATCTGATTCAAACTATTTTACAAACAGCCTTACTCTACACATGTACTCTGCAGTGTATTAAGATTCTGGGTATACCTCAGGTTGTTTATCTTTTTTTCTCTTAGAAGCCTTGAGGTACTGCTTGTAATGCCAGCGTAACTCTTTTAAGATTTCCTGGTCTTCTGTCTCATTGGACAATGGTTTTGAACTGTCACTGCTTCTTCTTTTGCTTGCTGGAATAAAAATATATATAAACACAATTAATCTTTATTGATATTCCCTTCCTTCCTTCTCTACCAAGAACCTTACCTCCCTCCTTCATTTTCTCCTTCATTACCAGCCTTACCTCCCTCCTTCATTTTCTCCTTCTTTACCAGCCTTACCTTCCTCCTTCTTTCTCTCCTTCACTACCAACCTTACCTCCCTCCTTCATTCTCTCCTTCACTACCAACCTTCCCTCTCTCCTTCTTTCTCTCCTTCACTACCAACCTTCTCTCCCTCCTCCATTCTCTCCTTCACTTACCATCCTTACCTCCCTCTTTTCTTCTCTTCTTCAACAGTTGTGTTCTTTCTTCTCTTCTATTTAATTTCTTTCATTCCCTTTACTCCCTTCCCTTCCTTCCCATTGTTTCCTCCCTTTCTTTTTCCCTTCCTCTCTTCCTTCCTTCACCCAACTACTCATCTCTCTATCCCTCCTTTCTTCCTCCACTTCATCCTATTCCACCTTCAATCCATCCATGTATCTTTCCTTCCTTCCATTGCGTCTCTTCTCTATACCTCCTTTTGGCTTCCACTCTATGCCAACCCACCATCCATCCATCTTTCCTTCCTTCCATCATGCCTCTTCTCTATGCCTCCTTTCTTCCTGAATTCTCTCCAAACCCACCATCCATCCATCTTTCTTTCCATCAATTCTTAATTCCTTCCATCCTGCCTAGTTTAATACTCCAGTTTTGAGTTCTCTGTGTTAGTCTCTATTTTGCGCATAAAAATTCACATATTCCAGTGTCAGAAGGTCCATCAAGTTTCAAAGTGTTTGTATTGTTGAAGTTGTGCATTCTTTACTTTACCGTTGGTATTTGTGAATATTTAGACACTGATACGAGGCTAACCCTGAGTAATGAGTCTGTAATCAAGAAACACAGCAGGAAATTTGGAACTCAAATTTCCATTTCATTCCTGTTTTGAAAGCATTTGAAAGTACTCCTTCCATCCCTTGAACATTGATCAAGAAGCACACACAAATATCATGAGTATTATCTTACCTGGAGTATTGGGTAGGGACACTACATTACTGTTAACACGCGGAGCAAGATTTTCCTTCTGTTGACTTTGAACAGTATCTTCAGTTAACTGAGCAGTTGTCTCTTCTTCTTTGTAAAATTCAATCCCCTCAATTCCAGACAAGGACCTTGATCTCTTATGCAAACTGTTCCTAAACTGACGGCGTCTAAACTCTGCTTGTACCTCCGGAGGAAGTTCATGAGGAATTTTCTTGCTTCCATATTTGGCCAATTCTTCTTGTGGTATTTCTGGCAGTCTTTTCCTGCATGCTTGTGATTCTGAAAGCTGTTGGCTGTTTGCTGATGAAGTGTCCTAACGATGTAGTCTCTGCCATTGCTTGCTTGTTTAAATGTCCTAAAACTGTTTAGGGACCACAAAAATAATATATATTAAGTTATATTTGCATTCAAAAATTTTGTATGTTGTATTGCCCTATTTCACTATGACATCACTGCTTGTTTATGTGGGGGATGGAATCGCCAAATCCAATAGAAAATTCAACAAAATTTGCTCCTAGCGAAACAGTTTAATCTAAAATGGCCAGGTTTTCAGATATAATATGTGTTATATGTACTAAAAATATACTGAGTGTTTGCTGGCTATTCTACTTCTCTTCGTTGATTGATACAGGTTTTAGAACAATTTTCAGTGAATTTGGGTTGATTTGACCCCCGCCGATGACCATGATCCCTTGCTTTGATTTTTTTGATGTGTTATCATAGTGTAATAGGGCAATTGGCAGAGTGAGTAACTTGGGCAAATGTTTTCTATCTTAGACCATGTGTCATTCTCTAGAGTATCATTTCTTTGTTTAGCTAGGGTGTAATGTTTTCTATCTTAGACCATGTGTCATTCTCTAGAGTATCATTTTTTGTTTAGTGGTTTTGCAACTCAATCTTGTTTAATCTTTTTTCTTAGACAAGACAAGAGAATAAGATGCTGTCTGAAATGGGAAAGGGTTTTTTTCATTTATCCATCCGTCCTTCCCTCTCTCCCTCCATTCATCCATTCATCTATCCATCTATCTACCATGTGTCATTCTCTAGAGTATCATTTCTTTGTTTAGTAGTTTTGCAACTCAATTTTGCTTAAACTTCTTTCTTAGACAAGACAAAAGATTAAGATGCTGTCTAAAATGGGAAAAGGTCCTTCCCTCTCTCCCTCTCCCTCCATCCATCCATCAATTCATTCATTTTTACATTTATATATCCATCCATCCATTCTTGCACTTATACACCCATCCATCCATTCATTCATTGATACAAAAAGAAACATATAAGCACAAAAAAATTCATCATAATATCCTGAAATAAATATTATTATATACATATATATATATATATATATATATTACTAAATAATATTTTTTAACAATTGTAAAGAGAGTTACAAAAAGATTCCTCATCTACCTCTTAAAAATAATATATAAACCATTATATTCCCAGCAGAAAAATATTAAATAATTACATGTTTTTTTAAATCATATTTTTTATATTTCAAGGTGAAATCAATCTCCAGTTCAAAATCTAAATATATCAACTTTTTTTCCTGTGGCAGAAAATTAATTAAGATGTAAAACAGCTAAACAAAAAATATAAACAGAAATGACTGCACAAATTAATGAAGTAACGGAAAGAAACAATAATGGCAGTGTGGCACTTAATGAAGATACTATTTTGTTAGTTCTTTAAAATGAAAACAATGACGTTTATTATTAAAAAGAAAAGCATTACACGGTTATAAAGTGTTTTCCATTCTAAATTCTAAGTGAACACAATCCTTATAAAATCCCAAACTGTTTATACCACGTATTTTGAGAGAATAAAATATAGTGAGATTTAATTCGACTATATACTATTTGAAATAAATACATAAAATTAAGAATCGTTAAAACAGACAGCTAACTGATTGTAAGCTATTCTTTTTTCCGAATGAATGTTTTTTTGAATGGGGAGAATAAGATAAAGTTTTATTGATTTTAGTTGAGATAAAATGTACACTCAATGTGTATATATTATAGGTGTACAAATGTAACACACATTAAGTGAAAAATAACTCGTTTCCCCCTTTATAACTTTAACGATATATGCGTAGTTGAATTATTAAAACCATAGCAGTGTTTTTAAATCAATACAGCTACAAGTCGAGTTAACATACTCACATTAGAAAATAGATGTTGAGCGTTGAAGGACTTTTGTCAGACCAAACGAATGAATTCACCAGAATATGCAATCACAAAGTGGTTGCTATCGATAAACCATGATTAAAACTTTTTAGGTGGTATTTTTGATGTGTTAAATGGACAAAATACGGCTAATAGTCTTTGTAGCCCCAGCGAAGTCCGGATGTGATTTGATCCATCGAGCCAAACAGATGTCGATATGTAAACACTTTTGGAAAAGCATTTTTCCTGTGCACTTTTATCACTCTGGAAACAGCCTCCGGTATTGTCAAACTCTTAATCCTTTCACCAAAACATGAGAATTTTCGCTTCATTTTCAAGAAAGTATCACTCTTTGACAGGACCAGAGCGTTTTCAGCCTTGGAATCAAAGTTTTTTTTACAAGAAGCTTTCAATTCTTGTAGGTCGTGAGTCAGAAACCAATAATATCATGTCATAAAATACATATTATGACAGAATAATAATTATCTCGAGCTCTTTATCGTTGGAAATCCTCGAAAACACAATTCGTAAGAGCTCGTTTTGTTTCAGTTCTTGTACCAATATCCATTTTTGATACCACAATAGTCATAAAATAAAATAAAATAAAAATATCTGATTTTTTCCTTTTTTTTCCTTGAAAATGCAAATTTACACAGGCGTTCTTCGTTACCCCTCGCAATGCTTCATGGGAGATAAGTAGTTTTAAAAAATCCACGTTGAAAATTGGTTTTTATTTTATTTTTATTCTGCATATTTTTTACAACTTAACCGTATATAAATCAAAAAAATAAATTATAAAAATAAGACAAAATATTGTCTTGAAATTTGTAATATTTATAATTATTATAAGTTGTCGGGCTTCCTTTATATTCTTGTTCAGACCCCCTCGGTTTTACTAGGAACGCCTGTTTTTCATTGCATGACTCAACAAAATTTCTACAAGTTGTAAACAAGAAAATGTCCTTGGAATTTATAACTTTTCTCCAAGATCTAGTCGAATTTTCTGCTTTTTATTCAGTTATAACTTTTTAAATATCTAGTGCTATTGAACTTACAACAAGTTATGGCTACAAATAATGTAAAATTGTACATTTATGAGTTGTCAAATGGACTCGCTCGTCAAATGTCGCCTCTTTTACTTGGTATGTAATATATAATCATTTTTTATTCCATAAAATATGTTAAAAATATGTTTTGCTTGTAACCGATATTCTCTGTACAATATAGAGGAAATAAATTTTTTTTTTTAATCCTATATTTTTGGGACATAATTTTAACTAAAACTTAACAACATTAGGGTTCTATATACTCGTTTTTTTCCCCCTTTGATAATAATTTTGATGTCTTTGACGTTTGTAGGGAAGCAGATTGATGGTATTTGGTAAGTGAAATGGCTCTAAAGTTACGAATTACACTTTTTTGTATTAAAAAAGCATTTGATATAATGTATTCAAAACCTCACACCAACCAACGGGTATATATGTATGACACAGGTATATACAAAAATCTCTTTTTTGCAGGCATACTGGGGTGGTATGTTTCGGCCGTGAGTTTTTCTTTGGTGGAGGTGGAATAGAGTACTGCAGACCAGTAAGTTTTTAAGGATTAGCATTTTATATATATATATTTAATTTGGCAATTTAGCACAGGAAGACAAGAGTGTATCCACAAAGTCACTTAAAATAGACTACTTTGACAATAACTTTGACGATACAGGGGCAATCTTGGAATGCAAGGTATAATGCAGTGTCTAGGTGGGCAAAATAAAACAAAGATGGCAGATAATAAGTGTTTTTGTCTTTCTTTAAATGGATAAATGTCTATTTAAATGTTTATAATACATCATCACATATCATATTAAATCTATATTTGCCCTTGTGATTCAAGATGTCCATTTAAATCGCCAAAGCAGTCTATTATCATTTGATTCTGCAAAAAATGATAATGCATGATATGGAAAAAGACCATGGAAGACCATACCTACTGCAAATAAATTAACTTGTTAATATGCAAATAGGGAGGTACTATTCTTGGCCAACCGGATGAAGTCATCAACCTCGGTGATACACACATCCCAGAAGATGTTTTTACGGAATATCTTAGAGGACTTGGAGCAGAGGCATTTAGGTAACATAATAGCAGTGTATGATACTATTATGCAGTGCTAGACTTAATGAAACATCAAGCTTAGTGGTTCGCACTTCCATGATAATGGTATAGTACTGTAGATCAGCTGTTTTCTCGTTCACTGACTAGTATTTCAATGACCGTCAATCAAAGAACTGCAATAAAAAACTAATTTGTTGAGGGAGATTTGGACTGAATTAAAGACTTTAATCCTCTAATTCTCTAACATCTTTAATTCAGTTAACAATCTCCTAAAAGATTTTTTTTTTTGCAGTTCTTTGAATGAAAATGTCATCAAAATGCCAGTCTGCAACTGAGACATTGAATTTGGTCTTTTTAAGGGTTTCAAGACATTCATTTAAATGATGGCACTGTAATAGATGGGAATAATTTGTTTTTTTCCACAGAGCTGACAAATACCATCTTTTTGAGCACAACTGTAACAAATTTTCCAATGAAGTAACTATGTTTCTTACTGGAAGGAAAATACCTAAACACATCCATGATCTGCCGAATGATATACTGAACAGGTAAAACAAACTTTGTGTAGTTCCAAAAATTATCACACCACTAACCCCCTCCCCTCCCGCAAAATTCCAATTTTCTTTCATACAAACTCTGTAATTTTTGTTTTTTCTCTGACCCCCCTACTCTTCAGAAATTCCTCTGTGGGGTGGATATGGATGATTTCTGGAACTACACAGAACCTTAAAAATCGTACTATATTAGGGATTCTTTTATCAGTTAGTTTGCCTACTAAATGCAAATATGCTTCCAGTTATAAGCTCTTCCTCCCCCCCCCCCCCCCCCTCCTTCTTCCCCAGACCAGTCTTTTTTGATGTTAATAAAGGAAAGGTAGACTGGAAGCATAGCAAAGGTTTCATTTCAATTCTGGTTATAAAAACAAATGATACAATAAAGCAATAGACCTATCCCGCAACTCGCTTGACTGGTCACTAAACATTGATTCCAACTTGAGGTTGGACTTGATGAATAAAAGAATCAAGTCCAGACTCAACTTCAAACCATTGTTTTGTTGTCAGTCAAGCGAATTCATGATAGGTCTATTGATTCCTTAAAAATTTTACTATATTAAAAATCTCTCCAGTTGGAAGCTGACTAGCTAGCCTACTAATGAATATATTTTTCCATATAGAAGTCCCCCATGGAATGTTATGGTATTTACTGTGAATTTTTTTTTCAGTGCTTTTGGTCAGATGATTAAGCCTATAGTTGATTCCATGAGAGTCACTCCTGCAGGAGGATCAACAGTCAACAATTCAGGCCACATTTCCTCCTCTCCTAGTTCACACCCAACACCCAATCCATCCAAAGCCTCCTCTGAAGCTAAGGAATCCAGTAACCCAGAATCCATCTTTGAACCAAGGAGTGATCCACACCAGCCATCAACCAATCATGAAAGTCTTCCTGCACCTGTCATTCATAAGGTTGAAGATGTCGCAAAAATTTTAGAAGCTCTGAAAAGTGATCTTGGTGAAAATAGAACAGAACTTGAATCTAGTTTGGACGACATTGAAAGTTTGTTATTGAAGAAAAATGAAGTCATAATCTCAGAGGAATTCTTGAGCTGCATTGGTATAGAATAGTTATTATAAATATATTTATTAATATTAGTGTTATAATGATAGTTGATATGCTGCTAATGCATTGTGTACGTGGGCTGGCGATCGCTGGACTCACTGATGTGAGTAGAGTTGCTTGTTGATTCTCTCCTGTGCTTTGAGAGTTTTTTCAAGGTTTGCGAGTTTCCCCGCACAGGTTGCCCTGCCCTCAAAAATCAGTCAATTCTCCATTCTATGGTATACGGGCTTCTGTTAGATTCAACAGTTTGCCCTCATAAACAAGAAGAACTTTATTTCTTATTCTATTCATATGCCATTAAAAAAAAATTATAAATTAGCTCCTAGTTTTAGGATATTCTTCTATTTTATATGTTGACAGTTGGTGTCCTTTTTTCTTTAGAAAAACTGTTTTCCAAGATAAAAGAAGTGAAAGACAAGCCTAGGTTTTTATTAAATTTTCTTGGAGTAATGAAAGGACTCTGTTTAGAAAAATCATATTTGGAACATCCAAAAGGTAAATATCTGTCATACAAGCTCTCATAATAATAATAATCATCATCAAAATCATCATGATCATCATCAAAATCATCATCATCATCATCATAATCATCATCACCACCATTAATATCATCATCACCACCATCATCACTATCCCCATCATTATCACCAGTCGTCATCATCACCATCATCACCATCATCATCATCATCACCATTAACATCATCATTATCATCATCATCATCATCACCATTATTGCACAACAAATGCCAGTATCAATATACCATCACCATCGTTACTATGACCATCATCATCATCATCATCATCATCATCATCATCATCATTATTATCAACACCATAACCAGCGATTATAACCAGAATTTGCTTCCATGAGATATTGATGGTTTACAACATTTGCAGCTCAAGACATTTTGTACAAGTTGATAAGTGAGCTGTCTGTCTGTCCATCCAAGCAAAGCCAGATCACTCTAGTGCCTGCTCTACAAGTGGTACGTCCAATCAATCAAATCATTGTACAAGGATATTAGGAGGATTTCATCAAGACATGATTATTTGTTTCTTTACAGTTATGTAATGCAGTGAGTATCAAACCTGGGCATGATCTGTTGCTAAGCAACACGGCTTCACAGTCTCATATGATATCAGTCTTAACAAACTGTCTTCTAGAAGGAGAAAAAGATGTTCAACTTGCTGCTAGTGAACTGACTTTTAATGTTGCAAGACACAAGGTGTGTACTCTGTAAGGTGTCTATAAATTGATGAAATAAATGTTTAATTTAAACTTTGTATTCTGATTGGTTGGGAGTGGATGCGTTATGAGAGCATACAGCATACACCATGCATGCATGCGCACTTTCTATTTTATTATTTGTATACAAGATAACAGTTACATTCTAATTAAATTTTTTAATTTGAAAAAGAAATAAAAAACTTGCTTGCTGTGCTGTGTGCAATAATTATTATATTATAAAGTGCTTGGGAATAGGCTGTTTGCACTGATGGTGTCCCTTTACTACCACTACCAAAATGCTTCACGAATGCTTTTCTTTCTTCAAATTATTACTATTTCATTATGAGGAGAGGAAGAGGTTTGGTGGTGATCAATTGAACAAAATAAAGTGTGCAAGGGATTCTGGTGGTGGTAGTAAATGATGCTATAATGCAAGTGACCTATTGACAGAATTATGCATCATTTGAGTTGGTATCAGTCTCTAGTCTTAGGACACAAGGAAACTCTGGCAGTGTCCATACTGGCCTCTACTAAAGATTCTAATTGATTTTAAAATTTGTAGGTCTCTAGCGACATTGCATTTGAGTGTTCTACTGCTGTAATGGAATTACTGACTAGACAAACGGACAAGACAATAAGTATGTCACCATAATAAACCCACAACGTATGGTAGGGTGTTAGTAAGTGGTCAGCAAGTGGTAAGTAAGTGGTTAGGTTGACCACTTACCAACACCTTATCATTGGTGTATTTTGCTAAATCACTAAGTACAGATCAATTTATTATTATTATTATTATTATTATTATTAATTTAGCCACTCTGTACTTAGCAAATGAAGTCATGACAGTTAAAGTCCTATACTGTAGAACTGTTCAAAACATGTCTTGCTTGAAATTCAAAAGTGTAACTTTATCTCTTAAAGTATTGTTCATGCACTACTCTTAGACTTCTTGGTAAATTTGGATCTATAATGAGCATATATTTATGACATTTTCAGCCTATTACTGCTTATTTGCTCTTCATCAATTCATGCAGTACAACTCTGAGGTAAGTAAGGGTGTGGTTATTGGGGGAAGAAGTCGAACTAGGTGTCTGGTCCCCCCTCCCGACCTCCACAAGGAACAGTCACTTGCATTTCAATGTTACTGTATGTCATACCCTGTACGTGCTGTACGTCTGTACCCTATGTTTCCCACTCATATGATAACCATTCTTATGGGAAGCCATGTTACTGCATGTTGTACCGTGTATGTGCTGTAAGTCAGTACCATATGTTTCCCACCCATACGATAACCATTCTTATGGAAAGCCATTTCAATGTTACAACATGCCATATCCTGTATGTGCTGTAAGTCAGCACCAATAGATGACTTGCACTAAGAGGTCACATGATCAAATCGGCCATTGTGGCTGGCATTCTACAGGATTTTGGCTATGCGAGAATGTAAAAAAAGAAGCCAGCAAAACGATACTAAACACTTCGTAGGTCTTCGCATTGTGGCGCGAAAAATACCATATATTTTCTCTTTTTGGCGAGTTAACAGCAAATATCTACTTAATTAGATATCTTCTAAGAATATATTTCTTGCAAGAAAAGGGGATTTTTAGGAACCGATTTTTATAGTTATTTAGTTCGCTAACTTACCTTTTGTTACCAAAAAACTATCCGACCTTTTGTTTAGCCAAAATCCTGTAGAATGCCAGCCACAATGGCCGATTTAATCACATGACCTCTTAGTTCAAGTCGTCTATTGTTTCCCACTCATAGAATAACCATTCTTATGGCCAGCCAGCACCATACCTTTCCTACCTATCCAATACAATACTTTTGTATTTCCAGATTCCTGGTCTTGCAAAAGCCTTAGAAGTTGATGTCACAAAGTACAAAGGTCAATCAGATGAAGTAGACAGTCTCTGTCGGCAGCTCACAGCTTTAATGACCTAATGCAATCAACAAATCACATACTGGCTTTATATCAATGAACCGTATGTAAGTTTTTATTTAATTAGGCTTCCTGTGTGGACTTACTCACGTGCCTCTCATTCATGCTAAGGCTTGGTTACTTTTCAATATGGCAGCCCTTCATTTTATTTTTGTTATAGATTGCTATATCGCTAGTCGTTAACATTAGAGTACAAACACTACAAGTGTGTAACATAAATACCACTAGATACTGCTAAATTATGCTAATCCTATTGTTTTCTATTGTTTATTAGCACTATTTACTACTAAATAGTGCAAAGTGTTGCACACTTTTAGTGTTTGTACTCTATGACCATCCCCCTGGTAATTTATTTGCAGTCAGTTGTATTTAAAGATAATGGTCAAAAGTGCACAAAAGCTGAGAATTCATCCTGTATCAAATATGTGCACATGATACATGATTTTAAGTCAAAAGTGCACAAAAGCTGAGAATTCATCCTGTATCAAATATGTGCACATGATACATGATTTTAAGTCAAAAGTGCACAAAAGCTGAGAATTCATCCTGTATCAAATATGTGCACATGATACATGATTTTAAGTCAAAAGTGCACAAAAGCTGAGAATTCATCCTGTATCAAATATGTGCACATGATACATGATTTTAAGTCAAAAGTGCACAAAAGCTGAGAATTCATCCTGTATCAAATATGTACACATGATACATGATTTTAAGTTAAGAGGGAAAATAAAGGAAAATAATATAATTAGTCGCAATAGTCTGGCCACTAAACATGTGTATGTGTGCTCATCTCCTGCGTCATTGGTGGGCCTTACTGCCGCTTTCCATATTCTGTGAACTCAGACATTTCAACAGTTTGTTGCGCATTTAGTTTTTTACTGTCTCCAGTCAAGAACATAAAAAGTACTGATTTTCACAACTACTGAGTTCGCAGAATTGAAAACCACAGTTAATGCAGTATGAGGGCCACAAGCTTAATATTAGCTCTTATTAGTGCTGACTAATTGTGACTGTCAAGAGTCCCCCTCTTCTGCATCCTGGATTTGAAAGGTATGCTGCAACTATGTAAAAGTGAGGTGTGGTGGTGTTGTTTGATGTGTGTCGAAGTGAGGTATGATGGTGTAGCATGGTTATACTGTATTGTGTAGGGTGGTGTGGTGTGGTGTGTGTTGAACTAAGGTGTGATGTGTGTTAAAGTGAGGTATGGTGTGGCTTGGTAGTACTGTATTGTGTAGGGTAGTGTGGTGTGTACATGTGCTGAACTAAGGTGTGGTGTGTGTGTTGAAGTAAGGTATGGTGTAGCTTGGTGGTACTATATTCGGTAGGGTGGTGTGGTGTGTGTTGAACAAAGGTGTGGTGTGTGTGTTGAAGTGAGGTATGGTATAACATGTTGGCTGTATTGTGTAGGGTGGTGTGGTGTGTTTTGAAGTAAAGTGGGGTGTATGTTGAAGTGAGGTATGATGTAACATGGTGGTACTGTATTGTCTATAGGGTGGTGTGGTGTGTGTTGAGCTAAGGTGTGTTGTGTGTTGAAGTGAGGTATGGTTTAGTAGGGTGATACTCTATTGTATAGTGTGTGTTGAATGTAGGTATGATGTAGCATGGTGATACTGTGTGGTGTAGTGTGCTGTGCTGTGCTGTGCTGTGCTGTGCTGTGCTGTGCTGTGCTGTGCTGTGCTGTGCTGTGCTGTGCTGTGCTGTGCTGTGCTGTGCTGTGCTGTGCTGTGCAGAGAGGTAAGGCAGAGACAACACAAATCAATAAACCATTATTTGTCATAACTTTAATTAAAATAATTTCATGGTATTCAATTCACTTATTATTTCATGATTTTTTTTTTACCCTAAAACTCAATTATAAATACTAGGCTCTCTAGTATGACAAGCTTTATTATATTAAAATGATCCAAATATTCCTATGTGTTAGTCACTAGTATTACATCATGTTTTTCAGAATTCTTTAGCATCACATTGTCAACTAGATTATTTTTGTGTTTCCTTTTGGCGAGAGCAACTCCTTTTAGCTTATAGGGTGACATTTCTTTTTCTTTATCATTAAATATGCATCATTGGATTTCCTTATTCAATTATTGCACAGAATTTTATATTAATCTTCAATTAATAATAATATAATAATTTATAAATTAGTTTCAAATCAAAACTTTGCAAATCTGTTGAATTATTCCAGCTGTTCTAAGGAAAAGGCCTGCAACTAGGCCAAAACGTTTTTTAATGGGAAATATGTCCAAAAATGCCTCTCGAACTCTGAAAATCATTAAGCGAAGCTAATAGTCAGGGCCTGATCCAGGGGGTGCATTCTTATGCTGTTTTATTTTTTTAATATCTCTATATGCATTTCTTCATTTGGGAATACCCCTCTAACAAATTCCTGGACCTTCACGAAGTAAACAAACTATTTGGAATTTGGGGATGTAAAACAATTGATTAAAAACAACTTTCGTTTGCTTCAAGAAATTAAAAGGAAGGCTTAAATAAACCCTTCCCTAATGGAGTTATGGACTAAATTTAAAGGTATGAGTTCACATGTATAACAACTTATTATATGGAGGGGGGGGGGGGGGGGGAATCAGATTTACAGAAAGTAGGATTTTAGCTTTGCAATGCGAGAAAATTTAAAATTTAAAAACTATGAATTTTTGCCAACTTCATTCCACCAAACCCTAAAGAAATTGTCACATGAAACCATGCAAATATTTGAAAGGAAATATAATTAGATTTTAAGAATTAAAATCAAAGAAAAAATGTTTTTTCCCCTTCATTCTATTAGCTATTCCAAGGTCGAGATAAACTCTGGGTTGAATTGGTATTGCAATGCATTGTGGGACTGTTTAAGGTAACATGTTGATAAGGTGGCATCTGTTTTGTTCCCAAATACAGCCCCACAATGCATTGCAATGACAACTTTACCCAGTTTTTTCTCAACCTCAGAATATCTAATATTAGTTTATAGACCAAAATCAAACTGCATTCTGGTCTAGCTTGGGTACAAACAACATATATGTCACCGCGTCCACTATGTATGCATAATGTCATTCGTATAGATTCATTTTTTTAAACAAGTAGATTCCAATTCTTGTAACGTAAAGAAGAAAGATATTTTTTAAAATTATGACAACTGATGACGTGAAGAGCCATAATATTTTACATCATTTTTTTCCGGTCCGGTATCCTAAAAAATCATGCGTTCTGATTGGCTGTTTGAGCGGGCGGTATTTTGTAAGTATCTGCCCGCGCGCGCGGTCCGGTATCCTTTGCCGCTAAACGACAACACAAAACGATTACAAAGACAAGTAAAAAAAATACGGGAAAAAAAAAAAAAAAAAGTTATTTACCGTGCTATAGTCGGCCCGGATAGGGAAAAACTGTGCCCTCGGTCTTGAATACGGACCTCGGGCTAACGGCCTCGGTCCGTATATTCAAGTTTTTCCCTATCCGGACCTCCTGGCCGGTAAATAACATATATATTTTTTGCTTGGCATTTAATTTGTAGCGTGTGCACTGTACTGTGTGCTATTTTTCAATTACTGTACATCTTTTTAACATGAATACTTGTCTACAACGGACACCCGGCTGCACGAGACCTCTATAATACGGACACCTCTCTATTATGGACATTTTCTTTGGTACTGACTGCACTTCATCATAAAGAAACCTCTATAACACGGACATTTGCTTTGGTGCACTCGTTCTCTTTAAAACAGACCTCCTAATATAGACATTTTTCTGTGACTGAAACCTACTTAATGCTTGGCTTGCCTCTTAAAGGGTCAGAGACACGACAAGACATAACTTGCCTGCGGCATTGCAGAAAGGAAAAACTACATGCAACCGTTGCACCTGGTGGACAAGGAGTGCATTTTACCGAGTTGCAAGCAATGTTGCAGGCAACATTGGAAACGACATCACATCGTGTGTCCTTAGGGGCAACGTTAAAGAGACTCGACTATATTTTACGTTCAAAGAGATCGAAAGGGAAAAGTTAAACAAAAATAAATATTAAATACTTGTGTAAGGCAGACCCCTGTCGTTCAAGGTCTAAGATAATACAGAATCTTTCATCGTATATGTTTCGTTTCCATGGAGACACTATCAAAAATAAGAGGTTACTACTTCATGTAGTCCTCTACTCATATTGGATCGCTGACATAATCCTTAGTTTATGAAAGGATCCATAATATATTATCTTACATGAAATAGTAACCCCTGTTTTGGACGATGAACCAGCATCGGTTTCAGCAAGAAGGCGAGATTACCTTTTGTAGGGCCGTTATTTATTCTCAAAGAAGAGTTCGTTTAAACATAACTCTGTTTTTTGTTACTTCTTTTGTTTCTTGACTCGCCTGCTGAAGGGCGACGCCCCTTACTTGACCTCCGTCGCCCCGAAAAGGATGACGGGATACTTTGGTTACTACCTGATTTAGGGGTACCCCATGCATTTTCTGTACACCTTGAAGGCAAAGAGTTCGTCGGAGCCTGGTGACGATCATCGTTATAACTGGACGAAGAGGAACCGGAAGTAGAAGAACCACCGGAAGTGTTGGACTTGATCGAAGGACGCAATGGTCGAGGGGGACTAGGCGTATGGCTAGAGTCATTGTAATCGCCTTCTAAGTTACTATCATACAAATCACTGTCTTCACTCATTTTATAGATTGGAGCCCTCGGGGACAAAGGAATCCCATTTTCAGGGCTGAAGTCGTTCTCGGAAGCATGGTTGGTCATGCCGGAAAATTCCAACGGAGGAAGAGTATGCGCATGCGCACGGCTGACAAGCTCATCAGAGTCATCAAAACGCCGTGATTTTGCCAGCCTTCCTAAAATAGGGCTAAGTCTTGCTAAAGATGAGCTACTGCTAATCTCTTTGACGATCCTAGGCGCTGCCGAGGACGATCTGTTTCTTGTTCGTAGCACAGGGCGAAGAGTTGGTGTTGACTGGCTCAAGACCGGTCTCTGATGTTCCATTACTTTGGTTTGAGGGAGAGGAGATGTCGTGCTGTATTCAGAATACGAATGATTCACATCTTCGCCATTCACTGCTACCAAAGGAAGCACTCCTTGGCCTCGATTCGTTGGAACAGTTATGTCCACAGTCGCTTGATTTTCTTTTTTGCCAGAATCGTCACTAAACGAAACTTTCCGAAACGTTTCCGAAGGAGGGACCTTTAGCGTGACCACAGGTTCTTCTTGTTCTTTAGAATCCTTGCGTGACGAAGTAATGGAGTTGCGTGACCCAGAACTAGAAGAATTGTCCTCTTCCTTGGCTTCTTCTAAGTGTTTCATTAACACAGCAACAACAACATTAAGCAAGACGAACTGAGTAGCAAGCACAAAAACCGCAAAGTATATCGGAGCAACGTGCTCCAGGACTTTACAGTCCACATCAGGACTGACTTCACAGATTTTCTCGTTGATAGTATCCTGGAATTACAAGCAAGATTTCAGTAAGACGATTGAGTGCATGGGCATAAATATGTACAGTACCGCTGTGTTTCTTGACAACAGACTCATTTACTCAGGGCTATAGCCTTTTCAGGGTCGGAATTTTGGATCTAGATATGAAATACATACCTTTAGAATCCCGTTCCAATTGTCCCCTGTAGAAATCCTAAATAGCGTCAACATTGCTACGCCGAAATCTTGGAAGTGAGCATGCTCATCCATCCCTTCACACTTAAACTTCTTGCAGTCTGGAAGCAAAGAAATATAAGAAAATAAGTACCTCCACGGCACTACCTTTCCTCTAAGAATGTAAGGTTCCACTTCTGCACTCTGCAATTGCATGCGAGTAGAGTTTGTTAGGGTTTCTTCTATTACTCGAGTGTTTTTCTCCGGATTTCCTCGCTCCTCAAAATCCAACAAGCTAAATTCCAAATTGATTTGTTACTTAGCCATGCCCTGACGTTGATCAGCCCAGAGGTTGTTTCAGGGTTTAATCTGTGAGTTAGCCATGTCCTGACTAAGATCAGCCCAGAGGTTGTTTCAGGGTTCTATCTGTGAGTTAGCCATGTCCTGACTAAGATCAGTCCAGAGGTTGTTTCAGGGTTCTATCTGTGAGTTAGCCGTGCCCTGACTTAGATCAGCCCAGAGGTTGTTTCAGGGTTCTATCTGTGAGTTAGCTATGCCCTGACTTTGATCAGCCCAGAGGTTGTTTCAGGGTTAAATCTGTGAGTTAACCATGCCCTTAGATCAGCCATAGGCTTGTTTCAGGGTTCAATTACCTTATTTTAACGGTTTTGAATGAATATTTGTTTACACTCACCAATTCTGCCAAAGAGCTCGATTCCTAAAGCAGCAAAGATGAAAAAGAGTAGAAGGAAAAGTAGTCCAAGATTGGCAACCTGACGATTAGAAAGAGTTTAAGGTCAAATCCCCTTCCAAAGTTGAGTCTGATTTAGGTGGTTTGGGAAGATGAATCATGTGAAATTTCATCATTGCTGAGTGTATCTAGAGCCAAGTTTTTGCTCTTTGTGCAAGTGCCGGTGTGGAAAGGGACTATTTTTTGGCATAATAGCCATTTTAGAGTTCAAATTTACCGCTGTGTTCTTGATTACAGACTCATTTACTCAGGTTTAGCCTCGTATCAGTGTCCAAATATTCACAAATACCAACGGTAAAGTAAAGAATGCACAACTTCAACAATACAAACACTTTGAAATTCCACGGACCTTGACTGGAACACATGGATATTCTGTACAAAATCTAGGCTAACCCTGAGCAACAGTGAACTTGAGACTGGAGTGTTCAACATATAGACTAATTAAGCGATACTGAAACAATTAAGCAAAAACGAAAAGCAGAGAATTCAAAAATGGAGTATACACCTTTTTCAAAAAACGTCGGTCGGAGATCTGAAATCTGAGATCGAAAGGAATTGTGGGTTGTAAGCTGTAAATTGTTTGTGGTTTTAATAAGTAGTTCGCAAAAAGTTAATATCTTGATATACTAACTTTGAGCGATGACCTGCGCTGTCAAACTATCTGGGTAAGTGTATATTGAATTTTGAACGAGAAAACACTCAGTCCCCCACAATTCCAATCGGTCTCAGATTTCTGATTTCAGATATCCATCTGACATCGTTTTTTGAAATAGGTGTATACACAAGAGATTGGCCATGTGGTCATAAATGGGTTTCATCTTGTAGGTTGGAATCTGATACTCACTTGTGGCAGAGCTTGAAGTACTGTGTCCAATAACTTACGAATCCCTTCTGCAGTTTTTAGAAGCTTGAGAACTGTGGGGAAAACACAAGACACATTACAATTTTGTATGGACCTTTTTCAGACCACGTGCCATTCTCTTGAGTATCATTTCTTTGTTTAACAGTTGCGCAATGAGAGTACACATGAATATGGATACAACTCAAATAAAAAATCTTATTCTCAAGAGAATGACACGTGGTCTTTAATAAAAAACATCACGCCCATGATTCAGACCACGTGTCATTCTCTTGAATACCATTTCTTTGTTTAATGGTTGCGCATGAGAAGACACCTGAATATGGATACAGCCGAAACGAATCTTATTCTCAAGAGAATGACACGTGGTCTTTAATAAAAAACATCACGACCATGATTCAGACCACGTGTCCTTCTCTTGAATATCATTTCTTTGTTTAATGGTTGCGCATGAGAAGACACATTAATATGGATACAACCGAAACAAAGAATCTTATTCTCAAGAGAATGACACGTGGTCTGTAACGAGTAACAATGAATGGATGTATTTATCACCTCTTGCTATCCTCAATACCCTCATGACTCGGATGATGGTTGGGTTGATTGGCAGTTCCTTGGTGTTCATTTCTTCCAACACGATGCCAACAACGGACAGAATGACTATAATCATATCCAGATGGTTCCATCTGTGAGACAAAACACATACGAAATGAGGGGCCGCGTCTTTAGCGGGGAGGGGGAGGCAGATTTACTTGCCTAATGTCCCACACCCCCTCCCCCCCCCCCCCCCCCCCCTTTGCCTTTCCATTCTGTTCATTGTAAAAGTGCAGCGCGACTCAGATGAAGGAAGAAAGGACAAATGGATAATGAATGAACGAATGAATGGCTGGACGGATTGAAGAAGTGAATGAATAAAATCCTTTTATCTGTGAGTGAGAAAATCTACTATAAAACTAGTTTCCAATTGCCCTATTTCACTATGACGTCACTGCTTGTATATGTGGGGGATAGAATCGCCAAATCCAATAGAAAATTCAACAAAATTTGCTCCTAGCGAAGCAGTTGTCAAAATATGTACTAAGAAATATCCAGAGCGTTTGCTTGCTATTCTACTTCTCTTCATGGATTGATACGGGTTTTAGAACAATTTTCAGGTTGATTTGACCCCTCCCGACGACCATGATTCTTTGCGTTTAAACGATAGATTGTTTTGGTGTGACGTCATAGTGAAATTTGGCTTCTCTTCCAACCACTCTCACTACCACTACATTCTATATTCTATGCATACAACTCTCCACTCACATGTTGATGTTGGGATCTATCACTACATTCAATATTCTATGCATACAAATCAAAACCCACATCTCGATTTTAACTAGTCTTCTACGCAGCCGCCATGAGCGTTGTGTGACGACACTAATAGCGTTGTGTGACGACACTAATAGCGTTGTGTGACGACACTAATAGCGTTGTGTGATGACACTAATAGCGTTGTGTGACGACACTAATAGCGTTGTGTGACGACACTAATAGCGTTGTGTGACGACATTAATATCGCTGCTTTTAACTTACTTGTCTCGAAAGTAAATCCTAAATCCCATGGCATAAATTTTCAAAATGGCTTCCAAAATAAAGATGGCGGTGAATACGTAATTTGCACATTCTAAAAAGTTTCCTAATCCTCTTGGTTGGTCATAGTGTTCTAATGCCATACAAATCACATTCAGGCCAATGATCGCAGCTATTGCAAGATCAAAGTAGCCATGAGTACAAATATGATGGATGAAGCGACGGGGTTGTGGAAAGTGTTCGCTTAGTGCTTCTTCTTCCTCACATTGTTCTGTAAAAGAGAAAATCAAAAATGAATGAAAATGAATAATGGGATCCCTGTGTCAAAGACCACGTGATTACGTTTATTTTCCACATTTTCATTTAAGCAATTCCTACACCAAATCAAAGTTAGGCCGAATAATTTGAAAAACTATTGATCTGGAATGACTAAACTCTCTTACATGACGCTTTTATGCTAAATAGCTTTTTTTCAACAGATCTTTGTCGAATTTATAAAATACCGCTGTGTTCCTTGATTACAGACTCATTTACTCAGGCTTAGCCTCGTATCAGTGTCTGACATATCACAAATACCAACGGTAAAGTAAAGAATGCACAACTTCAATCAATACAAACACTTTGAATTCCACTGGACATTCACTCCCTTCACTTCACCTCGCCTCGCCTCGCCTCGCCTTCACTTCACTTCACTTCCCTGGAACATATGAATATTTTACACAAAATAGAGGCTATTCCTGAGCAACAGAATACTCGAAACTGGAGTTTACTCACTAATTCTCTTCTTTTCATCTTCTTTTTTCTTCTGTTCTTCTTCGTTTCGTTCCATTTCGATCAAGCCTCGGCATTTTTGAAAGTTCTCCACCACGACTCCAACCAACATGTTGAGGACAACGAACCCAGCTAGCAGCAAGAAGGCAACGAAGTATAGAACCTTCACTTGACTGTAGTTCTTGATTGGCTAAAACAACGAATTAATTTGGTTTAAAAAGTTGAGAAAGAAAAATAGAAAGAGTCCTGAAGAAAATGGATGGCAAAGAAATGGGATTAAGATGAGAAAAAGGGTCGGGAAAGACAATGCAAATTAAGGGAAACACAAGACAAGTGTAGAAGAAAGAAAAAAACACAAAAGACACCAAGATATGAAACCACGAAGGAATTCCAAAGCGAGAAGCATTGTTTATCGTGTTACGTGATAGTCACGTGACTACTCACCTGTTTATTAACGCCTACAGCGTCAATGCCGTCGTACATGATAGACACCCAACCATCTTTTGTTGCAAACACGAAGAGAGTAAGAAGTGCCTGGAAATGTTCAATACCTTTAGCATGTCCAACCATCCATTCTTTTATCCACCCGAACACCCGAACACCCGAACACCCGAACACCCGAACACCCGAACACCCGAACACCCATTTTTAATTTGTCCCTTTCTTTCTCACCTTGGCTAGATTATCAAAGTTATATTCTTTGTTTTTCCATTCTCCATTCTTCTCTATACATTCTGCTTTGGTGGCGACAGGGCCGCTTGCTCCAACACAATGATGAAACTTTCCCTTGAAAAGCTACAATAAGATTAATACTATTAAATCGACTTATTCTCATGATTACGAACTGCCGGGCACGGATTAAATGCCCGGCACATTTTAATTCCAAACGATTTCTCGACTAAAATTGATTTTAAACGAATCAAATCCTTCATGAACAACAAAAATCAGTTCCTAAATGCATTCTTTACAAAATTATCTTAAACGCGAGAACTAACATGGAAATATAGAAGGAATGTCAGAATTTCTATCGGGAAAAATAATGTCCATATTGTCCATAACAAATAATGGTAAAGAATTTACTTGTAAAGTTTTTTTCAGGATACCAAGATTTTCCTACACGAATGTCTCTTTTGAAAGATGAGACAAAAGACTTCATATTTCCGAAAATTGCCACAAAAGTCGCCAGTGTAAACGGGGCTTAAAAAGGATCTATTCCAATAGGATGTTCCCTTGCACACTTTCTTCTGCTCAGTTAATTAACACCAATTGTCTTATTATTCTGAGAGAAACCAAATTTGAATAAGAAATAACATTCGTGAAGTAATATGGTGGTGGGAGTCAAATGACACCATCATGCGAACGTCCTATTCGCGACTTAAGAAACGAGCAGTAGCCTGGGTCGAGTTTAGACACGCAAAGACGCTTTCGATTTTTACAGGGGACAGAACTACAATCTTCAACGCTATCTCAGTGACATATATTTCAATTTTTGTATCTGTTATATATTTTTTTCTGCCATGTCTGTTTGCATGCAGGTTTACCCTGTAACAATTGCTTGCGCCTTTGCGGATCTTAAGTCGACCCCGGTTACCGCTCGTTTCTAAAGTGGCCAATTGGAATATTAATAGTGGATAAAGAGCTACTCTGTATACAAGTAAATCAAATCAATTCCCATTTGCTTTATTTTATTTTATTTATTTTATTTTTATTGCCCCTTACCTGTACCCCAAGAATCCCAAATATGATAAAGAACGTAGCAGCAATCAAGACGATGTTACCAATGGGCTTGAGAGACGAGATCAATGTCTCTACTACAATCTTGATGCCTGGTGCGCGGCTGATCACCCTGGAAAAGAACCGAAAAGAATTAAGACATCAATGGACAATAGACCTCGTAACCTTGAATCAAATGTTTTCTCATTTCAGACCACGTGTCATTCTTTTTGGGGTGAGATTCTTTGTTTTAGTTGTATCCATATTTGTGTGTCTTTTAATGCGCAACCATTAAACAAAGAACTGGAATTTATAATCGATATTTTTGATGGTGGGGAGGGGGGAGGTGGAGAACCCGGAGAACCCGGAGAAAAAACCTCCAAGCACAGGAAGAGAACCAAAAAATTAACTCTTCCCACATTACATGGAGAGTACGTGGGGTTTGTAATGGAACCAAGGTTGCATTGTGGAGCAAGGCTCACATCGTTACGCCACATATGATACTGATACCGTAAACCTCCAAAAATAGCCATTGCTTAGGTTTTTTAAATATTTTATTCTAGATTTTTTTAAAGATTTGTCCAACGTGAATTTTTGATCTTAGAAGAATTGAAGAACAATACAAAATCAAGTGATGAGGGCCTTGTTTTCGGAGGGGCTTATTTTGGGAGGATATGACGTCACAGTCTCGTGATGACGTCAATGCTAGTACCTTAAGGGTCGTAGAGTCCTCAACGCTCGAAACACCCTCAGTACGCCAAGAATGCTGTTCTGACTGTCCGTGGATAACGTCACAATGACGTCAATCCAGGAGACGACAACAAGGAAACCATCCATGACGTTCCAACCGCTTCGAAGATAGGCATCTTCACCAATCCACATCCCCTTGGCAACCACCTGGAAAGAGAGGTCACGAGAAACCTTAGAAAGATAACGTTACAGAGCGAGCGTGACAGTCACACTTGGGACCCTCAATACGTGGACATCCGTGCCACGGTGAAGGTCTAACCATTTGTAGATACCTTTAGAGTAAAGGCGGCACTTTCTACAGTATTTGGATATTTTGAGACGTGGACATAATTATGAGAGGAAATCTTTAAATTTCCCATTCCTGTGCAATGGATCTCGTAACCTCATGTGGTGTAATGATTTGTCCATTTCAGACCACGTGTCATTCTCTTGAGAAAAAGATTCTTTGTTTGAGTTGTATCCATATTCATGTGTATTCTCATTAAACCGTTAACCAAAGTAATGATACTCAAGAGAACGACATGTGGTCTGGAATGGGAAGATATTATTCCCAGAGGTCTATTTTATATATTCCGGTGCACTTGATTGATTTTTAAAAATCTTGGATTTTTCTACACACAAAACGTACTGACCTTGATCATCATTTCCAAAGTGAAGATGGCAAGAAATATATACATAAAGATGTCAATCCATCGACGTTCCTGATCAAAGTAAAGAGTTGTAAATTACTAATTTATTAATATTCATTAATAATCCTATTGGGCCTACAACTACAACTTATCTATATTTCTATATCTTTATGTATTTCATAAGTGCTACGCGGTCCACATACTCTCATATTGGGCCTATAGATTAGTAAATTAAGGGTGGTGTTGAATGAAGTAGTGCGCGCGCCTCTCACCTCTAGAGTCCCAGCTTTAAGTACGAATAGCTAGAGCTTGTGAGGTTCTTTATAGATTCAAGACTTTTTCTCCTCGTGCAAAATTGAACTGAGTTAGCCATACCCTGACTTAGATCAGCCTGTTCAGAGTTTGGTTTGTGAATTAGCCATGTCCTGACTTAGATCAGCCCAGAGGTTGTTTCAGGGTTCTATCTGTGAGTTAGCCATGCCCTGACTTAGATCAGCCCAGAGGTTGTTTCAGGGTTCTATCTGTGAGTTAGCCATGCCCTGACTTAGATCAGCCCAGAAGTTGTTTCAGGGTTCGATCTGTGAGTTAGCCGTGCCCTGACTTAGATCAGCCCAGAGGTTGTTTCAGGGAACGACAAAATTGATGTATATGGTTTTCGTTCAGAACTGATTTCCTTTCATAACTCGATAAAAACTGCTATTGTGCCTCGTATACATCTAGTCTGTTACCGTAAAGCGAAGGCTTCATGCCTCATTACTCACCATACTTCCTTCCTTCACAGAAGGTCCCTCCAGAGCCATGACAACACAGTTTAGTAAGATAAAGAACAAGACGACTCTATCGAACCATTTATTCTTGTAGATCATCATATTTAGTGCACGAAATCTAAACAACAGAAAATAATGTTCCTGAAAACACTAAAGGATTGGGGGGGGGGGGGGGAGGGGAGGGGGCTAGTATCCTCAACAATCACCCCTCCCTCCCAAAATCACTCCTTTCTCCCAAAATGTACATAATAAGACTGTCGATGGGAATGGGGTGATATGCACTCCTTCACGACCATTCACCATTTTCCATACATCGGTTCACTAGTCAAACACAAAGCATTCAGTCGAGGTTTCGAGGTTCAAATTGGAATAATCCTTTGAAAGCACCTTGGTGCCTCACTTGAGCACTTTGTGTTTGACCAGTGAACCGATGTATGGAAAATGGTGAATACCATGTCTCGTTCAAGCTCTTAATACACTAAAGGCTAACGTCTGGCGTAACGTCTGATATATCGATAAATAAAGACCTAAAGAAATTTGAACACACCAGTTCTGCTTTCGATGCATACCACTGTTTTTGAAGTACACAGACTCATTTGCACAGGCTTACCCTCGTTTATAAGTCAGCTATTCACAGATATCATTAAAAGTCTGTGGGATTTCAAAACATTGGTATTGTTCAAGCTGCACACTCTTTACATTAAAGTTGACTTTTGCAAATAATTTACTCTAAAGCAAGGCTAAGCCTGTGTAGATGAGTCTTCAGTCTTAAGACACAGCGGTATTTACTGAATGAGAAAAGGGACTATTGCAGAGGTAGAGCGTTTCTTACTTGTTGTCGGGAGAGAAGATGAACAAGGACGAATCAGATCGCTTGGCGCAGCATCCAGACCGGGCCTTAACTGACTCATTCGGGCTCTTTTCTTCCTTTGTCTGCAACATACGTGTATTTATTATCAAGTAATCGTTATGATAAAAAAGTCTGATTGGATGAAAAGTAACCGAGTGCTGTGATTGGTTCGATAAACATTACAAAATCTACCTTAGTATCTTTTCTCTCTGTCCCAGTCCCTTCCTCCTCTTCATCCTGAGAAGGACTAGTAACAAATACCTCCGTTCTGCCCTTTGGTGGAAAAAACTTGCCAAATTTCCGCGATGGACTGGGCGATAGACAACTTCGCGGAGCAGCCGGTACTACTTCGGGATACCGACTTTTAGACATAACAGGTAGCGAAGACCTACGAGTGTAGATCTTTGAACCATCGTATGTTTTGCATCCCAATTGATCCACATAGTAGACAGATGGTGTTGGACTGATACATACGCGGGGTTTACTGCCGCCATAATACTTCGATTGCTGTTCTAGAGAACACTCTTGTCGCTTCGCTATCTGGTTTTCAAATTTGGAAATGCTAGCCTGCCTGAGATTGACCGAACTTTCTCCTTTATCCTGCAAAAAAAAATTATATATACGATTACAGAGAGATGGTCGAAGGATAGATGGTCGATCTAGAGAGGTCAGTGGTGCCTTATAATTAGGGATCGAAGGATAGATGGTCGATCTAGAGAGGTCAGTGGTGCCTTGCAATTAGGGATCAAAGGATTGATGGTCGATCAAGAGAGGTCAGTGATGCCTTACAATTAGTGCTCAAAGGATTGATGGTCGATCAAGAGAGGTCGGATAGAAGGTTGTCTATCCAACAGTCTTACCGGTTGGTTTGCGAATCCCTCGACCAGTATGGCCACGAGTAAGTTAAACAGAATGTAGTTCCCAATAGTCATCAACAAAATGAAGTAAAGCCCCGCCCACTTCCCGATCGCTCGCATTCCATTGGTCATCACAACATTCCAGTCTTCTTGCGTCAAAACCTGTGTGGAAAAAAAAACAATCAGAAGGTTCTATATGTGACGTCATAGCCGCCATATTGGACGAAATGAACAAAATATATTGGTCTTCCTTTTTTATGTCACAACCAACATAGCGGCTACGTCGGCGAAATTCGTTCGCTTCAACCTCCTATCCTATTGTATTATTATTTCAGGTTTGTCTGTTATTTTACTCAATAGGCACCCCAGTAGAGTTTTAGAGTGAAATGCACAGGAGAAAACAAACAATAGATTCTATTCCCATATGACATACGACATTCTCGATTACTGGCTCGATCACTTACAGTATTCCAACAAAATCAAGGACTGCCTTGTATACTTATTTGATTTCATTCTTAGTAATAACTATCAGAAGTATTTTTACCTGAAACACTGTAACAATAGCCCAAAACAGGTCGTCAAAGTTTGCTCTTGCATCCTCATCAGGGAAATTATACTTCCCTCCAAATAAGTTCATTCCTAGAATGCTTGCGGTGAAGATGAAGATGCAGAGAAGAGCAAGGAATGTCATGACATTGTCGAGGGTGTGAATCATGACGAGTAGTTGGCGCTTCAGGGCGGGAAGGAACCGGACAATCTTGAAGATACGAAGGAGACGAAAGGAGCGGAGGACGGAGATACTGTTGTTGCCATCACCAAATAGCTCAACGATGCTAGGAAAAATGAAAATATATGGGTAAAGAGGGTAGAAACCAACCAACCAACCCAACACCCGATCAACCACCCGATCAACCACCCGATCAAACACCGTATTAACCAACGAACCAACCCAGCAGCATTTCATGAACCAAAGAAAGAAACCTAAGGCTCGAAAGCTTCCAGACAAGTTTCTTACAATGCTCAGGGTTATTTATAAACTCTCAAGAAGTTTAAAAATTCGAAGATAAAAAATCCAAATGATGAATTTAAAAGTTTTTAAATTTGTTTTTAGTTTTGAATTTAAAAAAACTTCCATTTAACCTTTTTTTTTTTAAACTTTTTTAAAAATCTTAAAACTCTGGATACGGTTGGAATCGAAACTTGACAAGAAGGGATAAAGAAGAAAAAAATGAAAAAGGGTTAACGTCGATTCTAATTTGCCATACCCCCGAGACATCCGCAGAGCTGAGGCGGCGTATGGACTTCGGACCTGACGGCGATTAAATCCTTCTGCCCTTGGGTTGTACGAATTACGCAAGAAAATGTTCTAGCCGAAGCTTCAGGGGAGAGACCAGCCGGCCCCCAGACCATATCGGCTAATCCCTTGCATCTCTGCAACGCACGGAATCGGTTGAAAATATAATGTTAAAAAGTCTAGTCTATCTGGTGCATTGTTTTCACGTCTATTGTTATGCTGATTCACCTGGAATCGTGGTCCGGTGGAAAAAACTTGGGCTTCAAAGACAGTGAGTCAAGCCCGGTTGAGGAGGGTTAGTACCTGGATGGGTGACCTGAAACTTATGCCTGCTAAAACTTTTTCTTTTTTTTCTTCTTTTGTAACTATGTGAAGAGTAATAGGTTTTACGTAATGTTTTACAGATTTCCGTCGACTAGTCTCTCTCTTCCAACTATCTAGCGGCAGATTAGCATCCAGTCTCCTATATTAGTTTTTGTGAAGGGGAATTTCACTATTTCTTCCCATCAGGCATTGCGATCTAGGCCGTGTTTTAATGGCATGGCATAAGATAATCATACAACGCTTTCTTGTGACACACCATGGAAAATTACAAATCTCCAAACTTTCAAATGTTATCGATATCAGGGCATGGCTAGCTCACAAATAGAATTAAAATTAAGCTTGTTAGGTTTCTTTGAGGAAAACCAGAGAATCCGGAGAAAACTCCTCGAATCGATGGAGAGACCTAACAAATTCTACTCACACATGTGATGCAGAGTCCAAGAATCAAACCTGAGGCCCCAGAGGTGAGAGACAATCAACATCTAGGTTACCCTTGAATCCCCAAGATAGATAACATTACCTGATTATGACAATCGTGCCATCAAAAAGATTAAATGCGTCTTTGATGTATCCATAGACACCAAGGCCAGCCAGCTTGAGGAGCATCTCGATGGCGAAGATAGCTGTGAATATGTAGTTAAGGTATTCCAAGATGTCTGTCATCTCTTGTTCCTAAGAGCACAAAAATAGAACTCTTTACCTTGGGCGTAATGTTTTCTCCTTTCATGCCGTGTCATTCCCTAGAGCATCATTTCTTTGTTTAACGGTTACGCATGAGAGGGCACATGAATATGGATACAACTCAAACAAAGAATCTTATTCTCAAGGGAATGACACGTGGTCTGAAATGGGAAAACATTACGCCCAAAGAAAAGAGTCTAATTGTATGGCGGAACAAAGCCATGTTGTGAGAGGATTCTCCTTACTGAAATGGAATCTCTTGCTATGTCAAAACATTTCTTTCTCACGCAAAAGCATACTTTGTCAAGCAAAAAAATTCCATGTTGCGCAAAAGCATCTCCTTGTCGCGCAAAAACATTTCCTTGTCACGCAAAAAAAACTTCTTGTCACTCATTATCCCTGTCCTCCAGCATGGCTACCGTTTAGTCTTACCTGTCCGTAGTACTCGATCCCCATGCTGAAAGTGTTGACAGATATAGCTCCCATGATGATAAACATGAACCATTTGCTTTCCACCCAGCCTCGTAAGGTCTGTCGAAGCTTCCTCAATGGCGTGAGTTTGCGTTCGTCTTTGTCAAAGTCGTCATCGGAGTAATCAGTCTCGGATTCTTCTCCCTCGTAGACAAATTCAGATTCAAATTCCTCCACATTGAGTCCCTTATCGGCGTGGTTGACAGCACATTCACACGCGTTTTGTATCATCGAAGTAGCAGCAGCACTAGCTGTAGCTGTTGCGGCTGCGCTTGACAGTGATGCCGCTGAAACAAATGAATGCGCTGCCACGTCCGACAAAGCTGGCTGGCCGTTAATATTCACAGCCGCCGTTGCCATTGTGACCATCTCCCCCATTTTAGGTGTAGTCGAAGGCCTTACAGAGCAAGCTGATCCTGCAACTATTGAGATATTGGGCACTGCACCTGGCAAATCGGCGCCATTTTGAATTTCATCACCCTCCCTACCCTCTCCCTGATAGAAATTATTGGTCGGTACTTGACCGGGGATGGTGAGAGTATTCCCCGGTATGATATCGGCCGACTGTCCGTTAGTAGTACTAAAGTCTACAGTTGATAGATTTGGAGTTAAGTACCCCTCGGGTAGAGGGTGATAGCCGTCAAGATATTGTGCCATTCCCCGGGCAATGCACATGGTGGTGAAAATGATGGTAGTGATGATGATGATGGTGGTGATGATAGACAAGCTTCTTTTTTCGTCTCTTTCGTTTCTTAGCAACGCGGTTTTTGTGAGTTGTTGATTTACTACATTTGATGTTGATTGTTTTGCCCAAACGACGTTTTGTTCGTCGGAACACATGTCCAATATATTTAAGTATTTCAATCCAACATCCGTCGCGGCCGAACCGACTGCTTGCTATAGTACTAGTGCTTGCTGCGTGTTTGCGTCGACTCTGACGCATTAAGTCATTCTCTCTTTGCTTGGTTTCTTGGAATTGCGTTGTTATGACAACTAGACACAGATTTGTCATGAAATACGAACCAATCTGAAGAAGAAGAAAAACGAAGAAAAAAAGAAAGATGAGCCTTCCTATAAACTGGATTTTCTCGGGGATTTTTTGCATGATGAAAGTATGCGCTTTTCTTATTTCGTCTGGAGAAATATGCGGAGAATAAATTGTGGAGAAACTGGGTGAGCGTCTATCCTATTGGTCAAAAGGGTCTCAGGTTTGATTCCTGGACTCGGCATCTCCGTTTGGCGTTTGTTTGGTCTCTCCAAAAACTCAAACGGGGCTTATGAGTTTCTTGTCTCTTCCTTGATTGCGGGGTTTTCTCCGGATTCTTAAGTCTTTCTTCCCTCCGCAAATATTAACACGCTTACTGAATTGAAATCTGATCTGTGAGTTAGTCATGCCCTGACTTAGATCAGCCCCGAGGTTGTTTCTGGGTTCGTTCTTTGAGTTAATCCTAACCCTTACCCTGGTATCGATAAAGTTTGAAAGTTTAGATAAGAATCTAACCATCATGTTCACTTACCACAATTAAAACAACAAAGTATATAAAACTCCAGGAACTGTGCGCATCCTGAATGAAGTACATGATATCAGACCAACCCTCTAGCGTTATAACCTGGCGTGAAAGAATGGGAGCGAGTGTTACAAACCTGAAAAACATTTCATACCAAACCCGAACAGAGTTAACTGCACTATGGAATTTTCCTTGACTTTTTCTGCTTATTTTTTCCAGGATATTTTTTCTCTACAGCGTTCGCTTAGATCGCTCATTCACTGTGATGATCAACACATCTATCATTATTTCACAACAGTTCTGTCCATTCAATTTCCACACTTATTATTTATGGGGGCTTGAAGAACCCAACAAAAATGACCGCCGCTCGCCAACATGATTGGCCTTATAGCTCAGTTGGTAGAGCATCGCACCGGCATCGCGGAGGTCATGGGTTCGATTCCCGTTGAAGCTTGAAATCACTTTTTCAAGTCTTTCTTTACAGCGTTCTCTTAGATCGCTCATTCACTGTGATGATCAACACATCTATCATTATTTTACCACAGTTCTGCCCATTCAACTTCCATATTTTTTCTCTACTGACATTATTTACAAATGATCCAAAACTTTGCGACAAAAAGTTAACCAACCTTCTTTTTTGAGATGCATAATACATGCGATCTTTTCTAAGCTGAATTCTAATTTCTTTAGTATTGATTTTCCTTTGTTAGACCACGTGTCATTCTCTTGAGAATAAAATTTTTCTTTTGAGTTGTATCCATGTCCATGTGTCTTCTCATTAAACCATTAAACAAAGAAATGATATTCTAGGGAATGTTAGGTGGTCTGGAATGGGAAAGTATCATGCCCAAGATTTATTTAGGTCTGTGTCTTTTCATGCGCCACCGTTAAACAAAGAAATGGTACTCTAGGGAATGACAAGTGATCTGAAATGGGATAACATTGACGCCTGAAATAAAAACCTTTTATTTCCATACCTGAAAAATGGCCACCCATGCTATAAGAATGTTATCGAATGATATGGTATTATGAACCGGGTTTAATCCAATTTTAGTACAGTTCGAATAATACAGGTTCCAGTTGACACACACGTTGGTGTGGTTAGAGCGGGCGGTCGTATCAAGGTAGGTCTCATAATCCAACGAACAGTCCCGACCGTTCGATCTGTAGGGGTCGATGCTTGAACAACGCTTCATTCCTGATACCTCTGGTGCAGAACAAACAAAATCTCCTTCGCTTGGCACGTAGAATGTGCTTAAGTTGTAACTAGAACCAATACATTTATAAATTAAAGTGTGAGCTGCGTCTGTGTTTCTAATGAAACAGTAATGATAAAATGGGAAATTATACACCGTAAAAAGATGAACAAAACTACATGCTTTTAATACTTTTAAATAACTCAAAGTGAGTAATTTTACTGGGGTCACAGAACACGTCTTGTTCACGTGCGCCCTTCGACATTGATTGTCACGTAGCGTTTAACTAAAATTAGAAAAGAAGATAGTCTAACTAGCTAAAAACAATTGTGAGCTAGAGTGTGAGCTGCGTCTGTGTTTCTAATAGAACAGTAATGATAAAATGGTAAATTATACACCGTGAAAAGATCAAAAAACCTACTGACGTTTTCCGACGAAGGACTAGCGTCCGAAACATCAGTGAGTTTTTCCACCTTTTCACGGTGTATATATTACCCTTTCATCATTACTATAAAATGAAAATCAAATAAGCGATATACATATGATATACATATTGTATCTTCGAGTGTTGAGATGATATCTTACAAGTGAGCGCAGCGAACGAGGAAAATATTCTCAACACGAGAACATAAAATCCGTATCTCCAAGCGGCCATGTAATGTTCTGAACCAAAAGAAAGTCTGCAAGGAATTCTGGTAGTATGCGCAAATGGTTTTCTTATGCTTTTAGACGTCATCGACGCCATCTTTAATTTTAAAAACTCATTTATTTTACTTACTCTTTTGCTGAGAGATTAGCTGGCATTTCTAACTTGCAACGATTTCTTAATAATCCTTGCCACATCTGAACACCAACTATCCCAAATATCGTGAAGATTAGCGAACACATTGCTAGAACGTTCCCCAGCATCGGTAACGTATCGAGAAGTAGCGTGACAAGGATTCGTATGCCTATATAAGGACAGATCAGTCACGGTTAAAAGATTGCGTTACTTTCATCGTATAAAAGACAGTATACGTGTTTTACTAGACATATCTGAATCTATGTAGAGGTTTTGCACCATCACGTGATGGCGGGATGACAGGTTTGATGGTGCAAACTCATTTACTTACTTGGTACTCTGTTTATAGCCCTTAAAGGTCTTAAGACTCGTATAGCACGCACTGCAGTCATGTACTTTCCTTTGTCGTAGAATATTTCAAATGTCCTAAAAGAAATATTAAAAAAGGTGAATCAGAAGCGAAACGAGAACTCTGTGGTGACGACCACGAAGACTTACTGGGATACATCACTCATATTTTCAATAGGTTTTTTTGCAATTTAAAACCATGCCATAAGCTAAGAAATATTTTAAGTCCACAATTTTTTCATTGGAAATTCAATAGACCTTTTAAGCGTAGACGTTTGTTTTCCTATCTTAGATCACGTGTCATTTCATTTGAGTTTTTTTCAACTAATTGACATGCGCAGTAGTGTCCTTACTTACCCTGCAGCCACAATAAAGAAGTCGAGTTTGTTCCAGTTATCAGCTAAGTATCCCAGCTTTCCAAATATCCCCATTGCCATCCATTTACACAACATTTCCACCACGAAGAACACGTAGATCGCAAACTCTATCTTCTCTAGGATCTGGCATTTCCGTGTCACGCAATCACCGTCGAATGGATCGAAGAGACCAAGCGTGACACAGTTACATAGAATAACGAATATACTGATGCGCTCAAAGTATTTGACAAATGTTAAGGATTCAAAGCAAATATTTCAGTTAAAAATACAAAATTTGACAGATAGGTAGATTTGGTTAATTCATGTTGTTCCGCTTCCCCTTAGTTACCGTTGCTATGTCCCACAAGCTTGACAAATTATCTACAATATCGACTCAGAATTTAAAACTCTGATCGTGGAAAATTGATTATAAATTATTTTAATGAATAACTGTCCTGCAAAAAGAATAGAAAATTGACTCGTAGTCCTCGTAGTACTCTTTAAAACAGATACTGCTTTTTGTAGTTTTTTGAGGGCAGATTTCACTGGGAAAACTACTGCAACGGTGAATGGTTCGCTAATATGTCTGAGTCGACGCCATGAATATGACGCCACAGCCAATCGTAAGCGACATAATTATGAAAATACATGACGATAATCAAACATAAGTAAACACTCATGCATAAGTTTTAAAAGATATAAAAAAAGCAAACTGGCTGAAAATAGTGTGTTACCAAAATAGTACGCGATCACTCAAAATAGATTTAAAAACCTATAGCTTTATTTCCTGTTTTCACTAAGAAATATTAGCTCTAACACTAAATGAAGATTGGATTGAAACGGCTGTTCGAGCGCAGTAAATGACAGGGCTCCAGAATTCTTCATTAAGAGGCTCACTAATTCCCTAATATTCGCCGTGGAGCCAATTATACACGAATAGGCTTGATGATAATTAATTTCGGTGAAATTGCCTTCATCAGGTAGGAATGCATGAATAGTCGAATTAAATAACTTTGGGGCCGCGGGAAACCAAAATAAATATTTATTTTGACGAAAGTTTGAGATACGAAAAACCTCATGCATTTCCCACTCATATGATGGCATTCTCATGGCATGCCATTTCAATGTTACGGCATGTCGTACCGTGTAAGTGCTGTAAGTCAGTACCGTATGTTTCCTACTCATACCATAATAGGTTATATACGCATGCTCAAAAAAATATGCCGACAAAATATGCAATACCTCTCAAAAAATGCTAAATTAATGAAATATTTCCAACACTCTTATGACTGGCCATTTCAGGATTTTAAATATCTTCCGTGCGTATTTATCTTTATATGATAAGTTTTGCTACATGCTGAGATTTTCATTAAAGAAAAACAGTTTGTTGGATAGAAAAAACCGGTCCCTTGGATCGACAAATTTGAATATGTTCATTTTTCAATTCGTAGAAATGTCATCTGTTTATTTTTTATGATATTATCATAATATTTTCGGTTTTTCATTGATTTTTGATAAACATTTATTAAATAAAATCGTCTTTGGCGTCGAAACTAGTTTTAATGCTTTCAAGGCTTGATCTAATGAATTCATTTTTGCCTGCAAAAGTGTTAGATAGGCTAATAAACTTCCGCTAAAGGAAAAAGATGTGATATTGAAATTTATATAGAATATATAAATGACCTTGTGAGATAGGTATATTGTCCTCATGTTTTCAATTGATGTGACATTCACAATTTGCCAACAAAACTAACTTGAACTAAATGAATTATCTCCCAGGTGACGAAAATCAGTACTGCCATTCTAGACTTGTTATGTATATTGGTCGTATTCGTAAAATTATTAGAATTGAACCTTACTTGATATGTCACGACAGAAAGCACTTAGAATCAAGATTGTCAGACTTTTTTCTCGAAACGCGAAAATTTTTTCAACTATTTGGGAAAATCTCTTGAATTCTAACCACGACGAATATGATTTACTCGTAAACAATTAAACACGGTTTTGAGTGCATTTATTTTCAGAAAAACCCGACAGACTTTGTAGCTATAGGATTTATCCTTGCTAATCCTGATATTTGATGCAGTTTTTCGAAACATGGATTTTGATACAACTTTCTTAATTATAAAATTAATTTTCTCAGCATCTTTAGTATGTAATTAAGAAAGTAGAAGCCGCATAATTTCCTAAAGAAAGAACACATATAGTTTAAAAATAGTAAATAGCCCAATCTATAAGCAGGAATTGTTTGCCCGACGAAAAATAAATAAAACTTCGACCGAAGCGACTCGTATGAAAGAGAAAATCGAAAACGAGTATAAATATGCAAAAAAAACGTTTAAGAAATGATTTTAATCTATCGATGAAAAAAGGAATCCCTGAGATTGGAGTGTAAAAGAGCATTAGTATATAGATTATGAATATTTTAGAGCAAAAAACGTCTTTCAAATATCGTCTGTGAATGTAAATCTACAGGTTTGAGCTTTTTTACCAATAGCAGTAAAAAGGGTTTCTCAATTTACAGCCAAACTCTTGAAAATTTAAACTTGAACAGACAAACAGACGAATCGCGTTGAAAAAGAAAAATTAAAGATCAAAATATCGTAAAACTAAACTCCTATTTGATCAAGGATTTATTCTCGTTCGTGAATGGATTGCAAACATCTTCCCCTCTGAAAATTTAAAAATAAGCCCTTTTTTTTTGAAATTTTATTTTGGGGTAAAAGCTTTAGGATTTTACTAAGAATAGCGATAAAATTTCTTAAATAACTACTGTTTGTTCTTTTGCTTCAGTTTTTTGTGGGTAAACATTTTTTTTACCTTTTGACTTCGTATTTTAGTGATCGATATATGATGGCACTAAGTGTAGATAGAATCGACCGCAATACAACTAAATTGTCTTGTAACTTAAGGCTATGACTCGAAGTTAGAAGACCATTTTTGCGGTACGCATAAAATATCGAGTCATTTTAATTTCAAATCCTGTCTGGTTTTAAACTGGCTATGCTCACCTGCTCATCATCTTTAAAACAGAAATACCTTTTGCACTAAAAACTTGGGAGAAATAGATATATATATATATATTTAAATAAATGGATAGAAATAGACATTTTTCAAGGATTTTTCAAATATTCAAGGATATGACCAAGAAACCAGGTGAATGAAGAATAGTCTAGGAAGACGTTCTCTCTTGATGAAGTAAAATGCCACAGGCTTGAAATTTTCCAAAATATCAACTCTATTGTATAAATCATCATCATCATCATTTTCGCCGCCATCTATGTGGATTTTTTCCTCCAAGTTTTTGGAATCTCCGAACTCGGCGATAGCATTGTCCTGCAAAGCTGTATTTTCTGGTATTTTAACCTTAGACATGGCCACAAATATACAATGCTCCTGACTCAGGTTAATAAATCTTCAACCAGGGAGACTAATTCATAAATAAAGTGATCGAATAATTAGTAAAGATGACTTAACTTCTCTACGCTGACAACATAGAACATTCGTAAATTCGTAGCAAATTGAACTCACAGGTAGAATTTAAGAACATATATGAAGCTGAATCCTGTTCCCTGGAAGTCGCGACCGATATCAAATGTTCCATTTTTCCAAGAATGAATATCCAGCAAAGTTTCAACCCATGTTCAGAATCATTCGTAGCTTTCTGTTAAGCGGTGTAAGTTTACGATGCTCGTGGCTTTAAAGCGTGACAACTTACGACCAAATACCTTATTCGCCGATTGACTCGATAGCTTCTCGATTATATTGATAGTCGACTTCTAAACTTCAATAGCTGAGATCATATGGTAGTCTTGACAACAAAGAAGATTGGCCATCACCAAAAATGCGATCTTTGAGGTTTCTCTCCGAGGACGACTTGAAATCCTTCAATAATAACACTCCTTTGGTCCAATGAAATATTTTTTAACCGCGAAAATTAAAACCTATAGATCAAACATTTAGAAACGGTTAAGCATGAGAAAAATTGAATTGAATTCATAAAATAAACAGTCTTATATATTCTTATTCCCAGTTTGCTCGAGGGAAAACTCAGAAATTATTCCTATGGCGTTTTCTTGATAAGCTCTCTTAGCACAAAAGATAAATATTGTCTCATTTCCATAGTTTTTACAATTCATTGCTTGTCTAACCTTTAAAGAGAATCCAGCAAGTCGAGTTTTAGCTGTCTTTACTGCAAACTCGCATAACAATAATGCCTGAATTACTTAGTTCTACTTAGAAATGCAGATTGTGATGTCTTTTACAAGTGTTGTAGAGTAAAAAATATGACAGTGATGGAATCGACAGGATACTGTGGTTGCCCTAGAGCTGCTTGTTTCTGTTCACGGCGACTCAAATATGTTTTGGCTTCGAGATAATAAAAGTTTCAAAGTAATCCACTATTTAGCTCATGAACCAATTACAGACAGAACTTTATGAGTGACTCACGTGTTGGTTGAGCTAGTACCAGTGAAAAGACCAATTCTCACAAACGCAAGGCAAACAGCATCATTAACACGAAAGAAAGCGGCTTCCTTTCAAAGGGGATCACCTGCTACTCACGTGACTAATAGCGAGCAAGTTATATAACGAGAAAGATAGCAAGGCAAGCTGAAATACAAAGCAAAAATATCTCTAAATGCGATCTGTAGGTGGTCTAATGAGTCTTGTCTTATCTTATCTTTATCCCCTTCTGCTTTTGCTCTCTTCGTTTTCCACCCCTATTTCAATTGTCTTCACAACTCAAGATGATATTTTTTTATTGTTCCCTCATGATCATATCACTCACAGAAATCTCTATCCACAAATACAAATGTTATAAAACCTGCACACATTCATTTATCTATTTGTATGTTCAGCCGTTAACTGAAATATTTAAAATATATTTCTTTGAATTTTTTTTCGAAGCTTTTGTTTTCAGTCTATTCAATCCTTTTGTTTGGGCTTTAAAACAATAAAGCTACTTTAGAAAATCTCACAAATATTCCATATCTATAGCTAGAAAACGCTAGAATTATACAGAGACACACGAAAAAGACAGAAAGCTCTCTTACATGATTATAAACATGTATTTGAAAAAATATGGACTAATTAACTAACTAACTACTGAACTATCTAACTAACGATCAACGAACTAACTAACGAACAAACGAACGAACGAACTAACTAACTAGATAACTAACTAACTAGAGTTAGTGTAGAGTGCAAAGAGAAAATAACTTTGAAACTTTAGTAAGCAAAATTGCACACATTTGTACAAAACCTTTTGTTTTCTATTGTTTAATTATAGCACTACGCTTAGTACAAAATAGTAATTTGCATTTCACGGATATAATGATTGTACTCTAACTAACTAACTAACTGACTGACAGACTGACTCACTCACTCACTCACTCACTCACTATTTTTAGTCACTCTGTTGTCTCTTCGCCGTGTTATAGTGAAGGCATGCATTTAACCCGTGAAATAAAAATTATTAGTCAACATGTAATACTCAAATAGACAAAAAAGAAAACAATGGAATTAGGGTCTACTAATTGTGTTAGTCTAATATCTATTGCACGGGTTTAATGACTTCACTCTATCTCGCTATTTCAGTTCTTTCATCGCTTAAATTAAATTACCGAAAAGAAACATTAGTCAAAAAATAGTTCTCTACCATCTCAAGTTATAGTGGAAACAATGCAAGAGATAAATTGAGTAGACAAATTTTAATCGTGGAAAGAAAAGAAAGAAAGAAAAATTATCCCCGCTGATGTCAGAATATCATAAAATATTTATTCATTGAAATTCTTTTTTTTTTTTCAAAGAAAAACAATAAAACAAAATAAAAAATTTCAATATCTTTGTAACCAGCTTATAGTTTAATGAATAATAATATGTTTTATTTTTGTTATACAGCCATTTCTAAAATCGTTGACTACTGACTAGTGTGTCTATTTTGTCCCAAAATGCAGACCCAAAATGCACTGCAATTCTAACTCGACACAGACTTCGGAATGGCCAATAGCAAAGCGTGTTTTACAGGTTGATTTAGCGCAACACATCAAAAATAGCGCGAACATCCCTCAATTATTTCATTACTGGCTATTTTCTCGTCTTCATTTTTCACAATTTATCAGACCGTTTCCTACCTTGCAATTTAGAAACCTCGAAAATAGAACCAATCAGCATAGGCCAGATATGATGCAAATAACATTTACCATCTATCAGTCATTTAAAATACAACCAATCAAAAACGACTTCATAAGGAAGTCTTTTAAATGAAGACTTATAAAACTAGAAATGTGTTTTTATGAAATAATTTTCTTAAGATATTAAAAATCAATTTTTTTAAACCATAAAATTTAGGTATATTAGTATTTAGAGATAATTAATGTAGTTTATTTTTTAAAGAATGTTTCGCCACGGTTCTCGATAAAAATAAAAAAAGATTGTGAGAATTAATCGTCTGAAGAAAATTCTATTCGCGAATTAAAAATGTTGAAATAAAACCATGAGTTGACATTAAAGGAAAAGTGTAGTAGCTATAACACTCATGTGTTTAAATTTCTCTTATTAGAGACACAGAATATTTTTTTGAATTCATTAAGCAAAAAATCCACTTTTTTGTTTGGAGATAAGAAAATATTGAGTCAACACGATCAATTTTAGATATTTCTTTGACGTCATTTGACGTCATTCGGCCATAGTTGACATATTCGCACCAGCCGATCGCCCCTTTTGCAAACAAAACGGCCGAAAACTTAATAAAGAAGAAAATCTAAGCTTTAACAGAAGATAAAAACTGTAATCATTTGTGTTGTTTAGTGTTGTGAGATAGACGTTTGTTAGAGCACACATCCCACACGGATCTACGTACCTACACCAGGTTTATTCAATACATTGAAATTAAATTTATCATAATATGCCTTAATTTCGAGAGAAATCCAGAATTGCTCGAAACAAAATAAGTTAAACACGCTTTCCTTCCTTTCCTTCCTTTCCTATTTTCTTTTTTTCAAGATCCATTTTTGTTTTTACTAAACTCAAAGTTACAGGTTTTATCTTGCAGAGCTTTATTCTGTAGAAACGTTTTCGTCATAGATCTGCATATTTACTTATTTTTCTTCATTTCGTAATCAAGTTTTATTTAATTCATACAATCCGGTTTAAGTAAAATCGTGATCAAGTAATGATAAGCACGTGATCAGGTAATGATAAGCACGTGATCAAGTAATGATAAGCACGTGATCAGCTAATGATAAGCACGTGATCAAGTAATGGTAAGCACGTGATCAAGTAATGATAAGCACGTGATCAGGTAATGATAAGCACGTGATCAGCTAATGGTAAGCACGTGATCAGCTAATGATAAGCACGTGATCAGATAATGATAAGCACGTGATCAGGTAATGGTAAGCACGTGATCAGCTAATGATAAGCACGTGATCAGATAATGATAAGCACGTGATCAGATAATGATAAGCACGTGATCAGGTAATGATGTAATCATGGTTTTCTGAGGGAAAGATTACGAATTTAAAAATTCTGAAATAAAGTTACATGCTAAGCATGTAAAAAGTCTGTAACGGACCTTATTATTTCTTCTGGCTCAGCTCATTATGTCACGTCACGCTTTGAGTTTCATTTGACAATGTTTGCTTTCACGTCACATGCAAAGGAGTCTATAACGAACCTGGCCCAGCTCATTATGTCACGCCACGCTTTGAGATTCATTCATGTTTTTCATTTTCTATTGTTTATTTTTATTGCGAACGCGAAATTTTTGAAAGAGAAAAATTTTGGAATTTCGTCAAGACGTGAAAGCTTCCCAAATTTATGTAAATTAAGGCCCAGTCCACACGTATCCGGAAATTTTTGTATCCGTATCCGCAAACTCTACGAAAACGGACACGTGTAGACGGTGAAAACGATTCGAATACGTTGCGTTTGGACGCAAATATTTTCGTATCCGCAAAAAAAATTTGCGGATACAAAAATTTCCGGATACGTGTGTACGGGGCCTAAAAAAATCCTTTTTTGCGGATACGAGTTGCGTCCACTCGAGTCCGGAAATCTTTGTATCCGTATCCGGAAATTTTCGAAAACGGTCTCCAGAGTGGAAATTTCGAATACGCTCCGAATACGGATACGTGTGGACGGTCGTATCCGCAAATTTTCAAATACGCAGACGTAAACACGATTTCGAGCATGCTCAATACGAAAAACTATCCGTCAAAGGGACTAGACACTAGCATGCATCAGGGCGGATCAAGAACTTTCCGGATACGTGTGGACAGTGAAAACGATTCGAATACGATGCGTGTGGCAGCGAACGTTTTCGTATCCGCAAAAAAAATTGTGGATACAAACATTTTCGGATACGTGTGGACGTGGCCTTAGACAAAAGGTTTTAGGCGTTTTTTAAAATTTTTACTGGAGACAAAATGTTATTAAGTAACAAGTATTACAATTACTGAGTTTAGATATTCTTGTTGAATGATATATACACCGTGCGAGTAAATTTTCAAACAAGCCAAGAGCTTCTCCTCCGATTGGATAACTTAGCCTATATATTTTCTTTTATTGCACAACGATTGGTCCTCAGCCAAAACCACTCAGCGGAAACCGTCGGAAAAAAACATATCGCACTCTCACTCAGAACAACAAAAACAACTTAACACTTAAAATATTAATAAATAATTAATAGCAATTATTATTCATGCTTAAACAGCCAATTACAATAAACGAGAGAACCTCTCGAAACTGGGAATGTTAAATTTCTGCTATTAACTCGTTCCTGAGCCAACAAATTTCAAACTTCCACTACATAGTTAATTTCTAATTTTCTTCGTCTCTTATTTTGATATTTGCAATCTTGATACGGGAGATTCAGTTTAATTTATTTCACTGAGTTCGGGTTTTGAGTTGAATTTTTTGACAATTCATCAATTCTACAAATTTGATTCAATTTTTGGACGGTAAGTGGTTTTGAAAAAAATAATAAATGTTTTACTTTTTTTTTTTAAGCATTATTTTTCAACTTACTCTAAAAAATTGGCGTCTTTCCGCTAGCTTCACCAGTGTTTGCTAAATATTTTAGTATTTTTCAGTATTTTTTACTTTATCGAGTTCCTAAGCTTCAAAAACTATCCCTTACCTTAACTGAGAATGCGTCCCCAACTTCAGTCAATGTTCCAAGCTATAAGAAATTCTCGAAGAGAGATTTTACACTTTGCACACCGTGAGAAACGTTCTCGTCACTTCTGCGTGTAGCTAGCTGGTTGAGTGGTGTGGTGTATGGGGATTAGCAGTTGGATTAAACAAGCTTAGAGGGTAAGTGGTCATTTTTCTAACAGTAATTGAAAATGAACTATGTTCAACGAACGTAGCTTGTCACCAAGGAACATAAAATACAAAAGCAGGGAAAAAGTTCGAGTTATCTTAAAATCATATCAGAATAATGGATATTTCTCATACTTCTTATGAGATGATATTTTAACACCAACATACTTAATCAAGATTTATTTTGCTAACGTATCATTTACTCTGATTCAATACATTATTTTTATATATTGTATCGCTATAAGTTCAGTCAAATTTACATATCAATAAAAAAGCTAGTATGATATTTTGCTAAGTGGAACATGTTGGCTATGAACAGGTATAGGTAACACAGGAACAGGTAACACTTGTTATAAGGATTTTGGAGCTCGCCAATATCAAAGAGAAAAATAAAGAGCAGTTATAAATACTGAATGATCTATTACCTATTAATGGATTGCAAGCATTCCCAAGAGAGTTTAAAGACAAAAACATGGCGACCATTGTGGTACCGTAGCAATGGATGCTATGAGAAATCTTTTGTTAAATGGCACCAACATGGCCGCGATGACGTAAGGTGCAAACGAAGAATTGCGAGTATAATATTATAAGCAAGAGAATATGAACTAGTTCATTTTCTCTTGTTATAAGTCTTTACTAGACGCAAAGTAAAATACGAAGAATAAAACCAACAAAACAGTCTCTATTGGGAGCTTTTTTAAACTATTTTCTTACGAGGTAATCAGCCTACATTTTCTTTCTTTCGCGAATTGTTTATATTAGTTTACAGCTAAAACTTTAGAAATCTACAAGGTTTTAAAAATTATTTTTACTATATTTTTATTATTATCATTTTAATTATTATTATTATTATTATTATCATTATATTATTATTATTATCATTATCATTATATTATTAGGTATTTTTGATATTTTGCTACAGCAGTTTCCAATAGCTTATTATAATCATTATTATTTTTACTATTTTTTTTATTATTATCATTAAAATTAATATTATTATTATTATTAGTATTCCTTTATTTCTAGCAAGATGATAATAATAATTAGTATTTTTACAAAAGTGATTGAATGCTGATCCGACACTCATTGGTCACAACTGACTTACGTCTTATGCTGTTAGAGTGCAAACAACAACCGTGAAACTTTATTAAGTAATATTTGCAATGAGTGGCCGTGTTGTATCAGATATACAACCACGAGCCGAAGACGAGTGATTGTATATCTGATACAACACAGACAAGCATATTGTATATTACTTATGAAACGTCTAGGTGTATACATTCAAGTTCTACTATAATTTTAAAGATAAAATTGAATTTGGCTAAAAAAAATTGGAGTTACAGTTTATGCAAATCAGGACGATTTTGTATCAGATTTCTATTGTGTTTTCCTCATTAATTATTTATGAGTTTTCTTAATTTAGTAATTAGTGTTACAAGGATTAATTGTTTGCACTATATATGCTGAACTTACTAATTTGTGCAATTTTGTACAAAGTTTTTTTATGGTACACACTGCTATTCTCGACTTTCACATCTCCATTATGCCTTGCGTCTTTGGGGGGTAACCAATCAAAAAACTGTCCCAAATTGAAAGGTTTCTTAATTGAATTTATGCAATACCTGCTTTTATCTGTACAATACCGATTATCAGTTTATTCCAAGTTATTTTTGCGTGTACAGGTCATCTAGAGTTGGTCTTAAAATTATCGACTAATGTTTAAATCACCTAACGTCTTCAAGCTTCTATCTTTTTCTGTTTTTTCTTTACTTCTTCATTTTATCTTTGGATACCAAACAAGGTATTTTCAACATTTTCTGATCAGCCTTCAGCAAAATAAGTGGGTTTTTACCCTCTTGTTACCCCCCAAAGACGCAAAGGATTATGGGGATGTAAAAGTCGAGAATGAGAGGAGATATCGTTTATCTCGATTGATAACAAATATGCAGTGCTAAGCTCATGGACTGTAGTTTAAGTAAGCTCATCTCAGAGATAATATTGCTTCAATAGCATTTGGAAATTAAAGATGCGATTTATGTTCCTTCGAGAAAATCTTTCTCGGTATCTATCATAATCATCAAAGATACGTACAACATCACTGATGACGTTAAAAGAAGGGGAAGAGTTCGTCGAATTGATTTTTTTTCGAAAATGCATCGTCGACTGGCATCTCATGCACTATAGCAAGGTTCTTACGCTGCCTCTCCTGCTAGTCGTAAGATTTTTGCCCCACATTTTTTCTCTCATGAACAGTGGTCCAGAGAGTCCTCTTAAATATAAGTATATCAATCACTGGAAATATCAAATATTGAGCTCCTTAGTGAGATTCATCATTTTGCAACGCAATTTCCAATAAATAAGAAGAAGAAGAAATGGTAAAACCAACTAAGAGTAAAACAGAATACTACTTTAAACTATACTGACTTGATTCTCCGTCATCTTTGCTTTAATAATTTCCGAAACAAGGGATAAAAAAGGTTATAAATTTTCATTTTTTTTAATTTTAAAGAAAATAAATTTCACTAATTTTTTAAATTATTTTAGTTTGGGACCGAATATTTTTCTTTTATGGAAAGGAAAAAATTTGTGGTTTATAGAGAATAATGTAGTGTACAGCAGTTTATAGGCTCAATATATTGGTCAAAGAAAATGTCGAAGGAAGATAACAAAAACAGCTTACTTTTTACGCTCTAATATCGAGTTATTTCTACCCGAAAACAAGCTTTCAAGAAATCATCGATGGATCGAATGTTATAAAAGACGTTAAATAGAAGTTCCATTTATATTTCAAAGTGGAAAAATTTACTTACCAACAATAACATCGACTGAGTATCCTGTAATATATTTTTTCGTTACAGCTTTGAGAACAGAAACCAAAAAAATTCTAGTTCAACTGAAATGCACCGCTCCAGTTTGCTTCCATCAAGTTTAATTATCGGTCTTGTCTTTTCATATTTGATTTCAATTCACACCTTTAAGCATTTGAATTTCAAGAATATACTTGTTCCTTCGGACAATGATTTCGCTTAATTAAAAAAGCTTAACTAATTTTGCAAACTGGGAACTTTACGTCGTCTAAGGATAATAAGAAAACATTCCCAACGCAAAATTTAAAGAAAATGGCGATTTCAAAATATTAATTTTCTAAAATCTCGTCTTTAATTTTATACGAATTTTGACAAGGGGCAAACAGTAAAGCAAACAAGAACGCTGCGATGTTAATAATAAAGGAATATTGAGAAAATTAAGCGGCAGAACTGCTTGTTAAGATATAAATAACGAGGCTAAGCTGTGACTGTCTCGTTTGCGTCGTGTACAATATAGAGTACTTTCATTAAGATCTAACAGCCGAGCCGCCTTGAAAAAACTCCATATTTCTCGACAACTTTTGTCATGAGAGATTGTTAAGTTCTTCGCTACAAAAGCTTTCTAATTCAGTGCGAAAAGGAAGGGGGAGGGGGGGGGGATATCTATAATTAATCGCCTATAACCACGGTCATTGGCAACATAATCGTCATAGATGCAATCTTAATTGAGTTTACAATAGAATTGTCAATGAATTCTTTTGTTATATCAACCAACATGGCCGCAGTGTTTTTTGTTACTCTACGCCCTTGGTAATGGTTGAAGAGAGCTGTAATATATCGTAAAGAAGCGATTACATGGAGCAATTTTCTCTACAACTTTCTCGCAACAGCGTTGCCGCTACAAAAGTTTCAAGAGTATTTACACGGTGCAACAGACACTCAATCGTTGCCAAAATTAGAAACGAATTCTACTTTCTGCAACGATTGCTGCAACTTTTCTAGCAACGTTTCCCCCCCTTTTTTCAAATTGCGCTGTAGGTTACACTCTGCAATGCTCCATGCAGCTTGTGTCGCAACTCCGTTGCAAGACAAGTTGCATAGAAGATTGCTCAGTGTAATCGCGCCCTAAGAACACGGCAAAGGGTGGTGAAACGGTGCGTGCGAAATGGTCGGCTGGCAATGTCGTAGGAGAATTGAGATTTGCTTTTAAAACAATGATATTTACTCAAACTGATTCATCGTATGAAGGATATTGTTTTTCCTGTGTTTGATAAACAGGATGCATTTCGTTTAGCTTGGGTAAAAACGTCACCATACAAGGCACAATGAAAAACACTTGAACCGAAGCTAGAGATAATGACCCCAATCTGTCCGTCTGTCTGTCCGTCTATCTGTCCGTCCATCTCTCCGCCCTTCTGTCTGTCCGTCTGAGAAAAACGCCTTCAGCACATGGTAACCATTAAATCAAGTTATTTTATTTTACTTGTTTTGTCCGAGACCATCAAGAAACTGTCAACCAGGATTCAAGAGTTCGCATGGCTAAACACATATACATTTACCCTCTCAAACACAGATACTCAAGAGAGAGAGGGAAGTTAGAGGGGGAAAGGTGGGAGACAAAAATTAAGTGTTGAACTAAAAAATAAATTAACGGTTACAAGAGTTTTAGTGAATGACCAAGATTAGAATTGATCTCCGCCAAGAAACTCAGGGCTTTCAGAATACAATATTCTGGTTTTCTGGTTCATGTTTTCCAGATTTCGTTTTTGCGTTAACCAATCAGACAGTTATAGATTCGCACAGCTTTGTTACTTCGCGGGGACTGAAAGAAATCCGCGCGTGGTTTGGGACAAGAATAAACAGTTCATGAAAAAAACCTTCAACTTTTTGATACATATCTTCACCTAACCCATCCAAGTAGTTTCATGATAAAATATTCATGCTCTTCTCCATCATCAGTCATCGCGCTCCAGAAGCTACGCTCATGTCACTTGTAGAATTTTCACGAGGAGGACTCTGGAAATAATAAACGAAGAGCTTAGCAACAGATATATGGTTAGCGGACTGATGACTGTCATATGACTACCAAGTAGTTATGGTTTAAGCAACCAATAGCTGTCTGGTTTGGTGCTTTTTATTTTCTCGAATAAAAAAAATGGCTCAAAATCCCATGAGATATAAATAGCAATGGATGATCAAATAAGAGAAGCTAATAGGGAATGCTTTGTTATCGTCAACCAATATGGTGGTTATGACGTAGCATTAACCCTATAGGGAATGCTTTGTTATCGTCAACCAATATGGTGGTTATGACGTAACATTAACCCTATAGGGAATGCTAATGTATGGTTGTATGGAAAAACACCAGTTTCACATTCAATGGATACCGCTGTTTTTGAAGACCACAGACTCATGTGTAGAGTCTAATCCTCGTTTATAAGTCAGCTATTCACAGATACAATTAAAAGTCCGTGGGATTTCAAAACATTGGCATTGTTCAAGCTGCACATTCTTTTTATTACAAATGACTTTTGTTAATGATTTGTTCTTTGGCGAGGCTAAGCCTGCGCAGATGAATCTTTAGTCATAGTAACACTGCGGTAGTTAACACAAATGAGAAACGTACCTTTACAACAATTTGGTTTCGTAAGATAGCAGCACGAAGTACAAGCGCCTTGGTTCGCTTCTTATATTCTTTGCCCATTTCTAAAGCTTTCCCGAATGTTGAACTCCGCTGATCAACTTCGCGGGCGTAAAGAACCTGTCAATCAAAATGACCATATTTGGTAACTAATGAAACTTATGTCATTCAACCTCCCAAGTTTGGTAACACCTTAAAAAATGACCATATTTGGTAATTCAAACTATGCCATGAAACGTAGGTCACGCAACTTGCCAAGTTTGGTAACACCTTAAAAAATGACCATATTTGGTAATTCAAACTATGCCATGAAACGTAGGTCACGCAACTTGCCATGTTTGGTTACTGACGAGATCAAATGTTTTGATTAAGTCAATCATCATGGCGGCTATGACATGTACAAGGACAAAAGATATGGCTGACATAGAAAAGACACCAAGAAGAATTCTTTTGTTCAAGTCACCCAGCATGACGGACAAAAGACACTGCCGACATGGCGGCTGAGGTCATATCTACCTGAAGGAGAGTCTTATTAGTTTTGTTTACCTTGTTGTGTGAGTCGATCCGCGCATTGATCTGCTCATCAAGAATAAGCTGAGAAAGTTCATCTTCAAGTCGAGACACCGAGGTATTAAATGCGCGTGCCATCTTGCTCATATCCGCTGACAAGTAGGGACTGAAGTACTAATAAAAAATAATATTTAAGATGCCATTATACAGGGCAATGGCAAAGCGTTGCGAGACAAGTTGCAAGAGGATTTACACGATGCAACAGAGACTCAATCGGCTCCTCTTTCGTGTACCAGACTGGGTAACACACAACAGGCAGAACGAAGCCTTGGAGTGGATGAACAAACAAGGAATGGTGAGAATGAATGGTGAAACAAAGAACGCAGCTCACATGTAGAACAATACACATTGTTCACCATAATCCATGCTTTCTTTGTTTTTGTTATTTTATCCAACCCCAAGCTTCGTTCTACCAGTGGACACCGACCCACCAGACACAGTTTACGCAATTCAATTGAATTCAATTCAATTCGCAATTCAAAGAATACAATACTTTAGTGAATGAGGACCCAACGCAATCATTGCCAAAAGTAGAAACAAAGTTTACTTTTCTCAACATTTTCTGCCACTTGTCTCGCAACATTTTTCGACTTGCAGAGAGAGAGAGAATTGCTCTAATAAGTCATGCAAAGAACAATGTGAAGGAACATAGGAATGAAAATGTGCAAGCCAACGAGCAAAGGCATGAAATCCACATAAACGTGCATGCGCTTATAAAGCCTGGTTTTCACTAGCGACGGAAGCAGAAGCGGAGGCATAAGCAAAAGCGTAAGACGTCTTATGTTCCTGTGAAAATCAAGAAACGGAGACGTAAGCAGAAGCAAAACATCGACGGAAGCATAAGCAGAAGGAACAGAAGGTTTCCTTTTTCTTTTTCTTATGCTTCCGTCTTTATGTCGCTAGTGAAAACCAGACTCTTATGCTTCCGTCGCTAACATACAGAAGCACAAGGTGGTAAGCCAATCAAATTCTCGTACTCAGTCCCCTGCACGGGAAACTTCCTATTGTTTCTCTTATGCTTCCGTCACATTCATTTACACTAGAACATAACGATCTTATGCTTATGCTTCTGCTTCCGTCGCTTCCGTCGCTAGTGAAAACCAGCCTTAAGAGGATTCAGAAAACAAAAAGTTGAAAATTATAACATAGTAAATCCAAGTTTTATCTCTGTATATAACATATCATTTTTATGGGATGGACAAGGAGGGGGGGCATAAATATTAAAGGCGAAACTTAATATATGTACCTGTATAAGAGCTCTTTTTCGAATCTGACTGTACAACGTGTTCACGTGAGGAGCCAAGTAAATATCAAGCATGAAATTATCCTGGAAAATTGTAAAGCATAGAATAAATAGAGGATACTACATGGGCGCGCGGAGAAACGAATTATATCTTCCAGTTTTCAAATGATATCTCACGAGTGAGCGCAGTGCTCACTCGTGAGATATCTAAATTGAACACGAGAGGATAAAATTCGTATCTCCAAGCGGCCAATAATGTTCTGTTTTTTATATACATGTAGATATCGATGAAACTTAAATAAAACAAAAGCTCAAAATTTCTTTATTAAAATAGCAAGCCGATTCAACAGTGATATCTTCACGTGTGAAAGATATGGTATCTTCTACTGGTGAAAGATATCAAGTCTTCGACACTAGAGAAAACCTGGTATATTCATCGATATCTATATAATAAATACACCGTAATAACTTGTATGGAGTAATAGTCACGGTGTTGGAGGATGTTACAAAAGACATGGCAAACGAGTTGGATGATATGACATCGTTATTTCCTACCTTCAATTCATCTAGTAGTTTCAGACAAGTAGCATACTGCGATTCATGAAACTTGTACAACACATCACGCAATTGTGGCTCAAGCTCCAAGAACAACTTGAACGAGCTTTGAAAAAGAAAGTATGAATACAAGAAGTATATAAAAGAGGAAAAGCCAGCGTTCAATTCCAAGTAATTGGGAACATGAATAAAACGTTTCGCATGATGGTGTCATTTGACTCCAACTACCATGATGTTTGCGAATTTTCTTCTTTGTAATCCCTCATGAGAATAATACAAAAATATGTGCTATGAATGAACAGAAGAACGTGTGCACGGGAATCTGGTAGTACAGGTCAATGATGCCATAATAGAGAGTTTTCATGTTCTCACCGTTTTCCTGTATTTTACCTTACCTTGTACAAATCTTCTCACCAAGCGCAAATACTCTTTTGTTTTTCTACTACTTGGACTTTTTTGCGATTCGTTTTCAGTAATTTAAAAGATTTTTTTACTGCTCAACTGACAGTTTCACGTTTGCCGTGAACGTAAATCTTAAGCCTTCTAATGCAAATGTCCTATTGGGTACGGGACTCGAACAAGAGTCTGCCCTAGGAGGGGTAGGGAGTGTAGTAACTCCTCACCTGCTTGATAGTACTTTCTTTTGTAGCTCCTGTCGGTCAAACGACGCCAAGGCACACAGTCCTCCATATATTGCAACATTATTAGCAGACAGAAGCTAAAAAAAATTGTTATACAATATGTAATGTAAATGATAATAATTCTAATACTTATATCGCCATATTTCAAAGGTCTTTCTTTCATTAACGGCAACAATGATTGTCGCAAGACCAAAAAAATGAGGCTTATTTATGTATTGGGCACTCTTAGTCCCAACAGGATTAATGAACGCTTTGCCTTCAACTAACCCATTCTTTTGTCTTTTGATTGTTTGCTTTTGTTTCCTTGCCTAGCTTGTTCTCATTCGTTTCTTTTGTCTTATTCTATCATACAAACACTCCTTTCTACCACCTCTTTCTCTTTTTCTCCGATGAAGGACTAGCGTCTGAAACATCAGTAAGTAGTTTCATCTTTTCACAGTGTAAAATTTACCCTTTTATCATTACTGTTGCATCAGAAACACCGACGCAGCTCACACTAGTTTTTAGCTAGTTATATCTTCATGTTTCAAAGGGAAATGAGTCAAGATCGGAAACCTCTGCCATCTTGTTTCGCCACGTTCAGTCTCACAATCTTATGTGAATATCATTGTGCATTACGTTTCCACATTTTACAAGAGAAAAGACTGGTAATGATTTTGTGACGCAAAGCATTGTGGGTCAAGATCAGAAAGCTTTGCCATCATGTGTCCTCACAATCACTCCCACAATCCTACTCGAACATCCTTATGCATTTCTTTCCGATTTTCACATAAGGAAGACTGGTAAGGACCTTTAATTGCAAAGGATCATTGGGTTGAGAGGTAAGACTTGCTTCAAGTCGACCTCTCTTGTCTCCCAAGGAGATTTTTATTTGAGAGAAGAAAGAATTTGACCAGCGTAGCGAGCGAGCAAAGAAGGGTGGTAGATTTTGCGAAAGTCATTAAAATGTTTGTGGAAGGCGTATCTGAAGGAAGCTGTTCCAGGTCACCTACCTCAGGACAATCTGTGTGATCAAACTGGGCCTGTAAGAAGTAACGTGCCGATGACTTGTACTTTCTAGTCGCAAGTTCTGCTAGACCTGGAAGGTAAGAAAGTCATTACTCAGTCACAGTATAGTATTGAGCGTGACATGACTGTAAGACATCTAAAGACAATCTAGATGATCTATACTGTAACTGTTAAGGCTAATAATAATAGGTAATAATAATATTTATCAAGGTAAGTATTATTCTTAGTGTCACATTACCTGCTGCACACTTTAGTTTGGTTAGAATATTGGTATTACGTCCTTTGTCCTTCTAAAACAAAAATAAAACAGTATTGATGACAATGATATTATGATGATGTCATGGGTGGTGTAGTGGTTTACTGCTCTCCTCTCGCCACAGTGGTTTGGGTTTGAGCCCCGGCTCAGACTGGATCTTATGTGAGGATGGTGATGATGATGGTGAGGGTGATAATGGTGATAGTGATGGTGATGGTGATGGTGATGATGATGGTGATGATAATGGTGATGATGATGGTGGTGATGATGATGGTGATGGTGATGATAATGGTGATGATGATGATGGTGATAATGGTGATGATAATGGTGATAATGATGATGATGATGATGATGGTCATGATGATGGTCATGATGGTGATGATGATAATGGTGATAGCGATGATAGTGATGATGGAGATGATGATGATGATGGCGATGGTAATAGTGATGGAGATGATAATGATGGCGATGACATACATTTATATTGATGATGACAAGGATGATAAGATTGATGATGGTGATGGAGATGATGATTATAGCGATGACAGTAGTGTAAAAGATGCTGGTGATTATGAAGATCTTTTGATGATACTAGTGATGATATTCATATCATGATGATGTCGATGGTAATGATGTTGACAATGATAATAATAATTGTGATCTCAAAGAACATAACTGCCTAACAATCATAATAATAACAATAATCATGATTAATAACAAAGATGGCAATCTGTTAGACACCTTTAGGAAAATGGTCAAGAGTTGCTAGTTTACCTCTGTTAGTTCTGTAGTGTTTTCTGCCTTGTTGACATAATTTAAAACATGTGCCCAGTTACCCATATGAATACTGACCTGAAATAAAGTGTAAGGATTAAAGTATTATTTAATGTCAGGGAACAGGGGGACATGGGAGGGGGTACAAAGGAAGGGTACCTATTTCTATTGATAGAAGAACATTGTACATGAATAAATCTATGCATCTATGCGAAAACTCACGCCATTGAGGAAGCTTCGACAGACCTTACGAGGCTGGGTGGACAGCAAATGGTTCATGTATATCATCATGGGAGCTATATCTGTCAACACTTTCAGCATGGGGATCGAGTACTACGGACAGGTAAGACCCAGAAAACATTTGTGACTATGGAGGACAAGGGAGTGGGGAAACTTTAAGCTTGATATGTGGACGGCGTAGCATTTATGAAATACAGTACATGAAGATATAGAAATATAGATAAGTTCTTCTTCGCTGGGATTCGAACCCACGACCTTCAGAATTGTACTACCAGTGCTCTTCCAGCTGAGCTAGAGGTCAGACTGAGAGCAGGCCGGGGTGAAATAGACTTTTTCTGTTGGTTGTTTTTATCACAAGAAATGAGATGTTTGTATCGTTTTTCTAAGACTTGTTGTTTTTGTTATTGTAAAAAAACAAATTGACATCAGATTTTTATGTGTCTGTCCTCTTATTGACAATAAATTTTGCCAATGACGCAATTTATCGTCAATAAGAGAACAGACAGAAGTTGCCTTCATGATCTACTGTATGGTCAATAATCTACATGTATAGCCTATAGTGTCCAACCTACTTTAATAACGTTCCAGCACATGTTGACTACATGTTTAGCACTTGTGCAGTAATCCCTTGCTCTTGAGTAACATTTTAAAGCATTGCTGAAAGACATCATATAGACAACAGTCAGAGACAGATATTTGAAAAAGCATTTTGCACAGCTAAGAATTAACCACCATAGAGCTGTTTGGGTATGAGAGGCAGACTCATTTACTGTACCCATAAGTTGGTTATCGTATGGATGGGAAACATACATACTGACTTACAGCACATACACTGTTAGGTATGCCGTAACACTGAAATGCCTTCCAATTAGAATGGTTATTGCATGAGTAGGGAACATACAGGTACTGACTTACAGCACACATACTGTATGATATGTTGTAACATTGTACAGTAATAGCTTCGCATAACAATGGTTATTGTATAAGTGGGGAAAATATGGTACTGACTTACAGCACATACATCGTTAGATATGCTGTAACATTGAAATGGCTTCTAATTAGAATAGTTATCACTCGAGTGGGAAACAAACAGTATGACTTACAGCACATACTGTACACGGTACTACATGCTGTAACATTAAAATGCAGGCTTCCCATAAGTTACAATGGTTTTCATATGAGTGGGAAATATACGCTACTGACTTACAGCACGCACATGGTACGACATGCAGCACATACACTGTATGACATGTGTAACATTGAAATGGCTTCCCATTAGTAAGGTTATCGCATGAGTCAGAAATATATGGTACTGACTTACAGCACCTACATGGTACAACATGCCATAACATTGAAATGGCTTTCCATTGTCTTCACCAGTAATTTATCTACAGTAGTAATCACAATAGCATCTCTAATAGGATGGTAACAAATTTCCCGTATTGTTTTCCACTAACAAATAACACAATAAACCACTGCTAAGATCGCGAGAAAGTAACATGATGATTTTAGCATATTTTCCAGGATTCTAAAACAACACTGCATGGTCACAGTTGAAATTGTGAGAACTTTTAATCCACATAACATGCTTGAAACCATTGCTTAAACACTAACACACAGTACAAACACAGTAAGGGCATGTACTGTTCTGTGATGTGTTTTTTTTAATTTTCCAAAGTTAACTTATATTGACTTACTTGAGGTCTCCACACTCAAAGTAATGGTCACCCAAGTCATCATGACCACGTCTGAAACAAAAACAGTTTTTGATTTTACCACTGGGGGTTTTGACATTCAATTTTAAAACAACCTCTGGGCTGATCTACAGCCTGTAACTCAGGGCATGGCCAGCTCACAGCTCAAACCCTGAAACAACCTCTGGGCTGATCTAAGTCAGGGCATGGCTAACTCACAGATTGAACCCTGAAACAACCTCTGGGCTGATCTAAGTCATGGCATGGCTAACTCACAGATGGAACCCTGAAACAACCTCTGGGCTGATCTGAGTCAGGGCATGGCTAACTCACAGATAGAACCCTGAAACAACCTCTGGGCTGATCTAAGTCAGGGCATAGCTAAGTCACAGATTGAACCCTGAAACAACCTCTGGGCTGATCTAAGTCAGGGCATGGCTAACTCACAGATTGAACCCTGAAACAACCTCTGGGCGGCTGATCTAAGTCAGGGCATGGCTAACTCACAGATTGAACTCACAGATTGAACAGACAAGTTATTCCAATATAAAGTTTTTAAACAATTAAAGAAATAACTTTGCCTACCTCACACTTTCCTTGATGGAGTTGGTTTTGCAGTTCTTTAAATCAGTGTCAAGTTTTTCAAGCTAAAATTAAAATCAAAATAAATCAATTAACTTTACAATTAACTCACATACAAGTATAGATATTTTTCAGAGAATAACAGAGTTATACTTGGACAAAAATAATAAGTTCAATTCGGCCGAAACTTTACACAACTAAAAATATTATACATTTTACTCGCTATATCACCTCTGATTGATACAAATTTACATGACTATAATTTTAGTTTTTTTTCCCGCCATTTTAATCTAACTAACCATTCTCTTTCTGACTTCATTGTTTTCGGTCTTTCTTTGCTTAACGGCAACAATGATTGTCGCAAGACCAAAGAAATGCGGCTTATTCACCTATTGGGCACTCTTAGTCCCAACGGGATTAATGAACGCTTTATTTTCAACTAACCTTTCCTTTTGTCTTTTGATTGTTTGTTTTTGTTTCCTTGCCTACCTTGCTCTCATTGGTTTCTTTTGTCTTATTTTATCATATATACACTCCTTTCTACCACTTCTTTCTCTTTTACTCCGACGAAGGACTAGCGTCCGAAACGTCAGTAAGTTTTTTCATCTTTTTCACGGTGTATAATTTACCTTTTCATCATTACTATAATTTTAGTTGTAAAAGCAGGAGGAAATGGAAACTAAGAAAACTTGTGGGCAGTAGAGAACCAACAAATCCAGGCCTCAAAATAGCGGCTTGCCAATGGTCAAATAACAGACCAAATTTCAGGTTTGGCAAGCGAAAATAACAAAGCACAGCCAAATGAATAATACAATGGCATGCAAAATTTACAGGAATGAGCCCCCATTACCATGCTCCTTCATCTACTATGACAGGCTACACTTTTTCTCTAGAAAAAAATTGCAATAAATAAGAAGGGAAAATCTGAATTGAATGAACATAAAGAAATATATTTTATTTACCGTCCTATAGTCGGTCCGAATAGGGAAAAACTGTTCCAGAGGTATTGAATATACGGACCGAGGCCGTTAGGCCCAGGTCTGTTTACAAGACCGAGGGCACAGTTTTTTTCCATCCAGACTGACTATAGGACAGTAAATACAGTAAATATTATTTCTTTCTTTCCAGTATTTTTTTTACTTGTTTTTGTTTTGTTTTGTTGTCTAGCGGCAAAGGATACCGAACCGTGAGTGCTGGCAGATACTTTCAAAATACCGCCAGTTCCAACTGCCAATTAGAACGCATGATTTTTTAGGATACCGGACAGGAAAAAAATTAATGTAGGAAAACTTGTGAATTAGAATGATGAGATACCTTTAATGCTGCCTTTTTGCTTGTTGTCTCTACCCATGTTGTCTCTAATGCAGGAGGCTCTATGTCTCCATGCCTATTACTAGTCAAGTACAAAAATAACATTACTACTACAACAACATTCAACTACTATCAACCCATGTTGTCTCTACCGCAGGAGGCTCTATGTCCCCATGCCTATTACTAGTCAAGTACAAAAATAACATTGCTACTACAACAACATTCAACTATCTCCACTGTATTTAATTGAATAAGCGCCACACTCGAATAAGTGCCCCAGCTCCAGTGCGGTGCTTATTTGAGTATTTCCAATCCATAAGATGATAAAAATACACTGTAATTGCTAACCTCCTGAACTACCAGAGTGTTGGATTTTATAATTGCCTTGTCACTACCTTTCTGCAGATTTTCAACAACTTTTCACTCAGTTTCAATGTCACGACTGTTGCAGAAAGTCCGAGATTATATCTTACACAAGTGGATGCACTTTATCTTAGTCTGTGCTTTTAAAAGTAGTTCAGTTGCCCAACTCTTACTAACACACCAAACAAATGTCATGTAGTCACATCGTTATCCAACATTTTTTGGCACCCGGCATGAGAATTTTAAATAAGTGCCACCCTCGAATAAGCACCACATCAGAGATGCAAACAATTTAATAAGCGCTGCAGCGCTTACTCGAGTAAATACTGTAACTGTTTCTGCTTCAATATTACTAATTCACTTGCATATAGTGTTTCACTTACCAAGCATCTGTCAATCTTTGGATAATTTCTTGATACAGTTGAACATTGAAAGTGTGTTTAACATAGTTTAGAGCAATCCTGCAATCAAACAAAAGGACGATGATATGATTTCCACTACTAGTTTGCTTCATAATGTAAGAGTAGTTGTTAGTTCTCTCCTGTGTTTTTCCTCTGCAAAAATCAATGCTTTTGAATTCCATTGTGGTATTTGCATGACCTTGTCCTGGGCCCAGTTGTATGAAGTGTGAATATGGTGCTACATGTATCTAACGGACAAATCCTTACCCAGGAGATAAGTTAACATTTTTCAAACATTTTTATTGATTCACACACACTTAAATATTTACAAGTACTGTATTCACAGGAGTAATATTAATTAATAATGAAAAGGAAGTTGAAACTAAATTAATAATTATAAGAGAAAGAGCTGATTTATGGTGTGCGTGGTTGTCAATGCAGTTATCAAAGAAATTATTTATCCACTGGATAAGCTTTATCCATTGGACAGAGCTATCCACCCTTGGTACAAGCGGTCCTTGGAGATTAATACCATATGTTATTAATATACCTTAGAGCATCTATTTCAAGTGCCGGACAATGTTTAGCCACAAACAAAAGTCGGCTTAGCTTTGTAAGACCAATGTAGTTGGATGCATATACATCAAGATCCTAAAAAAGTACAAAAGAATATATCTGTCATTGAATTGGAATATCAAAGGGATGGAGAAAGTCTGAGGAGGGTACAGTATGTTGTGTAGTTCCAGAAAATATCCATACCTCACCCATGGAGTGAGATTGAGATTTTCCAAGGGGTGGGGAGGGTCTGAGGAAGGTATATTGTGTAGTACCATAAAATATCCATAAATCCCCCACAGAGGAGGATTGAGATTTCCAAGGGTTTGGGAGTGTATGAGGAGGGTATATTGTGTAGTACCAGAAAATATCCATAACTCCCCATGGAGGGGGATTGGAATTTCCAAGGGGTGGGGAGGGTCTGAGGAGGGTGTATTGTGTAGTTGATTGCCTTCTCTCAAAGAGGGATTTACACTTTTTCTGGAACTACACCATCAAAAAAATATCTCTTGAAACATGGATATGATTGAAATAAAACCCTATTAAGCTTACAATATTTGAAATAAAAATGGTAGGCTCATATATAAATATGTATGTATATATAGTGTTGTGATCCATGTTTTGTTGTAATGCTTACAATTGTAGCCGCTTCAATTATAAAATTATCTTCTGCAGCTTGTTGATCGACTTCAGGAGCAATATCAACCTGCATTGGTTCTATAACCTGGTAACAAGAAAACAAAACAAGAATCATCTGCAGACATTTTGAAAGAAAGTTGATTCACAATCTCGCGAAGTGGAGTAATTTTAACAAAAAAAACGGCAAACATCCTCAACAATTTAGTTACCTCATTATGTCTTGAAGCCTCTGGACGGTAATGGCATTGTAGGAGAGTACGAATTTAGGTTAATATTGCATTTTTTGGAAAGAAAAATCGTATTTTTTCTGTAAGAGTTTTTTCGTTTTGACTTCGTTCAATCTTACTTGACTCAGACTACTACGGACCGTATAAACGGTGTAGGACTGGTAGCTAAGACACAGGAAGCCCATGACTTGGTAGTTTAGTTAAGTTGAGAAATAAATAATAACATTAATAATTATTATATATACAGGTGACTAGGTAACAAAACATTGTTTTTGGCAGAGAAAGAAGCTTGCCGCTTTGAATTATTACCGGTAAAACAACTTCCGAGTCAGAAACGAAAAGAAGTTACTGAAGATCTTCATCACTTTTCTTCATGAAAGGATCTGTTTTAAAATTTTTAATCTTTTAAGGGTGGAGGTTAATCGTTTAGCAGTTTTCGTGGGGATTTAGACGCATAAGTCAAAACTCCTTAATTGAAACTGCCGCACTGGCAAACTCGTAGATACTGCCCTTTGAATCTAGACTTGCCCCAAGTCCACCTCTTGTTTCCCGGTGTTTTATTTTTTTTGGATTCGAGCGGGAAAAACAAAGCGGGTGGTGGACTTTACACCCTACTTGAAAAATTGGGTTCCCTATACTCCTCATAGCGCAGCGTTTATGCTGTATTTACTTACACTGTGAGATAGACAGATATCCTATAAAAAGTCGTACAGTTAAATCCGGTCTGTACGCTGGCTACATACATTCAAGTCTGTATGATAAGACTTATATATTTCAATGTTCTTCGCTGATTTTCTACATAAATCGGGCAGAAAGAATTATCTAGTACAAAAACTGATAAGAGATAAATAAAAACATGCCGGCCGGCGATTGGAATAAAAAGATAAATCTCATGATCACTGTGTCACTGTTACCAAGCACGTATATTAACAACGTTATTTTTTTCATTTTGTGGAAATTATAATTTCAAGAGGAAAAGTGACACCACAACTATGCAAATGTTCTCGATTCTGGTTGCCTAACATTTTTTCTCAGATCAGCTGGGTACCTTTGCAAGACCTAACTCTTGCTGAGTCTCACCTGCCAGAAATACACAACACACTGGAATTCTTCTTCCTGTTTTACAGGAACGTCATCGGTTTCGTCGTCCTCATTGTTTTCAGGGGCTTCAACAGGCACCCAGTATCGACAAAGAAAAACATGGTAACAACCTCCGCTATGAAAATGATAAATTGAATCCACCCGGGTAATTACTCTCTTTGCGTATCCACAACTTACAGCCATTCCTAATCCCATGTGTCAATCAAAAGGCGTTTCCATAACATTGTCACACAAAAAACCTATCAGGGCACGTGCCCATATAGAACTTCATGGAAACGCATGATTGACGTCCACCAAAAGCTTCTTCGTCGCGACAGAAACAATCGCTAGAGGGCTCGTGTGATTGAGAATGGCTGTAAAGAGAGCAGATGTGTTATCACGTGATCAAGGCTTGCCACATCTATTCAGACGCGACGCCAACCTCTGGACACTCACACTGAGTTAAATCTTCATTCCTTGTAGCGTCGTCGAACATTGTCAAAAGTTGTTGTACTCTCGAGCTTCCCTCGATTTTCTCGCTCAAATTTTTCACTTCATACAGATTACACATCTGGTAACATAGGTAAGTCTAAGTTTAGAAAAGCAAAGTTATTTTCAAGTTTTTAAAGTTCAAAGCCGAAAAGTGATGGAAGAAGATAAACAAAATGCTTCAAACATGAGCGATTACGAAGCTCTTGACAAACAGACTTATTTGCCACAAAACAAGCATTCTAGGTATATCATAGTGCACTTTACACTCGGTCTTATATTACTTTACACGATAGGACTCCGAACTCGGTTCGGAAATATTTGCCAAGTTGGCGACCAACTTTCAGGAACTTCCAAACAAAGTTCGTTATGAATTCTAAACTTTCCGCCGACCTTCGGAACTTGGTTAGCTTATTTTATGCAGCAAAAAAACTTGATTTTCAAACAGAAGCTTTTGGATTTCCTTGCCATACATGCTTGGTTTTGTTAACACGACTTGGTTCTACCTTCCCGGTCTTCACGAAGCTATCGATCTTTGAAACCGTTTTTAGCCAGATTATGTTCACGGCCACTTTTCGATGATTTCCACTTTTAAAATAATAGTAGTTTTTAGAGAGAGAGCTCACCGGGTGAGGACAAAACGCGGACCCCCGGTCCATTGACCAACGCATTAAAAAAAGGTGTACGAGTCCCTTGGAAATCACTAAAAACTATTAAAAACATCAAAATCATAAGGCTTGAGCTTATCTTAATGCTTATATATTAAGAAGCGAACGATGGCTGACTTTTAATTTCCAGACATCATCATGACATCGATGGACCCAACGAAGCCTAAAGTCATTGCAGATTTTGGTTTTCCGCATTTTTCCCTTCATTTCATTGAGGTGTTAATATATTTTCCGCTAAACAAACCAAAATATCAACTGTTTTATCGATCGAGTGCACGCCATTACAGGCACCAGTCTCTCTTAACCACAAAAGGCCCGATATAAGAGTAATACTAAAGGCCTAACGCGAACCTGGATTATCTGAAGATCATTTCTTACCCCTCATTAATTAAAGATATGTTATTTTACTCTCTTCGCGTATCCACGACTATAAGAGAGCAGGTGTGTTATCACGTGATCAAGTTGTGCCACATCTATTCAGACGCGACTCCTATCTCTGGATGCCCACAGTTTTCTTGTAGCGTCGTCGAAGGTTGTCAACAGTTGTTGTAGTCTCGAGTTTCCCTCCATTTTCTCGCTCAAATTTTTCACTCCTTACAGAATACCTATCTCGTAACATAGGTAAGTCTAAGTTAAGAAAAGCAAAGTTATCTTCAAGTTTTTAAAGTTCAAAGCCGGAAATGATGGAAGAAGATAAACAAAATGCTTCAAACATGAGTGATTACGAAGCTCTTGACGAACAGACTTATTTGCCACAAAACAAGCATTCTAGGTATATCATAGTGCACTTTACACTCGGTCTTATATTACTTTACACGATAGGACTCCGAACTCGGTTCGGAAATATTTGCCAAGTTGGCGACCAACTTTTAGGAACTTCCAAACAAAGTTCGTTATGAATTCTAAACTTTCCGCCGATCTTCGGAACTTGGTTGGCTTATTTTGCAGCAAAAAATCTTGATTTTCAAACAGGAGCTTCTGGATTTCCTTGCCATACATGCTTGGTTTTGTTAACACGACTTGGTTCTACCTTCCCGGTCTTCACGAAGTTATCGATGTTTGAAACCGTTTTTAGCCAGATTATGTTCACGGCCACTTTTCGATGGTTTCCATGCATTTTTAAAATAATAATCAAGAAATTTTTCCGTAGTTTTTAGAGGAATAGCTCGCCGGGTGAGGAAAAGACGCGGACCCCCGGTCCATTGACCAACGCATTAAAAAAAGTCCTTTAAGTTTCTTGAAAATCACTAAAAACTATTGAAAACATCAAAATCATTAGGCTTGAGCCCAGTATCTTAATGCTTATATATTAAGAAGCGAACGATGGCTGACTTTTAATTTCCAGACATCATCATGACATCGATGGACCCAACGAAGCCTAAAGTCATTGCAGATTTTGGTTTTCCGTTTTTTTCCCCTTCATTTCATTGAGGTGTTAATATATTTTCCGCTAAACAAACCAAAATATCAACTGTTTTATCGATCGAGTGCACGCCATTACAGGCACCAGTCTCTCTTTACCACAAGAGGCCCGATATAAGAGTAATAATAAAGGCTTAACGCGAACCTGGATTATCTGAAGATCTCTTCTTACCCCTCATTAATTAAAGATATGTTATTTTACTCTCTTCGCGTATCCACGACTATAAGAGAGCAGGTGTGTTATCACGTGATTAAGGTGTGCCACATCTATTCAGACGCAACTCCTATCTCTGGATGCCCACAGTTTCCTTGTAGCCTCGTTGAAGATTGTCAACAGTTGTTGTAGTCTCGAGTTTCCCTCCATTTTCTCGCTCAAATTTTTCACTCCTTACATAATACCCATCTCGTAACATAGGTAAGTCTAAGTTAAGAAAAGCAAAGTTATTTTCAAGTTTTTAAAAGTTCAAAGCCGTAAGTGATGGAAGAAGATAAGCAAAATACTTCAAACATGAGTGATTACGAAGCTCTTGATAAACAGACTTATTTGCCACAAAACAAGCATTCTAGGTATATCATAGTGCACTTTACACTCGGTCTTATATTACTTTACACGATATTACTCCGAATTCGGTTCGAAAAAATTTGCCAAGTTGGCGACCAACTTTCAGGAACTTCCAAACAAAGTTCGTTATGAATTCTAAACTTTCCGCCGATCTTCGGAACTTGGTTGGCTTATATATTTTGCAGCAAAAAAACTTGATTTTCAAACAGGAGCTTCTGGATTTCCTTGCCATGCATGCTTGGCTTTGTAAGTATGACTTGGTTCTACCTTCCCGGTCTTCACGAAGTTATCGATGTTTGAAACCGTTTTTAGCCAGATTATGTTCACGGCCACTTTTCGATGGTTTCCATGCATTTTTAAAATAATAATCAACAAATTTTTCCGTAGTTTTCAGAGGAAGAGCTCGCCGGGTGAGGAAAAGACGCGGACCCCCAGTCCATTGACCAACGCATTAAAAAAAGTCCTTTAAGTTTCTTGGAAATCACTAAAAACTATTGAAAACATCAAAATCATTAGGCTTGAGCCCAGTATCTTAATGCTTATATATTAAGAAGCGAACGATGGCTGACTTTAATATTTCCAGACATCATCATGACATCGATGGACCCAACGAAGCCTAAAGTCATTGCAGATTTTGGTTTTCCGCATTTTTCCCTTCATTTCATTGAGGTGTTAATATATTTTCCGCTAAACAAACCAAAATATCAACTGTTTTATCGATCGAGTGCACGCCATTACAGGCACCAGTCTCTCGTTACCACAAAAGGCCCGATATAAGAGTAATACTAAAGGCCTAACGCGAACCTGGATTATCTGAAGATCTCTTCTTACCCCTCATTAATTAAAGATATGTTATTTTACTCTCTTCGCGTATCCACGACTATAAGAGAGCAGGTGTGTTATCACGTGATCATGGTGTGCCACATCTATTCAGACGCGACTCCTATCTCTGGATGCCCACAGTTTCCTTGTAGCGTCGTCGAAGGTTGTCAACAGTTGTTGTAGTCTCGAGTTTCCCTCCATTTTCTCGCTCAAAGTTTTCACTCCTTACAGAATACCCATCTGGTAACATAAGTAAGTCTAAGTTAAGAAAAGCAAAGTTATTTTGAAGTTTTTAAAGTTCAAAGCCGGAAATGATGGAAGAAGATAAACAAAATGCTTCAAACAAGAGTGATTACGAAGCTCTTGATAAACAGACTTATTTGCCACAAAACAAGCATTCTATGTATATCATAGTGTACTTTACACTCGGTCTTATATTACTTTACACGATAGAGTTCCGAACTCAGTACGGAAATTGCCAAGTTGGCGACCAAATTTGGAACTTCAAAACAAAGTTTCTTTATCTGACTCGTTCCAGTCTCCACTCGGAAAAGTGTCAGTTTTCGACTTTTTCGAGATGTTTTTTTTAAGATAAATCAAAAACGATAATGGTGATCCCCATTGTTTATTTCAGACTTTTGACAAATGCGATGCTCGTCATTATATATCAAAATATGAAGCAACGTTTATTGGAAAGTTTTCAAGTTTCCTAGTGGATTAAAGATTTGAATTAATTGAATTGAACCTACTACAGAATACCTCGCAACTAAATCATAAAGCCATATTTAAATGAAAATAACTTCTATTGTTGTATGACTACAAAGAGTTCCAAGATCTGCATATCATTTGTATAGAGTATTCTGTATCATGTGATTTAAAATCTAAGCGCGCAATATATTACTTGTCTTAGCGAAAGCTTTCAAGTGTTTATCTTTTATTATCTCTCGATAGAAAAATAGAAATATTTTTCCACCAACGACGACAAAATATGCTACTTCTAAAAGCTATCTAAAAAAGAGGGGTTTTTTTCGAGCCCAAAACTTGGAATTAGTTAATATTTAACTGCGAACAAAACGTTTGCTGATTGGCTAATTCGTTCGGCTGCCAGATAGAGCCCAGATCACGTGGTAGTTGAAGTTAATTAGAACATAAACCAGTGAAATAAAACCCAAAAATTATGATCATTAAATGTGTATATTTAGCTTTTGTTTGCAATTTTAAGCATCAAAATGTTTTATCTGAAGCTTTCAGCAAACATGTTATGACACATTTTAACATCATGAAGTAACCTTCTAGAATATACACCTTATTGAAAAAACATCGCCGGGCTCAAAAAAAGGTTATTTCATCAAAGCTAAGACTGAAGGGGAGCACGGGAAGACAAACAATTATGCTAATAGACCAGTTTCCAATTCCAAATTACCGCTGTGTTCCTTGATTACAGACTCATTTACACAGGGTTAGCCTCGTATCAGTGTTTAAATATTCACAAATACCAACGGTAAATAAGTAAAGAATGCACAAGTTCAACAATACAAACACTTTGAAACTGGACGGACCTTGACTGGAACACGTGAATATTCTGCACAAATTCGAGGCTATCCCCGTGTAAATGAGTCTGTAATCAAGAAACACAGCGGTAATTTGGAATTCGAAAGGGTCTATTGTGCTCATGTGGAACATCTTTATTTTTCTTTCAAAAGTTATGAATATTTATTAATTGTAGAAATAATTTGGATACCACTTCAATTTAGGTAGCGGCAGCACGTTTTCCAGTATTAACACCAGTTATTAAAATAGTATTTCCCTATTCATTATTGTTATTATATTTATATTTTTTGTTGTAAATCAACTGAATGTATGTGTTGTGTAAACTAAAGAACTTTGTAAAACAGTTCAAGGAATCATCGTTTTTATTCTTTTTTTTATTTTTTATTTTTTATTCTTTTGCTTACAGACCGAAGTCTCAAGTCGTTTCTATTCTTCTTTGAAATATTCACTGGAATTGACAAGTTAACAACATGCTATTAACGCTACATACCTAAAATTTCAATATTCCATTGAATAAACATGGACGAAGAAGAAAGGTAAGATATCAAAAGAATATGAACTAAGAGAAGGAATCCCCCCTATAGAGCCCTGTAACGTAGTATGGGACATGGGGGTTCCAGCGCAGTGACCACACGAGGATTGCCCGTGTAAAGTGACCCCTGCTATTCAGTCGAGGAATACCCGCATGCTATATTGTGTCGTTTGAATATTAAGTCTATATATGGATTGCGAAGAATGTTATAAGAGCATATTTTTGCCCATCGTTTCGGCAACCATTTTCGGCTACCTTTTCTACTCCCACACGGGTATTCCTGGTAGGCACATTTTGCGTAGGAAAAGTGTTTTTTGGGATAGTAGGTGGAGGCGATTTGCTTCTCCTTTTTTCTCTTGGATAGCAAGGGGACCAAACCGTTCCCCTTCTAGTAGTAGCCAAAAACCTTCGACGCCCTATATATAGAAGATGGAAAAGCAAAAGAGTATTTCGGCAACATTGCAAGAAATGGGTATACGTGCGAAGAATAGAGTGCTAGCGCATTTGCTGCCGGACAACGCATACGATGGGAACCTACTACCGGACATATCCAAGTGCGACTATTTGCGGAACAACGAAGGTACTACGAGTTTGCAGCCGCTGTCCGGGCTACCACCGTTTGTAGACGATGTGTTTACCTATGGATTTGTCGCAGAGAACGACATGTACGGACACATATGCAGGAACGCAAAAACGCTGGACTCAGCTGCTACAGCTGGGCTACGAACACCAAGGAGAACTGGGCGGACGCAGAGGTACTATTTTGGACAATACACACCAAGTATAGGCAGCCACGTTGCACTTGGATGGAAAACAACAAACGAACCAAAATATACAACAAAATAGTATCCAACTTCGAAGCCGGAGAAGTGCAGAATGCAGTTGGCGCAAAGTTAGCAGAGTACGTGGATTGTCCGAACGACCACCTGCGTAGAACATTCCTGCACCCAGATACAGCAGAGTAGAAATATCCATTTACAGCAGGGATTTCTCCAAAGAACACGCCAATGCCATCGCGGAAACCATAGAGCCTCTAGCAGACATATTCGGTTTGCGCAAATGCCCCATATTTCGCATAGATGTGCGAGGATAAAGAAAGAGTTGGAGAAGTATAGGAATGTATTGGATAGGATTTCCAGAAGGACAGACAATCTGCGCAAGTTGTTCTTTGGAAAGGAAAGTCCGTTTGGCCCAGAGACGCCTAGGGCCAAAGTGCATAGGATGGACCAAATACCTGCAGGAGACTACAAGATACTAGGATATGCGATCCCCAGAGACTTGGATGCACGCAGAACAACATAGCTACTGCCTTTGTACCGGAAAGCCCCGGTTTGGATACGTACTACGAATTGGCTAGGAAAGTAGAACATCCCAAAAATCCGGAAAGACTACTGGAAGTACCGGCGCCGCCTAACAAAAAATGCACGCAGGCGCTGCACATACATCCGGGCGAGTACCAATGCTGGAGATACGCCAAAACCACCTACAGAAAAAAAGAGAGAACTATTCTGTTCCTCTCGGAGAAATGCCCAGAGTGCGTTTTGGAGGGCTGCACGGCAGAACATGCTACTACTCCAGTCTGGGGGCACTTTCTGGAGGAGCAGAAGATAGACTGGACATCGCAGCCCCCTTTGTACTGCAAGATTGGTAGAGAAAAGACTACCAAAGCAAAGAAAAAAGACCGACTGGTGCACGTCTCTACTCCATCTCCGGAATCCTAGAATTTCTCTGCGGTTTCGTATCCTCTGCTGGATGTCTGTAGTAGACAACTTTAGGTGGCGTAGCTGCCGTCGTTTGGGCACACAGCAAGCCATATATATATATATCTATTTGGATATGGGTATTCCATGGACAAACACTATGGATTCATAGGGGTATTCCGTGGATCCATAGGATATAGACATGTATTTCTACATAGCTATGGGTATAGCTGGCTACATGCTAGGAAAACAAAGAACGACACAATACTTTTGGAGATCTTAGAAGGTCTCTACAGAGCACAAATGACAATACAGGAAATTCGCATACCAGGCTACGTAGCCACTTTGGCGCAGCTACCGCGGCGAAGATAGTACGATATCCATTCTATCCAAGATGCTCTCTTCTTCTATAGTGCAAGAGAGGCGTTTCGCAGCCCTTGCGAGGTGTGTCGCGATCGACGACCCCTTGCCTCTACGGACATTCCTGGTGCTTGCTACCAGCGCAGCGGACACAAAAAAATACTTTTCCTACGCAAAATGTGCCTACCAGGAATACCCGTGTGGGAGTAGAAAAGGTAGCCGAAAATGGTTGCCGAAACGATGGGCAAAAATATGCTCTTATAACATTCTTTGCACTCCATATATAGACTAAATATTCAAACGACACAATATGGCATGCGGGTATTCCTCGACTGAATCGCAGGGGTCACTTTACACGGGCAATTCTCGTGTGGTCACTGCGCTGGAACCCCCATGTCCCATATTACTTTGTAACCATCATGTGCACAGTTTGATGCTATTTTTAAACCATTTGTTTTTATGCACGCGCATTTACTGCACGCGCTCTACGCTGTTTGCTTACGTTATTTCGAATCTGTCCTGAATATAAATGTGCAAGTGAAAAATGAACAGATTCTAAAAATAGCATCAAAGTGTGCACATGATGGGGCACGGGGATTCCTTCTCTTAGTTCATTTTCTCTTGAAGATATTGTATGGTTAAGCTACTAAATCTACTTTGTGGAAAACATTTAAAAATGATATTGGCCAATAATTACAAATTCTTGCTAAGGAGTACTTTCTCTTAAGAATGTCGTTGCGTCACTTCTGACAGTTCTGTAATTTTGTCATTTGTTTGTCATTTATTGTGCAAAAGTTGTATGTTCATGTAGGTGAAGTCATTAAACCCGAGAAATAGCTATTAGGCTAATACACATTGGTAGACCCTAATTCCATTGTTTGCTTTTTGTGTGTGTGTGTGTTTATTTGACTATTACACGTTGACTAGTATTTTTTGTTACACATTTAAGCTCGATATCCGTGAAATAAAGCCGTGAATAAAAACCATATCAGTGAAGTGATACGATATCACTTCACGGTAAACTGTCCAATCAATCTTGCGATAGTAGTCAAGAATGACGAGATAAATCTCTATTTAGTGTCTATTTCTATCAAATTCAAGATGAATTTTGTGCTTCTTACATTTTTAATTAAGCTTTAATATCTTGAATGATATTGAATTGGAAACGTATAATTCTTTAACATTTTGAAATGATGTAAGTCGGTTAAGGATATTTAAGACAATAAATAAAAAAAATTTGTGTGTGTTATATCGAGCCTAAATGTGTAATAAACAAATTATTTCTTGTTAAGAACTTGATATCTCTATTTATTTCACGTGTAAATGCCTCCACTCTAAGTGCTTTTCGTCTTGGGTTAACATAAAACATATATGTTTAAAAAATAAAAATACCGTAAATGTGATATTTAATCAAACTATAATCAATACTAATTAAGTGAGTGTATCTTAAACAGGAACTACTGTTGCCTGGCCCTACTTCTGTCAAGAGTAGGATATCCATGTCTGCGTCGTTACTTTAAAAATCAGTGGGATGCTGCAGGAAAATACACACCTTGGACTGACTGTGCACAGAATGGAACTGACCTGCTGCGGATATTTAAGCCTCTCTCATATGTAAGGAATAAAGTGGAATCTGGTGATACATCACAATGGGATATATCTCTTTTAATCAATGCTCTTCTACATTCACGGCCACCACTTGTTGTAGCAACTAATCTGGTAGCAGCCCTTAAAACGTTAAGAGAAATGAGAAACGAGTTGTGTCACTCTCCAAATCCAAAGGTTGAAGCTACTGATTTCCAAACATCATGGAGGGATGGATGTCATGCACTGAGCTTATTAGGTGCTACTGCTGGGGATTTTGATAAAGTTGAACAAGGTGAGAGTGATGTTTCAGATAGATCACATCCATCGTGCATATCATTCAGCACTATTTACATTCATGTAGTCATTCGACCTTTCCTTTGAAAATTTAGAATGGAATAGAGTAGGAATAGAAGAGATTAGAACATAATGAAATAGAACGTAAGAGAACAGAATAGAATAGGAATAGAATAGAATGGAATAGAATAGAATGGAATAGAATAGGAATAGAATGGAATAGAGTTGGAATAAAATGGATTATAAAAAAATTTAAAGAGAACAGAAAAGAATAAGAATATTGTGGAGAACATTCGTTTTGTTTGTTTCTTACGACTTCGTTGACCCCATGATTTACCACAAATTAATGATTAAACATAGCAATGAAACTTGATCTAGCCTTATGCAATAAAGGACACTCGCTTAATTCTTGATGAACCGATATGCATGTGCTTACGAGCCAAAGACAATTTTGCTATAAAAGACTGATTTAGATGCGTGATTCGCCACCGGATCGAACCTTGTCATAGCTTGTACTAGTTTGTACTTGTTCCACGATTAAACTCGAAACAGATACGTGAACATTTGCCAACTATTTAACTCTAACAAGCGTATCGTATGGTGGTGAAATAGACATTCCCCGATATCTCTCACAATATAACATCACAATGTAGAATGGAATAGAGTAGGAATAGAATGGAGAAAAAGAAAGAATGTTTGTTTTGCGGGAGGGGGGTTTCTTTTTCAGATGAAGTCTGCAAGAGCAAGGATCGGAGTGAAGGAAGGTCATTTATGTTTTGAATTTAGCGTGTTATATTTGGAAGGGCTTACACTATCGACAAGAACTGGATCAGGAGTTTACTTTATTAAGAAAATAGTATGAAATAGAAGGGAAGGAAATGGAATAAATAGGATGGAACAGGGTGGTATGGGAGAGAACAAATAGAATAGTAAGGTATTGAATGGTGCAGAAGAGAAAAGAATAAGTATGAGAACAGAATAGAATAGAAAGGAAGTGAATGGGACAAAACAGAATAGAATAAGCATGGGAACTGAACAAAATAGAATAGGAATAGAATACAATGGGATGTTTAGTGATTTTTTGTTTATTTGTTCTGTATAAACAAGTGCTTCTCTGATACACATATATCTTTTCCCAAGATGTTCAAAAGCCATGGAGTGAACTACTTCCAATGTTGAAACACTGTGCAGACCAAGACCAAGCCATTCTAGATACACTGGATTCATGTATGTTACATTTTAAGAAAATTGTTTTAAATTTGCATTTAAGTGTATGCATTATATCTGTATTCATGAAACCTGACTCAAATACAATGATTTTTGATGCATTCATATTTATTTTAACATCAAATGCTTGTCACTAGTGAGACATATTTATTCTAATGTCTTGTGAAAATTTTATTTTAAAATTTAAATAGTTAACAGCAAACTAGAACAGCTGCAACAAGGACAAGACAATATTACAGAAGGTCAGGACAAACTGCTACAAGGACAGGACAAAATAGTCAAAGATTTATCATCAATAAAGAAAGACCAAAATAAAATTATTGAAAGTCATACAATGGGTTAGTTGCCTTTGACACAATATTGTTTGTTGGTCCTCTTTTGAGAGTTGGAGTGATAGGACATGTATATGACATAAAGTGGATGGTATGTGACTGTAATGGTCCAGTTAGGTTATGGTGTGTAAGATGTCAGTTAGAGTGATAGGACATGTATATGACATGAAGTGGATGGTATGGTGATTGTAATGGTCCAGTCAGGTTATGGTGTGTAAGATGTCAGTTAGAGTGGTAGGACATGTATATGACATAAAGTGGTTGGTATGGTGACTGTAATGGTCCAGTCAGGTTATGGTGTGTAAGATGTCAGTTAGAGTGGTAGGACATGTATATGACATGAAGTGGTTGGTATGGTGACTGTAATGGTCCAGTCAGGTTATGGTGTGTAAGATGTCAGTTAGAGTGGTAGGACGACATGAAGTGGTTGGTATGGTGACTGTAATGGTCCAGTCAGGTTATGGTGTGTAAGATGTCAGTTAGAGTGGTAGGACATGTATATGACATGAAGTGGTTGGTATGGTGACTGTAATGGTCCAGTCAGGTTATGGTGTGTAAGATGTCAGTTAGAGTGATAGGACATGTATATGACATGAAGCGGTTGGTATCGTGACTGTAATGGTCCAGTCAGGTTATGGTGTGTAAGATGTCAGTTAGAGTGGTAGGACATGTATATGACATGAAGTGGTTGGTATGGTGACTGTAATGGTCCAGTTAGGTTATGGTGTGTAAGATGTCAGTTAGAGTGATAGGACATGCATATGACATGAAGTGGATGATATGGTGACTGTAATGGTCCAGTCAGGTTATGGTGTGTGAGATGTCAGTTAGAGTGATAGGACATGCATATGACATGAAGTGGTTGGTATGGTGACTGTAATGGTCCAGTCAGGTTATGGTGTGTAAGATGTCAGTTAGAGTGGTAGGACATGTATATAACATGAAGTGGTTGGTATGGTGACTGTAATGGTCCAGTCAGGTTATGGTGTGTAAGATGTCAGTTAGAGTGGTAGGACATGTATATGACATGAAGTGGTTGGTATGGTGACTGTAATGGTCCAGTTAGGTTTTATTGTATGTAATTAGCATAATTAATATCAGTGTTTTTCTTGTCATTCTTAACAGTTGAAAAAATGTTACATCAAGGGCAGCAAGGTCATAAGAGGTCATCAGCTGATGTCCAGCCAGGTGGGTTTTCTGAATTTGAGTTGGATTTGTTAAACTGAAGTTCATAAATAGTAAATGAAGATATAGAAACATAGATAAGTTGTAGTGCTTGGGGAATGAGGTTATTCCGGGCGAAAGCCCTTGGATAAATATAGTATAATTTTAATTGATTTTTTACACAGTACTTTCCAGTAAATTCTTAAAACCCTTACACATGTTCAATTAGAACAACACTTCCAAGTTAAAAAAAGTATTTTAAGTAATCTGAAATACAAAACCACTGTGTGTCATTACCAAAAAAGCATTGTATTAGGTCCAGATTTTTGAATTTGTATGGGTCAGAAAAAGAGGAATAACATTTCAGAGTTGGGTATAAATGCAGTGAAAAAAGATATCCATTTGTGCATTTAATCCTCCACTGCACCTATTCAAATGTTGGTGTTTTGTTGCTTATGGTGCTTCATGGTGTTTTCTTTCTTTACCACTATCTTAATTATTAAACAAGTTGATAAGAACGTTTTGATAGTGCAATAACTGTAACCAGGGCCACTTAGACCAGTTAAATAAGAGAACCAATTAAAATGTGGAATGAAAACAAATTCATTTCAATTTTGGGTAGTGGAACCAATCAGAAACCTAGATTGTATGAGAATGGTAATTTGACTCTGATGTTACGTGTAAACAACTAGATAGCCATCGTCGTTTTCTCATTGGAATAAAACGATATATTGAATGGTATTGTGTTCTGCTACTTTCTGATTGGCTGCATTATCCAAAGTTAGAATGTATTGTTTTCATTCTATAATTTAATTGGTTCTTTCTATCTAGGTGGCCCTGGTTATAGTAGTCACACTGTAAAACCTGTGATAGGGGTTTTGATGTGAATTACTCTTTTTTGTATGTACACTTATTTCAAAAACGTTTGTTGGAGCCAAAGAAGATAAGCAATAGGTCTTTGCAAGACAGAAAGAAAAAAAAATGGGCATGCATCTAAACAGGAATAATCAAGGTGCTATAATGGCTTCATCAACTAATAGGCAACACTGAATATCTTAACAATTAATCTTTGTGTCCTTGATGAGAATATTAAATAGTAAGAAACATTCCAGCTATTTATATATTTTTGAGATACCACTCAGTGCAATATTGTGGTTGTTTTTAAGAGACCAGTGAAAAGAACAGTGTTGTGTAATGAAAATATTAAGCTTCTAAAAGCCAAATTACTCTCCATTGAAAATATTTCGAAGGGCAAATCCAGGGGGCAAAGGGGGCTGAAGCCCCCGCCCCTTCAGCAGAAAAACAAAACAAAACTGAAGAATTAGATGCTTTCTTATTGTTTTCCGTTGTGTTGACGGAAGAAACTCAATTAGCCCCCCCTCTAAAATTTTGGCTGGATTCGCCCTTGATTTCTCCAGTGCATATCTTAGAATATGTTGTTGACCGATAATAACAATGCCAGAAGTGGTTTTCCCGGAAGTTGACATAAGTTTTTCTAAGTCAGTTTTTTTCAAAATCAGATAATAAAAAAATCAAGCTATTGCTTTGTGTTTTTTGACATTTGTCATATAACAAAACACTTAGACTGGAAACTAGGGAAAGCAGTGTGTTTTGAGGTCCCTTGACGGAGATGTTTCCCTCGGCTTCACCTCTGGAAACATCACCATCTCGGGACCACAAACGCACTACTGTGTCCCTCGGTCCCAGTCAATAAGTGTTAATTCCCTATCACCTTTGTCTTCATCAACCGTTTTGAAATAGGTATTTATTACAATAGCAAATGTGACACTCCCAGATGGGTAATACCATTCTCTTTGTGTAACAGACTAATATAAGAAATGGATTTTTTTGTGTTTTTAGAGGAAGATGTCAAGACCAAAAAAACAAGAACTTCAAGTGACAACAGAGAGAGGGATCATGCTGAAGGTATCTTTCACTTTTCTACGTGTTTTCTTTTACATATCATCTTGTTCACCAGATTTAAAAATGGGGGTGACTTTAGCCACTTTCCATTCAGACGGAAAAATATTCGTTTTAATCGAAAGGTTAAAAAGGGAAGTTAATGAATTACAGATATGAGGAGCCGCTGCTTTTAGAATAATATTTGGAATTTTATCAAGTCCAGTTGCTTTAGCAGTATTAATACTTTGCAGAAGCTCAAGTACTCTAGAGGAATCGATCAAATGAAAAGTAAACACATGGTCTACTTTTTTAACATAATCAGCGAAATTTACAATACTGGCACGTTTAGAATTTATTTCTGAAGCTAATTTACCGGCAATTTCTGTGAAATAAGTGTTAAGGACATTTGCTACATCCTTTGGATTAGTAACAGTATTTTGCACAGTCTGCCTAATTTCCCTTTTTTCAACATTTTGTGATAGATAGATAGATAGATAGATAGATAGATAGATAGATAGATAGATAGATAGATAGATAGATAGATAGATAGATAGATAGATAGATAGATAGATAGATAGATAGATAGATAGATAGATAGATAGATAGATAGATAGTTAGATTTTTTGTTCCCTATTGTAACGTGCACTGCTCCTTTTTGTAACCTCGTTCCCTAATGTAACCTGATTTAGGTTACAAAAGGGAGCATGTTCCCTAATGTAACTTGGAACAGGTTACAAAAGGGAACATGCTCCTTTTTGTAACCTCTGACTGCTCCCTAATGTAACCTGATGTTCCCTTTTGTAACCTGGAGTTCCCTTTTGTAACCTGGAGTTCCCTTTTGTAACCTGAGCATGTTCTTTAATGTAACGCAAACATGACACTGGGAGAGTTCAGGAAAGCGGTAGCAGATGAAACAGATATGGTTGTGACTGTTTTCCAGAATAAAACTTTGGAATCCCATGGTCCAGTGAATGTAGTTTTGACTGAAACAATTTACAAGTGGATGAAGGTCTTTGTGGCAAGCATGCGCCATCGCATTCCTGGTGTCAGCCCTAGAGATGACAGCAACGTGTTTCTCACTTGGTCAGGTAAAGAAATGACGTCTTCCATGGTGTCTTCACAGATAAATTCTTGCTGGCAGAAAGCTATGGGCAAGCCAGGAGAACGTGTTAATGCTGCGTCTTTTCGTAAAGCTTCAGTTACGATAGTTCATGCCGAACATCCCCATCTCAAGAAGGATCTTGCTGACCTTATGTCACACAACCCTGAGACAGCCAACAAATTTTACAACATTAGGCAGAAAGGAAAGAAGGCAGCAGAAACCAGCAGAGAATTGTCCCGTATCATGAGGCAAACAAACCAAGAGAGAGTAACAGAGACCAATGACCATCATGAGGAAAGTACCACCAGCTCCAGGCACAAGTGGGAAGTAAAAGAACTCGAAGCACTCAAGTGCATTTTTGCTGATAACATTCAGAAGGGGTGTATTTCAGTGAATGAGGTGAGAGAGAAGGTTCCTGACACTATTCTGGAAGGTTTGGCTATAGAAAAGGTTCGAGACAAGATCAGAGATGAAATAAAAGCAAAGCCACAAGTAGAAAAGAGCATCCCATTGCCAACAGAAGTTGAGTCCCTAGAAAAGAAAGTTGAAAAAATGGATGAAGAGGAAGCAAAGACTCTTTCCCTCTTCACTTCGAACTCTTCTCAGTTAAGTTCAAGGGTATTCACTGATGAGCAGACGAAGATGATGTACGAGTTGTTTCCTGACCTCATATTCTCCAACGCTTCTATCGGAACCAAAGAAGTCCAGCGTCGAATCAACAATCATCCTCGAGCAAAGAAGACCATTGTTGGATTTACCCCACTACAACTTTGCAGCAAGATAAGGACCGAAAGAAAGCGTACAGGACGTCAGGCTCCAGCCAACATGTGATTATTTGTAGACTTACTGTACGTTGCAGTTGTTAAAGAAAAACGTTGAGAAACTTGATCATATCCCGGTTCAATAACATTTTTGATAGCTTTAGTGTGGCATTAAGTGCATTTTAAGCTTGCAATTCAAGATAAGAAAAGATCAAGGACAAGCTTCTTTAAAAGGTGACATTAATTCGTTGTTCATTTTGTCAAGGTTGAAAGCTGTACAGTTACAAACCATTAAAATTTCTTTTATTAACCTTCGTTAAAGAGAAATTTCATATCCTTGTTCAATGACATTTCCTGATAGTTTTAGTGTTAAAATTAAGTGAGCATTTTACAGCTTGCAATTCAAGAATAGATATAAGATCAAAGGCAAGCTTGAACTATTTATCAATGGATTAATAAGGTGAGATGCTTTTGTTGTTCAAGTTGTAGGGCTGTACTTTATGAAATGTTGAATTAGCTTTATGTTTGATCGATGTTAATATTAAGTAAAACATGTGTTATGCGGCCAGCAATTCTAAATGTAAAAGAAGTTGTTAAAGTGTAATATAAAAAGGTGATACCAAGGTAACGTACTTTTACCCATGTTGATGTTGTCATTTCTCATACATGTATAAATGTTAGTTAAAGGGCAGTTAGGTGACAGTAAATAAAGCATGTTGTTGTTAAATTCGTGAAATGTAACTGCTTGCTTTGATTTTGCCATGTGCTCCTTTTTGTAACCTACGTTTAAGTAAACTAAAAAAATCATGCTACGAGGAATTGCAAAACCAGCTCCGCAGTTTGTTTACCCATCTGAAATAGTCCTAGCAGATTGATTTGAAACTTCTCGGCAACAAAAAAAATGGATCCGCAAATAACTTTTTTTATCGCCAACCCAAACTGCTCCTTTTTGTAACTCAAACGAGAATTTACACGCGTTTTAAAAAAAATCATATCTCCTCAGTTGTACATTACAGGACTTTCAGCTTTTGAATGTCAATGTATAATAGAATAATCTACAATTAGTGAAAACATGAGCTATAACCTCAACGTATGGCGTAAGTTATGCCGATTCGCGTCAAACCGTATAGAATTACTGGAAACATCAATTTTTTGCAGAAGTGTATTTTACGACTTTTAAAATTAAAACTTCTATATCTCCCAAATGGTTTTATGATTCGATATAAAACTTTCAGCACATCTTTATTGTTTATTCAGCTTTTATACTGCAAAGTTTCAAAGCGTTTGAATGCATATACACAAAGTTATTACCGTTTGACTGGATGTAGTCATTTTTTACTAATTTTGAAATTTTTTGAAACCTCAATATCTTAGGTGGTTCAAAGCGAATCACTCGAAAATTTTCGCCCGCTCATCACCTTGATCTAAAACCTTCAGTGGATGCAGTTAGTTAGTAGTAGACGTCAATAAGCTTGATCTTTCCCGATGTCACCGCTTATTCACGTTTTAGAAGCATTTTAATCCAGAGAATCCACGACGATGTTCCCTATTGTAACATTTTTCGACTATTTTGATCGTCACTTCTAGAAGGAAAAGTCAAAGACAATGAAACTCTTAAGCATGAAAATATCCCGTCGGATCTACAGAACCATCGCTTTATCTTTCGCCAAACCTCTTACAGGAAGTTGCTAGAGGCTATCTAAAATATGTTACATTAGGGAGCACAGAAAAATCTAAAGATAAATAGATAGATAGATAGATAGATAGATGATAGATAGATAGATAGATAGATAGATAGATAGATAGATAGATAGATAGATAGATTAGATAGATAGATAGATAGATAGATAGATAGATAGATAGATAGATAGATAGATAGATAGGATAGATAGATAGATAGATAGATAGATAGAGAGATAGATAGATAGATAGATAGATAGATAGATAGATAGATAGATAGATAGATAGATAGATAGATAGATAGATAGATAGATAGATAATAGATAGATAGATAGATAGATAGATAGATAGATAGATAGATCGATAGATAGATAGATAGATAGATAGATAGATAGATAGATAGATAGATAGATAGATAGATAGATAGATAGATAGATAGATAGATAGATAGATAGATAGATAGATAGATAATAGATAGATAGATAGATAGATAGATAGATAGATAGATAGATAGATAGATAGATAGATAGATAGATAGATAGATAGATAGATAGATAGATAGATAGATAGATAGATAGATAGATAGATAGATAGATAGATAGATAGATAGATAGATAGATAGATAGATAGATAGATAGATAGATAGATAGATAGATAGATAGATAGATAGATAGATAGATAGATATAGATAGATAGATAGATAGATAGATAGATAGATAGTTAGATTTTTTGTTCCCTATTGTAACGTGCACTGCTCCTTTTTGTAACCTCGTTCCCTAATGTAACCTGATTTAGGTTACAAAAGGGAGCATGTTCCCTAATGTAACTTGGAACAGGTTACAAAAGGGAACATGCTCCTTTTGTAACCTCTGACTGCTCCCTAATGTAACCTGATGTTCCCTTTTGTAACCTGGAGTTCCCTTTCGTAACCTGGAGTTCCCTTTTGTAACCTGAGCATGTTCTTTAATGTAACTTGTGTTTGTTTTTAGTTTTTCACGGTAAAATGACGGATTTAGGACAGAAATATCAATGAAAAACTAAGAATTGTTGGATGCGCATGCGCACAATATACATACAAATACAGTAGCTGTCTTCTCAATAATTTATGAGCACTACAGTTTGTCTTTGGCTATAGCACATGTGCACACCAAGTTGGCTTTGTCAATGTTTGATTTGCGAAAAAGGCGCCAGAAAAAGCCCGATGCAAAGGCATCACGTTCATACAAACGAAGAGTCTGCCCATTTCCGAAATGCTCAGCTATTGTGCGTCGCCTCCACAATCATTTACAAGGCAAACACAAAATGAAGACAGACGATGGGATATATCGAAGCTATTTAAAAAGAAGCAAATTCGTTGAGCTCTCCGATCATTCTGGAAGTGAAGAAGAGGAAATCATAACGATATCTTCGTCATCATCCTCCTCGGCGCTTGATTCTCAAACAGGCAGACGAGAAAATAAAAGTGACCAAGTTTCAGTAAGTTCGAGTGGTGATGAGGATAATACGTCCAGTGACTTGTCGTCGCATACACGCAAAAAGCTAATGGCTAAGAAGAAGGAGATGTTAGCAAAAAACATCATGAGATATGGGCGAGAGAACACGGTAAAAGTGGCGCAAATGTAACCTGCTGGCAGAAAGCTATGGGCAAGCCAGGAGAACGTCTTAATGCTGCGTCTTTTCGTAAAGCTTCAGTTACGATAGTTCATGCCGAACATCCCCATCTCAAGAAGGATCTTGCTGACCTTATGTCACACAACCCTGAGACAGCCAACAAATTTTACAACATTAGGCAGAAAGGAAAGAAGGCAGCAGAAACCAGCAGAGAATTGTCCCGTATCATGAGGCAAACAAACCAAGAGAGAGTAACAGAGACCAATGACCATCATGAGGAAAGTACCACCAGCTCCAGGCACAAGTGGGAAGTAAAAGAACTCGAAGCACTCAAGTGCATTTTTGCTGATAACATTCAGAAGGGGTGTATTTCAGTGAATGAGGTGAGAGAGAAGGTTCCTGACACTATTCTGGAAGGTTTGGCTATAGAAAAGGTTCGAGACAAGATCAGAGATGAAATAAAAGCAAAGCCACAAGTAGAAAAGAGCATCCCATTGCCAACAGAAGTTGAGTCCCTAGAAAAGAAAGTTGAAAGAATGGATGAAGAGGAAGCAAAGACTCTTTCCCTCTTCACTTCGAACTCTTCTCAGTTAAGTTCAAGGGTATTCACTGATGAGCAGACGAAGATGATGTACGAGTTGTTTCCTGACCTCATATTCTCCAACGCTTCTATCGGAACCAAAGAAGTCCAGCGTCGAATCAACAATCATCCTCAAGCAAAGAAGACCATTGTTGGATTTACCCCACTACAACTTTGCAGCAAGATAAGGACCGAAAGAAAGCGTACAGGACGTCAGGCTCCAGCCAACATGTGATTATTTGTAGACTTACTGTACGTTGCAGTTGTTAAAGAAAAACGTTGAGAAACTTGATCATATCCCGGTTCAATAACATTTTTTGATAGCTTTAGTGTGGCATTAAGTGCATTTTAAGCTTGCAATTCAAGATAAGAAAAGATCAAGGACAAGCTTCTTTAAAAGGTGACATTAATTCGTTGTTCATTTTGTCAAGGTTGAAAGCTGTACAGTTACAAACCATTAAAATTTCTTTTATTAACCTTCGTTAAAGAGAAATTTCATATCCTTGTTCAATGACATTTCCTGATAGTTTTAGTGTTAAAATTAAGTGAGCATTTTACAGCTTGCAATTCAAGAATAGATATAAGATCAAAGGCAAGCTTGAACTATTTATCAATGGATTAATAAGGTGAGATGCTTTTGTTGTTCAAGTTGTAGGGCTGTACTTTATGAAATGTTGAATTAGCTTTATGTTTGATCGATGTTAATATTAAGTAAAACATGTGTTATGCGGCCAGCAATTCTAAATGTAAAAGAAGTTGTTAAAGTGTAATATAAAAAGGTGATACCAAGGTAACGTACTTTTACCCATGTTGATGTTGTCATTTCTCATACATGTATAAATGTTAGTTAAAGGGCAGTTAGGTGACAGTAAATAAAGCATGTTGTTGTTAAATTCGTGAAATGTAACTGCTTGCTTTGATTTTGCCATGTGCTCCTTTTTGTAACCTACGTTTAAGTAAACTAAAAAATCATGCTACGAGGAATTGCAAAACCAGCTCCGCAGTTTGTTTACCCATCTGAAATAGTCCTAGCAGATTGATTTGAAACTTCTCGGCAACAAAAAAATGGATCCGCAAATAACTTTTTTTATCGCCAACCCAAACTGCTCCTTTTTGTAACTCAAACGAGAATTTACACGCGTTTTAAAAAAAAATCATATCTCCTCAGTTGTACATTACAGGACTTTCAGCTTTTGAATGTCAATGTATAATAGAATAATCTACAACTAGTGAAAACATGAGCTATAACCTCAACGTATGGCGAAAGTTATGCCGATTCGCGTCAAACCGTATAGAATTACTGGAAACATCAATTTTTTGCAGAAGTGTATTTTACGACTTTTAAAATTAAAACTTCTATATCTCCCAAATGGTTTTATAATTCGATATAAAACTTTCAGCACATCTTTATTGTTTATTCAGCTTTTACACTGCAAAGTTTCAAAGCGTTTGAATGCATATACACAAAGTTATTACCGTTTGACTGGATGTAGTCATTTTTTACTAATTTTGAAATTTTTTGAAACCTCAATATCTTAGGTGGTTCAAAGCGAATCACTCGAAAATTTTCGCCCGCTCATCACCTTGATCTAAAACCTTCAGTGGATGCAGTTAGTTAGTAGTAGACGTCAATAAGCTTGATCTATCCCGATGTCACCGCTTATTCACGTTTTAGAAGCATTTTAATCCAGAGAATCCACGACGATGTTCCCTATTGTAACATTTTTCGACTATTTTGATCGTCACTTCTAGAAGGAAAAGTCAAAGACAATGAAACTCTTAAGCATGAAAATATCCCGTCGGATCTACAGAACCATCGCTTTATCTTTCGCCAAACCTCTTACAGGAAGTTGCTAGAGGCTATCTAAAATATGTTACATTAGGGAGCACAGAAAAATCTAAAGATAGATAGATAGATAGATAGATAGATAGATAGATAGATAGATAGATAGATAGATAGATAGATAGATAGATAGATAGATAGATAGTAGATAGATAGATAGATAGATAGATAGATAGATAGATAGATAGATAGATAGATAGATAGATAGATAGATAGATAGATAGAAGATAGATAGATAGATAGATAGATAGATAGATAGATAGATAGATAGATAGATAGATAGATAGATAGATAGATAGATAGATAGATAGATAGATAGATAGATAGATAGATAGATAGATAGATAGATAGATAGATAGATAGATAGATAGATAGATAGATAGATAGATAGATAGATAGATAGATAGATAGATAGATAGATAGATAGATAGATAGATAGATAGATAGATAGATAGATAGATAGATAGATAGATAGATAGATAGATAGATAGATAGATAGATAGATAGATAGATAGATAGATAGATAGATAGATAGATAGATAGTAGATAGATAGATAGATAGATAGATAGATAGATAGATAGATAGATAGATAGATAGATAGATAGATAGATAGATATAGATAGATAGATAGATAGATAGATAGAGAGATAGATAGATAGATAGATAGATAGATGATAGATAGATAGATAGATAGATAGATAGATAGATAGATAGATAGAGATAGATAGATAGATAGATAGATAGATAGATAGATAGATAGATAGATAGATAGATAGATAGATAGATAGATAGATAGATAGATAGATAGATAAATAAATAAATAAATAAACTGTGTATGTTTTGTGGGGAAGAGAGCATACCCATTCGAATAACTGTGAAAAAGACATGAATAGACTTAGGATATGGGATGAATGGACTTAGGGCTTATTAGAGGCTGGGGGCTAATAAATTTCCTTGATCTTTAGAAATTTTAAATCCGAAATTTTCGTGAAATACGACACAATCAACGGTTATGTGTAAGAATCAACTTTTGAGCATTAAACAATGATTATTTACTACTGCAGGTTGCCAAATTTCTGCATTGAAACATAAAGTATACAGCCTTATCAAAGAAAAATACTGCCATCTGCTGTGGGGGCTGGGGGCTTAATCAACTATTTTCTGGCAATGATACATAGTGATGTTTTCTACAATAACTGCTCTATTTTGATGTGTATCAAGTATATAGTGAAGGCTAAACTCTGGCTGAAAAACCTTAGGCTTTACTCAAAGGACTTTGTCTCTGACTTTGTAAGTAGCTTTTGCAGTTTCAGCTTGGCTCGCCAACCACTGAGTCCAGAAATCGAACCTGCGACACTATTATTATTTTCCAAGCAAATATGTAACAAATATACAGTAAAGGCCAGATGAGGATCCTGGTTTATCCCATTATGCATTGCAGAATTCTATTTATTTATATCTTTTTGAAGTCGAAAAAAATCGATGGTACTTAATTAGAGCAATTATTTCATACTTTTTAGCTTTATCTATTTTCTATATTCTCCAGGACCCGGTTGTACGAAGCCTGGATAGCGCTGTCCAGCGGATAAATCCTTATCCAGTGGATAAGTCGATGCTATTTTCCAATAAATTTATCCACTGGATAAGATTTATATGTCAGATAGTGCTATCCAGGCTTTGTACAACAAGGCCCAGGAAATCTTCAGATACTTGTCAAAACACTGGAGTACTTTGAGTACTTTCAGGTTCAGTACAGATCCTACAACTGGCTACCTTTATTTGCCAAATTAGTTAAAAATGTCAAATGCTAAAGCAACACCTTATTAAATTAGTAGTAGAAGTATAATGACAAAAAAAAGATCCACAATAATAAGCATGCAAAAGGCACTTGGCCCTCATCTGAGTAAAGTCAATGTATAAAGATTGAGCTTTGGTATTTCTTTAGCAAACTGAGGCAGGAATCAAAATATGAATCAGAAATTTGTAATGTTAGTTCTCACCTGTGCTAATCTATTTTTTTCAGTTGCTGTACTAGTAGCTGTAGTAGCTGGTGTTATCCTCTATGGTTACAAGCACTATGATGCAAGAGACTTGGTTATCAGTGCTGTTATTGGTGCCTTACTCATCTACTTGACTTACAGGGCATACATGATATGGTGTAAGTGTATTGATGTATATATTATGAGGGTTCAGTGCTGTTATTGGTGTCTTACTTATCTACTTGACTTACAGGGCATACATGATATGGTGTAAGTGTATTGATGTATATATTATGAGGGTTCATTGCTGTTATTGGTGCCTTACTCATCTACTTGACTTACTGGGCATACATGATGAGGTGTAAGTGTATTGATGTATATATTATGAGGGTTCATTGCTGTTATTGGTGCCTTACTCATCTACTTGACTTACAGGGCATACATGATGTGGTGTAAGTGTATTGATGTATATATTATGAGGGTTCAGTGCTGTTATTGGTGCCTTACTCATCTACTTGAATTACAGGGCATACATGATGTGGTGTAAGGTCAGGTCAAATCATGTACTGCTCATGGAATATCCCACTTGTCACTTGTATATAATAGTGATACAATGCTTTCTCATGGTATACCATGGAATATTCCACTTGTCACTTGTATATAATAGTCATACAATGCTTTCTCATGACACACCATGGAATATCCCACTTGTCACTTGTATATAATAGTCATACAGTGCTTTCTCGTGACACACCATGGAATATTCCACTTGTCACTTGTATATAATAGTGATACAATGCTTTCTCATGGTATACCATGGAATTTCCCACTTGTCACTTGTATATGATAGTCATACAATGCTTTCTCATGGCACACCATGGAATATTCCACTTGTCACTTGTATATAATAGTGATACAATGCTTTTTTGTGGCACACCATGGAATATCCCACTTGTCACTTGTATATAATAGTGATACAATGCTTTCTCATGGCACACCATGGAATATCCCACTTGTCACTTGAATATAATAGTGATACAATGCTTTCTCATGGCACACCATGGAATATCCCACTTGTCACTTGTATATAATAGTGATACAATGCTTTCTCATGACACACCATGGAATATCCCACTTGTCACTTGTATATAATAGTGATACAATGCTTTCTCATGGCACACCATGGAATATCCCACTTGTTGCATGTACTTTCTTGTAATACTCACTCATGGAAGGCTGTCGTGCATGCTATGGGTATACTACTCAAATCCATTATATAAGTAACTAGTATACAGCTATTTCAAAAAACGTTGTCATCGTCTAAGGTGATAAGCAATAGGAGACTGATAGGTAATTCCAAGATCCAAGATTTGCTGGAATGACTTGTGTTTCTGCTTCTTATTCTCGTCAAGAACATGGAACTTAGTGTTGAGACTGATTCAATGTTCTTTGTATTCAACGAAACCATTTCCATGTCGGAATGACTTATCGGCTATCGCCCTTAGCGACAGATGACTACGTTTATTGAAACGTTCATTTGTGTTAACTGACACGAACGAGTGGGTTACAAGAGGATAGACGATCATTTGCAATATCTTTTTTTCTTGCGTTTTCTTCTAGCTTGTATCGTTATATCGCATCAAATGAGTGTTGTTTTTCTTTTGCAGACATAAATGACTGTAGTCGAGCATTAAAATCATCCGTCAAAATAGGAACAGAATCATTGCCCAACAAAATGCCTTCTCACGACGTTACCAGTGCAAAGACTGACAACATCTTCACCAATCTGACAGTATATTATGCAGATGAAAAACAAGTGAAAAAAGAACAAGCAAAAGACCTGGGTAGAAGTGAACAGCTGCAGGAATACACCATAAGGACGGCGGGTTGTAAAGTTCAGAAATACGAAGATATATTCATTGACATGAAAGGAGAAAATCCAAAAATACTCCTTACCGGTAAACCCGGGATAGGTAAAACTATGTTTTGTGATAAAATAATTCGAGATTGGTCTATGAATAGATTATTTCAAAATAATGACACTCCTAATATTCAGTTCACGTACTTGTTAAAGTTCCGTCAGCTCAGTTTACAGGGCGACAAAGAGATGAATTTACGAGAATTACTGAATTGTTCGCCCCTTCTTGACGACAATTCAGTCATTGACGATTCATTATTTGAACATTTTATTCAAAATCCCTCCAAGGTACTGATCATCTTGGACGGGTTTGATGAATGTTCAGAACAGCACCGTGAACAAATCGTCAGCGATTACGAGGGAAAATATCCAAATGATTCCAGAAAAAAGATGCCAATCCCAGCACTTTGCTCTAAATTGATCAGAGGAAAATTTTTAAGAAATTCTGTTGTTCTGGTATCTTCGAGGCCAGGCAAGGCCGAGGAGTTGGGGAAAATCAATTTTGACCGACACGTAGAAATCTCAGGCTTTTCACCTGAACAAGTCACCGAGTATGTTGACAAATATTTCAGCGAACCAGAAAAAGAACAAACAAAAAAGGCGGTACGCGAACACATAGAAAAAAATGAGAACCTGATGAGTTTTTGTCATATTCCGCTATCGTCTTTCTTGTTGTGCTGGTGTTTAGAATGGCGAATTAGTCGTTCGGGAATCACAGAAAATCTACCCACTAAGATAACTGATCTTTATGATGAGGTTGCTAAAGTCTTGGTACAAAACCTCCATGCAAATCTTAAATATTTAGCATTGCCAGAAAATGCGATGAAAATAGCTGAAGAAACGCTAGATAAACTAGCAGAATTGGCGGCTATTTTGCTGAAGAAAAGTAAATATATTTTTGACGAAGACGACATGAAAAAACTAGACCTTACCGAGGACGAAATTGAAAACTTGAAAGTAAGCGGCATTCTTCATTGTGTTCCTGGAATTAGAATTACTCCTTTTGAAACAAAAGCAGAGTTTAGTTTTACTCATTTGACTCTGCAGGAATATCTCTCTGCTTCTTTTTTTGTAAAACATAAAGAAATTCCAGAGAAAGAGAACGTGAGTGGGCAGACGTTTGTGTTCATGTGTGGACTTTTGTCGAAGGTAAAAGATGGAGAACTAATGAGTAAACTAATCCAACAGGTAACACCTGAGGATTATCGTAATGATGTAAATAACCTGCTGTTACGGTGTCTGTATGAGTATGGAGATAAAGAACTGACTACAATAACCATAAATAATCTGTACGATGAATACTGTGATAGTGATGGGGTCATTAATTTAGATGTAACTGATGTTGGCGTGAAATACGTATCCTATTTGTTGGATATCATTCGTTCACTAAAAGAACAACATCCTCAGTCATCTAGTGATTATACATTGAACATTAGTAGCTCAACTTTAACCTCGTTTGGTGTTGGTGTTGTTTGTCGTTCACTTGTTCGGAATTCGTTCATAACTAAACTGGAGCTATCAGAGTGTAGTTTAGATGATAAATGTGTAGAAAAAATAACTGACTCTTTAGTAAACACTGGAATAACCCACCTAAACCTAGAGGATAATAAAATAACATGTAAAGGAGTGAAGAGTATTTGTAGTGTACTAACAGAAACTAAAATAACCCACCTAAACTTAGGGGTGAATAAAATAAAAGACGAAGGAGTGAAGAGTATTTGTAGTGTACTAACAGAAACAAAAATAACCCACCTAAACTTAGGGGTGAATAAAATAACATGTAAAGGAGTGAAGAGTATTTGTAGTGTACTAACAGAAACTAAGCTAACCTACCTAAACCTAGGGTGGAATAATATAATAAATGAAGGAGTGGAGAGTATTTGTAGTGTACTAACACAAACTAAAATAACCCACCTAGACCTAACAGGGAACAAAATAACAGAGGAAGGAGTGAAGAGTATTTGTAGTGTACTAACAGAAACTAAAATAACCCACCTAAACTTAGGGGTGAATAAAATAACATGTAAAGGAGTGAAGAGTATTTGTAGTGTACTAACACAAACGAAGCTAACCTACCTAAACCTAGGGTGGAATAATATAACGGACGAAGGAGTGAAGAGTATTTGTAGTGTACTAACACAAACTAAAATAACCCACATAAACCTTAAGGGGAATGAAATAACAGATGAAGGAGTGAAGAGTATTTGTAGTGTACTAACAGAAACTAAAATAACCCACCTAAACCTAGGGGATAATATTATTACAGATGAAGGAGTGGAGAGTATTTGTAGTGTACTAAAAGAAGCTAAAATAAACGACCTAAACCTACAGCATAATAATATTACAGATGAAGGAGCAGAGAGTATTTGTAGGCTTATCGTACAAGATGATTGTCAAGTAGAAGGGTTATGGTTGGGGGGCTGTGAGAAAATGACTACAGAATGTAATAAACGTTTAGAACAACTTGTAAAAAAACACAAACCTGGTAATAGGTTGGGATTGAATATATTTAGATGAATTAAAAAAAACTTACTGGAATATATCTGTAATTGTTTTTACACAAAATATTGTATTAGATAATAAAGTAAATATTGGAGTTTAAGCTTGTTTGGAATAATTTCTGTTTTTCTCAACATAAATCCCTTGAAAATCCAAGATATTTATTGATAAATGTCAAGTGGTTTGATATCAGTATATCAGTATACAAATTGGTTTGGATCAATATTCCTATTAACAAAGTCAAAAGTGACTTTTTCCCAACAAACAGTCATTCAATGCACTTTTCGCATTCGGAGAAGACAAAAAAAACCAAAGGCATTTTACGACTGCTCTGTCACAGGCAACCCAGTAATTATTTATCCATATATATATATCTAACCTGTTTTTAAATGAAAAGGTACCCCTCCCCCCCTAACATCAGCACACTTAGGGGGTCTGAATTTCACACTGGAATGCTTTGCTAGTGAAAGGTCAATTCCTGTTTTAGCGGTTTGTGCACACCCCTCCCCTAGCTCTGTCACTGCTTCCCTTCACCTCCCCATACCTTCCCTCCCCTCTCTTACCTTAATAATCTTGTCAGTTTGTCAGGTGTGCATGCATGCACTGACTAAGCGTTGGGCCTGGGAGAATAACAAAAAAAACAAATTAAAGCCTTAAGCTAAGCTTGGCTCTGAGATTGGAAAGCTTTGCAGAGGCAGTGGGGAATTAAGCGTTGACGTCAGAACTAGGCTTGGCTGATCTGATTCTATGCCTTTGAAAAAGTGCAATGTTTCCTAAATCAAATGGCATAGCATGCAAATGCTTGAAGACCAACAACCAAACGAGAATACTTAAATAGCTGCAAACCACAGAAAGGCACCAATTATTGTTTTTGGCCAGCCATGCATGGCCCAATCGGCTTATTCATGCAAATTTACTGATCGAAAATCATCTATTCTAGGTAAAAAGTGAAAAATTCAGACATGAATTTCAAAAACTAAGCTCTAGAGGAAACCCCTTCAGCCTTAACTTCACTCGAATGGCTCAGAGTAGGTTTGGAATTCTAAAATCAAACTGAATTCGTGACACCCTTGGCTCTATCGGGCAAGTCCTGGACCAAGAGTGAAGAGTAAGTTCTGGAGGGGAATGGGCATCCCAGCATAGTGACCTTCTTAAAAAACAGGTTAGATATATATATATATAATTCCACCTTATATTTGTCAGTACAGTTTCTTTTTTACGGGAGGAAATTTTATATTCTTTTCAACAGACCTATCCTCTTTGCCAGTTTTTTCTGCAGATTCTTTACGTGGGTATCAAAAGTGAGATCCTTATCCAATGTGACTCCAAGTAACTTCTGAGAAATAACTTGCGTGACAGCAGAGTATGATCCATCTTGGCTAAACTTCACCTCATCATCTGGAAACATCTTCGCACGCAGGCGCTTGCTACCAAACAATACTGTCTTTGTCTTTGAGCTGTAAATTGACAACTTATTTTCTGATGTCCAATTCGAGATTGATGTTAATGCTGCTGTCATCGTTGAATTTAACTTTGAAGCTTCACGGCAGTCAGCAGTGGCAGTCACTGTGGTATCATCTGCATTTATATCCACTGTTGCTCCCTCAAATTCAAGTGGCAAGTCATTTATGAACACTAGAATAATAAGGGACCCAACACCGACCCTTGTGGCACCCCAGCATCCAGAGTAAGCGTCGCAGATATGCATCCACTCATACGAAAAAGTTTTTGTCTATCCTGAAGATAGGAGGAGAACCAAGATTCAGGATCATTTCAGGATCATTCAGTTAATGAAATTCTGAAATTCTGTCTCTTAAATGCTCGTTTAATAAACAATAAATCTCTTTTAATTAAGGATTATGTTGTTGAACGAGACATCGATATTCTCGCTATAACTGAAACCTGGCTAAAAAATACTAATTCTGATTTTATTGCGCGTGATATTTGTCCTACTGGTTATTCGTTTTGTCATGTTCCTCGTCAAAATCGTACTGGTGGAGGTGTTGGCATAATGTATAAAAATAGCCTGAAAATCAGTCATCATGTAACAATGTCTTACACGTCTTTTGAATTTATGGAAATGCTACTTCATCATCAATCGTCTACTTATCGTATTGTTATTGTTTATCGTCCACCCTCTTCAAATAGCTTGCTATTTAATGATGATTTCACTATTCTCTTGGAACGACTGGTTACGTCTTCTGGCAAACTGGTAATTTCTGGAGATTTTAACTTTCACATCAATGACACTAAAGATAATAATGCTAATCGCTTTATGGATTTACTTGATTGTTTTAATCTGACTGTCCTTGATCCTGTTTCACCTACACATAAAAGTAATCATGTTTTGGATCTAATCATTACAAAATCTGATGAAAAATCTGTGACCAACCTTACTGTACACGATCCTGTATGCTGTTCATTTTATGTTATCTGTAAACAAGCCTCTACTTCAATCAAAAAGCATTTCGTATCGCAAGCTTCGTGCAATAGATGCTGATTGTCTCCCACAAGATATTATGAACTCTGCACTATATCAATGTCCTGCTACTCAACTATCTGATTTGTGTACTCAATATGACTCTGTTTTATCGATCGTCTATTTTAAATAAACATGCTCCTTTACGTTCTCGATCCATCTCCCTTCGCCCAAGAGCTCCATGGTATACTGACGAAATTCAAATTAATAAAACAAAGCGTCGTAATCTAGAAAGACGTTGGCGACGTTCCAAATCAGAGGTCGACCGTGAATTATATGTTGATCAATGTAATGTTGTTAAAAAACTGATTTTTGATGCAAAATGAATTATTATTCTAAATTGATTACTGATGCTGGTTCTAACAGTAATGATTTATTCCGTTCTATTGATCGATTGCTACACCGTATACCTGAGAAAAAACTACCAACCTCAACTTCATCCACAGATCTAGCTAACAATTTCGTTTACTTCTTTAAAAACAAAATCGTTAACATCAGAAATGGCTTCGTTCCTACGTCACAACTTTCAAATGATTTCTCTTATCTGGATTCACCTAAACTGGATTGTAAAATTGATTCATTTTCGCCTATCTCTATTGATGAATTATCTGCCATTGCGAAAAAGATGTCATCTAAATCCTGTAGTCTTGATCCTTTTCCTGCAAGTCTCCTACTTGGACATTTTGGTGCATTACTGCCTACTCTATGTGAAATCGTTAACCTGTCACTTCAAACTGGTGTTGTTCCATCTTCTCTTAAAGTTGCTGTTTTAAAACCGTTACTGAAAAAACAATCTCTTGATCATGAAATTTTTGGAAATTATCGCCCTATCTCTAATATCTCCAAGATTATTGGAAAAGTCGTTTCCCTTCAGCTAAATGATTATCTGTCTCTGAACAATCTACATGAACCATTGCAGTCTGCATACAAAACCATTCATAGCTGTGAAACTGCTCTTCTTCGAGTACAAAATGATATCCTCTACTCCATTGACAATCGTTCTTGTGTTGCCATGCTACTCTTGGACCTATCTGCTGCATTTGACACAGTTGATCATCAAATTCCTCTAGATCGTCTCCATACAAAATTTGGCATTTCTGGCATAGCTCTTCAATGGTTTAAGTCCTACCTCACTGATCGCTTTCAAGTTGTTTCCATTGATGATTTTTCTTCTGAAGCCCTTCAACTTGATTGTGGCGTACCTCAAGGTTCCGTACTTGGTCCTTTGTTGTATCTCCTTTATACTTCTCCAGTAGCTGATATCCTCCGAATACACAGAATGTCTTTCCACCTTTATGCCGATGACACTCAATTATATATTCCTTTCTCCTGTAATGATGATTTGTCTCTTAATGATTCCATGAAACTGATTGAAAACTGTCTATCTGATATTGATGCTTGGATGACTACAAATAAATTGAAACTAAATAAAGGCAAAACTGAATTCCTGTTATTTTCTTCAAAGCACAGCCCACAGTTAACTCTTCCTTCTCTTCAATTTGGTTCTGATGTGATAATGCCCTCAATGCATGCTCGGAACATTGGTGTTATATTTGATACGCATTTTACTTTGGTTCGTCATGTGAATAATATTTGCAAGTCTTATTTTTATCATCTCAGAAACATTGCTAAAATAAGAAAATACATCTCTTTGAAAACGACTGAAACTCTCGTCCACGCATTCATATCCTCCAAACTCGACAACTGTAACTCCCTGCTCTTTGGCTTACCAAACAAACTCTTAGATAAACTACAATCTGTACAGAATGCCGCTGCCAGAATAATCACTCTTTCCCATAAACATGACCACATTACACCTATCCTCGTTAATCTGCATTGGCTACCAATTGAATCTAGAATTAAATATAAAATCCTATTACTTACTTTTAAAGCTCTTCATGGCCAATCTCCTATCTATATCCGGGAACTCATTTCAGTGTATAAACCGAACCGTAATCTTCGTTCTGCATCACAAGTTCTTCTATCAGCACAGTCTTATAATCTTAAATCTTATGGTCATCGCTCCTTCTCTGTGGCTGCTCCTGAACTCTGGAACTCACTTCCAATATTCAGTTAATCTTGAAGGCATATACATAAATATATCGTTAAATACTGCGCGGTAATAAAGCTGGAAACTTTGGCCGTAAATGCTTTTCGCTAAGTATTGAATCCTTTTACTAACCGAGTCATTACAGTTACACTTCACTGGTTTGGATATTTAGGCCCCGACCACACGTATCCGGAAACTTTTGTATCCGTAAATTATTTTGCGGATACGAAAATGTTCGCGTCCACACGCAGCGTATTCGAATCATTTTTGAATCGTTTTCACTGTCCACACGTATCCGAAAATTTCATGATCCGCCCCGATGCACGCTAGTGCCTAGTTCCTTTGACGGATAGTTTTTCTTATTGAGCATTCGCAAAATCGTGTTTACGTCATCGTATTCGAAAATTTGCTGATACGACCGTCCACACGTATCCGTATTCGAAAATTTCCACTCTGGAGACCGTTTTCATAAATTTCCGGATACGGATACAAAAATTTCCAGACGTATGGACGCAACCCGTATACGCAAAAAAAAAACATTTGCGGATACAGTACAAAAATTTCCGAATACGTGTGGACGGGGCCTTAAAAAGACAATATTTTAAGAATATAATCAATAATGGAGAGATCGAGAACTTCAGAACGGTTAGCGAAAAACAAATAACAATTTAAACATATTTCTAAACATGGTTCTTGAAATATAAAAATATTTATTTCGTCAGTCAAAATGAGTCTTTGTCAGGTGAAAGGTTATTGTGCAAGGCATCCCAGCCACTCTTTAGACAAATTTGATAGGAATTATAAGCTGTGCAAGGCGCACCATATTTTATTGCCCTTTGCCAAATATGCTAAACATCGTAAAACATACATGTACATGTATCACTCAGCAGTTGTCCTATTTATAGGAAATATAGGAGATTTTCTTTAAATATAGGATATTCATAGGATCCTATAAAAACCATAGTTAATATAGGATATATAGGAGGTGAGGCGTGAGGAGGGAAACACGTTCCTTCTCTTTCTCGGCCCCAAGCCCAACACGGCCTCTGGCACCCAGGGTAATAATAACAAAAACTACTATAACAAGTAAAAAACATTGAAATAATTTAAATGGTACAATAATGTATAAACCAACTGAAATACTCAAATTTAAGACTAAGTCAGCAAAAAATCTCTTTTAATTTACTAACTTCACGTTTATAAAATAGAAATTACACGACTTTGTTTGAGCTTGTTGTTCGTTTTCTTTAACTCTTAGTTATCAAACTAGATTTAACTTTATTATTGGCAACTGTTAGGTTTATTTTTAGCCGTTTTATGGGGTTCAGTCATTTGTTTATCTCGACCTGCACAAATCATTATCCTTTTAATAAAATTCCAGTTCCCAAATGGACTAAATTACAAAATCCATAAGCAAAATACTTCAAATTATAAAAGTCTTACATGTTAATAATTACTTAATATTAATAGTAATTAATGATAGAGTATTACCAATATCAAAAAAACTAAGCATCTACTACGAAGTATAAATCGACGATTACATTTGGTTCTTTTAATCAGGATCACAAGTTGCTGTTTTTTTCTTTCATGGTATATTTTTCTCGGTAACATTGCATAAGAACACTGGGTTTTTATCAACTTAGCAGTGAAAAATGATTGAACATGAATATTGATACCAGACTCATTAAATATTCCAAGTACAAGCGTCCATTCAAGCTAATTAGAATTTTTTCAAAATCAAGGGACCAAAGAGTGATAATGTGGGACACCCTAGTTTAAGATTAAACTCCAGAATTTTGAAAAGAACGCGAGAGAAAAAAAGGAAACATACAGATTTTGCAGTTGGGGTGCGGCCTCCTTAAATACTTCAACAGGGATAACTTTTGTTTTCTATTGAGCAGAATACCGACTACTATAAAACAGGATAAGAACTTTAGTCCTCTTCTTGGACGTCGGCGGAAGCTTCTCCTTCCATGGGTTCAACCGTTGCCCTTTCACGTTTGCGCCTGGAATCGGGAGGTGTTGTATAGCCGCTACGACTGCTAACACCACCACCACCACCGCGACCCCTAAAATGTACAAAAAAAAAAAGAAGAATCAATCTCTGATATTTTAAAATTGCAAAGCGAAAAAGGTACTCTCAATATTACTCAAACTCCATAGCTGCGAGTTGAGCGATTAAATTATCTAAAATATCAGTTGGTACCTTTGAAATTTTTGATTGAAGCCAAAACAAAATTCATATTCCAACGGGCAACTCGTAACCCATTTAATGTTGAATATTCTCTACTTTCCCATACCCATAATACTTTGCGTCTTTGGGGGGTAACCAGAGGGTAAAAACCCACTTATTTTTGCTGAAGGCTTATCAGACAATGTTGACAATACCTTGTTTGGTATCCAAAAATAAAATGAAGAAGTAAAAAACAGAAAAAGATAGAAGCTTGAAGACGTTTAAGGTTAATTTTAAAGTCAATACATTTTCTGTAAGATCAAAACTCTTGATGACCTGTACACGCAAAAATAACTTGGAATAAACTGATATTCAATGTTGTACAGATAAAAGCAGGTATAGTATACATTCAATTAAGAAACGTTTCAAGGACAGTTTTTTGATTGGTTACCTCAAGGCGCAAAGCATTAAGGGTCATGCGCAAATAGAGAATTGCCGAAAGTGAATAAACTAAAGACATGGTCTTCAACATTGTAGGACAAAGATCTGCCTTGAATCTCCTCCAGTTTCCATTGTGTTCTGCAGCTCTACAGGTTGTTTATAGACACACAAGACATTTCTAATTCTATTCATTTAGGTATCATTGCGTACCTTAGTCGGTTCCTGAGCGAGGTCACCTCTCGTTGTAGTTCCTCATTGGCTTCAAGGGCGTCATCTAACTCGCGTTGGATCTTACGCTTAGACGAATTCATACGACTCGACTCCTCTTCAGCTTCATCGACTTGACGCTTCAAGGCCTTCATACGAACATTCAATTTGTCCATTTGTTCGCGATATTGATCGGCATGTCGTCGTTCTTCTTCGTTTTGTAGCATCAACTCTTTGAGTTTTCTGTCCATCTTACGGTTAGCTTTGCCCAACAAAGCACGCTCCCTGTTAAAACAATCCTTATTACCTTTTCTATTCACATTCTATTTGCTGCTATTCTCAATATTCTGCGCATCAAAACTTCCAATGGGTTGTGAAGAACTAGGTTTATCGCTGCCGTCAATCAAAAATAATAAGTCGGTACCTTTCAGGAGAGACTCCTTATGGTCTCCACAGGCTCCAAATACAAGGAAATTCTTCCAGCATTATAGCGATGTAGTGAGTCTAGGTAAGGCTAGCTCACAGATCGAATTGGAATAAATTTAGCGCGTTGGGTTTGCGAAGGAAAAGAAAGAAATCAAAATCAAAATGCTGAATGGAATCCGTGAAAGAAGCGAGTATACTAACATTTACAGATTTTGAGCGCGTTAGAAATAGGCGCACTACTTTGTCCCCCCCCCCCCCCCCCCCCCCCCCCCCCCCCCCCACCAAAATGATACAGCGGAAAGATCTTTTACATACTTGGCTTCGTTTTCTAGCTGTTCGTTAAGAGTGGCCAGTTTACTCTCCAAGGATGCCACAACCATCTTATGCCGCGTGCGTGACAGAGTTTCCAGTTCATGAAGCTTAGCCTTCAGGTCCTTATTCTAGAAACAGTTTGAAAAAAATATTAGAAAAACTGTAAAAAGATTGAACGCAGATTCTACAACATGAATGACAGTGATGGTATAGACGACAGAGGCATTGTCAGTATATTACCTCCCCACCCTACCCCCAGAAAGAAATCTTCAATTTACTACCCATGTACTAGCGTTGAGACATTGCTATTGTTGCAGGTGTGAATGACTTACCTGTTTCTCAAGAGATAACTTGGCGCTCTCCAGGTTTTGGGACTGAGTTCTCTCAGCGTTTAGATCAGCTTGCAACTGTTCCATCTAAAGCATGATTCAGAGTAGAGGACATTAATACAAATGGAGAAAGCCAGCACCTTCAAAACTACTGAGACAAGGTCCACAACTTATTGAGCCGTGGAAGACGCCTCCTCCTCTTGAAGGATAGCTCGCTACAACACACTCTGTAAAACGTTGGACAATTGAAGTGCCTGTATCCATAGGCCTCAACATGATGCCGTTTTATATTTCCACCTAAAAAATCCCTTTATGCGATACTTTTTTTAATGCTAATTTCATTGGCTGTAAATTAACATAAGCATAAGCATAAGAATAGTCCCTTTCACAGATCCCTGCGCCATCTTAAAAGGTAGCCGTGCCTTTGCATCGAAGCGAGATGAACGGTGAACTTGAGAGACCTTTTTTAACACCTTGGACAATTATTCACACGTCTATATCATTGCAAGCTCACCGTTCGTCTCGCTTCGATGCAAAGGCATGGCTACCTTTCAAGATGGAGCCGGGAACTGTGGAGGAGACGATTACAATACATTGAAAACAATTAATTAGTCTTTATATGTTTATTTGTGAACAAGATTTACTATTTAAATATTTTTTTGATGATTTTGTGAATTTTGGAAGTTGTTCCTGTAGACTCAATTTGATACACCCGCTAGTGGCGGTAGTTCCGGAACAAAGGTACGTTCTTTCGGACTAGCGGGGTTGAGTTCTATATTGTCAAATAGCGTTTGGTACTGAAAATATCGTCCGGTTTCCGGAATAGAGAGGTTCCGGTTGATTGAGGTTTTTTTTACAAAAGATATATGGGAAACATTCCGTCAACACGGTTGTTTCTCAAGCGGCAGCCATCTTGGCTTGAAAAAGAGATTTTCAAACGTCTAGTCACGGGCGTAAATAAAGGTTTGAATTCGCGTGGAAATGAAATGACTGTAGCGTGATAAAGTTCAATGATCCACACTGCGCATGATTTTTGGTGTTGCTTCCACTGACCTGCATCATGGCTCGCTTAGATTTTTCTATGTTCAATTCACTCTGTGTTCGCTCTTCGTCTACTTCTTCTTCCAAAGCAGAGATTCGAGCCTCTAGTTTTCGTTTCTCGTCGGCTGAGACGCCCCTGCAACCACAAGTAAAAAAACCTTAGTAAGCAATCTATAAACCAGGGATACTTACTCTTGAAACCAATCCATCCGAATGGAAATTCGTTTGCTAGTTGTAAGAAAAGAGCGGGTAACTTTGACGAATGGAACACGTGTCTACCGGAAGAACCGAAAATAGCGGGAAAACTGGATTTCTCAATCGGTAGAGTTTTCCACGGAAACTTTGCAATCGGAAAGTCAAATATTGGTTTTTCGAACCGGAATTTAAGGTTCTTCCGGGGGCTGATGGGGAGTAACAAAGCATTACCTCAGCCCAGAAATCGCAGACAGTTCTTCCTGCAGCTCGTCTCTCTCGCGCTCGACTGTCTTCCTTGCTCGTTCAGCCGATGCAAGATCCTAAAAACCAAGTGAAATAAGTATTAGAGCAAGAAACATGGTGAAGGAAAGTAGCAGGATATTAACATGAACATTATTAGTAATATTGTATTTGTCTTCACCCTCACCGTCATCGCTGCAATCATCATTATCGTACATCCCTCATACCATTTTTGTCATCGCCATCATCACTCTCTTTACCATTGTTATCATTATCACGATCATCGTCTATTATCACCATCTTTCATCACCACTCATCGTCACCATCATCATCATCACCATCATCCATCACCCGTCATCCATTGTTACCGTCTTCATTACCATCATCATGTTTACCATCGACCATCACAACATTACTACCATAATTCACCACCACATCACTACCAACATCAACATCACCCACCACAACATCACTACCAACATTGCTTATCTCCTACGAGTTTTTAGCTACACATCATTCCGTGCTACCCTCGTAAAACAAGTATATATCTATGTATCATTTTTTACCTCTTGCATTTGTAAGAATTCGGCTTCCAACTGCTTCAGCTTTCGTTCATTCTCCTTTGCCTGGTCAGCAATTTCATCACGTCCATGACGAGCATCATCCAAGTCCCTCTGGATGTCCTTCAACTGTTGCTGGTATTTCTTCAGCTGACGTAACCCATCTTCTTTTACCTTATTGGCTGCTTCAAGTTGGTCTTCCAGGTCCCTCATATCCATCTCTTGCTTCTTTTTGGCATTGACGGCATTCACACGCAGCTTTCTTTCCTCATCCAGTTCTGATTCTAGCTCTCGCAGCTGAATACAAAACAGAAGAAAAAGTGTGAAGAATAAACCATTGACTCAGTTGGTTAAACATCGGACCGTTCTGGAGGAGGTCTCGGTAGCCAGACCAACACTCGGGATCTTAAAATAACTGAGTAGATGCTGCCTTTGTAATTTCCTGTGCAAACGGAGAGACTTTGAAGTGGCTTGGATGACCAAGGTCTAGCATGCTTTAGAAATCTCTTCACACTAACTTCATCATTACTAACCAATAGAGGGACGTAAACCTTATACTAATCACCTCCCATTTTGTAAGACCTTTTAATGCTTACATATATGACATGATATAAAAATACTAATCATTATAATTATCATCTCAAATATAATTTTTTTAAATACCTGTTTAAGAAGTCCTTTTCTCTTCTCCTCGTTCTGCTCATCCCTGGCCTGTAGTTCTCTGTCAAACTGGGTCTTCAATGCCTGCATATTGACGTCATTCCTTAGCTTAGCATCTTCTGTAGCCTGCAACTCATCCTCCAGTTCTTCATACGACTGCTTCAACTCTGCTAACTGTTGTTCAAGCGAGCGCTTCGCTTTTTCCAACTCGTGTACATTCTTACCAAAATCATCTTTGCTCTCCATCATGGCTTCCAGCTCGTTCTGCGCGTTTTTACGGAGTCGTTCACTATCAGCGAGCTTGTCTTGGACTTCTTCCAATTGGTGAGTGAAAGAGATGACTTTGGTTTCGTTTTGGCGTGCTTCTCTCTCGGCATTATCACGCTCAAGACTGTAACGTTCAGATACTGCTTTCTCCTCAGCAAGAAGCTGAAAGGTCAAAAAAGTCATATCATGAAAATTTGAAACACAAAGAAAAAGGTAGCAACAATTGTATTGTCTCCCCCCCCACCCCCCCCCCCCCCCCTTGCCATTTCCATATTTTGGGAGTCGAGTCGCACACACTGAAAACTCACCTGATCAAACTTTCTTTGCCTCTTCTCGAGACTAGCAACATTGCTTTTCTCTTTGTCCAGGTTAAGCTGCAAGTCTTCAACCTTAAGACGAACGATAAATATACTTTTTAGCTGTTTTGTTCGCGTTGCTGTTTTGGCGGCGGCGCTTATTTGAAAGAGGCGCTCTTCAAAAATTATAACATTTGTTAATGATAACGAGCAATGTTTTTTACTTCTTTTATAACGAGCAAATGTTAACAACAAAATAAACAATGAATGAACAACTGAGGCAGATTTTTTAATCTGCTTATACACTCGATGTAGCATACACTATACATATAGATCTTTACCGAGGGACAAAAACACATTTCATAAGTTTCTTTATAGTTCCTCCCCCAAGGAATGTTGACTCGTGTCAGTGCTAACCTCGTTCTGAAGTCTCTTCTTAGCCTTCTCAAGCTTACTGTTCTCAGCTTGCAGTGCATCTGAATGCTGCTGCATTGTCTCCATTTCTCGTAACATCTTCTTCTTCACAACATCGGCGTCTTCAAGAGCCGCAGCTCTTTCTTCGCAAAGCTTCTTGGCATCCACAAGCTAAACAATCAAAAGCAATATGATTAACTTTGCTCTTCCAGTGGTACTTAGTTCGAGCCAATAAGCACTTGCCATTTAACCATTAAATTTGAATTTGACATTGACCAATCAAATGACACGTTCTAATAATGTTTGTTCTTACTTGTGCCTGGACGCCCTGCATTTGTTTCTGCAAAGCTTGCCTAGCATCTTCTTCTTCCTCGAGTTGTTCGGTTACGCGATTTATCTCTGCTTCAGTCTCTTTTAATTTCGAACTGATGGCCAGTTTCTGGTGGGTCTCCTCTTGTAACGAATCCTGAATAATGGGAAAAATCAAAAGTATAAATATCAGCACATTATCATCTTGCATTGCTAAGATTAATATCATCATCATCAACCACACCATTATCGATCATTAACATTATTCATCATCATCAACATCAGTAGCATCATCAATTATCACAATTATTATTATTATCATCATCACCATAATTATCATCAACATCATCATCGATTATCATCATCATTACCATCACCACCATCATCGATTATCATCATCATCATCACTATTATCGTCATCACCACCACAATGAAATCATCAAAGAAAGAAAGAAAACAGAAAAAAATGTGTGGTAGCGCCAGCTCGCTTGAGAGGGCCGCAGAACGATTCACCATGAAAGGGCCTTGATACCACACATAAAAAAGAGCAACGTCGGGTCACGCCTTTACCCGTCGAAATCTTGACGGCCTTTAGTTCGGTCGTACAAATCATATATGTTAAATTATCAGAATACAAACATTGATTGATACAAACAACTCACCAAACAAAACAAGAAAAACGCTTAACTTACCTGAGTCTCGGCTAGTTGTTCTTCAAGAGTTTTCTTATTTCTCTCCAAAGAACTGCACCTCGACTCCAGCTCTTCCATTTGCACCGTTGATGCTTCAACCTCCTTCTGTAATTGAACACGGACCGCCTGCAGCTCGGATACTTTAGATTCATCATCAGTTAGTCGTATATTGGCATCTGTCAGCTGATTTTCGAGTAGCTTAATCTTGCGTTCTTGCTCTTGTTTCTTTTCGCTCAAGTTTTTGATTTCGACGGTCATTTCGGAAGTTTGACTCGATAGGTTGTTCTTCGATTTTTCCAGCGAAGCTTTGGCCTATTAAAAGAAGACAGAGCATTGGGTTTAAGGCTATCATGTCGTTTCAAGTTATTCTATATCCTCCCTAGTCGTGGATTTTGACACATCATGTGACAATCTCTTCAAGGGTACGATGGGTTTATATATAAAAACGTAGATACCATTAATCTAATCTCATGTGTCTACTACTCCTGGGTGGATAGTTTAATGCCTAACAGGCCTTGCGACCCAATTGATAAGGCAGCTGGTTAGCACGGGCACTGAAGATGTGGATCTTTTACGTCCGCCTTATACAGGGTTATATAGTGAAGACAGACGGAGCCTACAGTTTTAAGTCCTTGTCTGAGAAGACTTGAAGGTCTGACCATTTGCAGATCTTATTACAAAGGCAGCACCTTCTCCTCAGTTATTTTAAGACCGTAGAGAGAATAAGAGAAAAATATCATATGCCCTTGGCAGGATTTGAACCCACGTCTTCGGTATTCTAGTCCGATGTTATTTTAAGACCCTGAGTGTTGGTCCGGCCGAGGGTTGAACCACAACCTCCTGCACAACATACCGACGCTCTTACCAACTGAGCTAACCGGGTGTCGGTGACACTGGTGAAAAACGCACTGCGCATGCGTTGGGAGAAAAAAAACAAAATGGCGAACAATAGCAATTTATCACATCTAAAGGTATGACTTAATTTAACCGACAAAGCTATTTCTTAAATATTCGTTTTGGAATTTTACAGATATTTTTAGATTTCTTTACATAGAATCCAACCATGTGATTATCTGCAAATTAGCCATGCTGGATGTCGACGTCGGGCCGTTAGTGGCGACATTTTCAAAGATAATTTTTGCTTTTGTATAAACAAAAGTTTTTTTGTATAAATCAGCTGTGCATCACAATCGAAATTATCTTGCTATTGCGAAAAGGAAAACCTTAAGTTATCAATATTTTTCTTAAGTTTTGCGATTTTGTAAAACAAATAAAACACTGGCATCAAAAATATGAGTTGCCCTTAGTTACGTACGCCATCTCCGAGCGTGCGCAGTACGTTTTTTATCAGTGTCGGTGTCGGTGGCAGGTGGCACTGACCTTCAAAGTGGCATCTAGTTTCTCCTGGATCTCTTCTATATGTTGAGCACTCTTGTGTTTCAGCTGAGCCATTGCGGCTTCATGGGCAGCAGCTTCTTCTTCTACACTCTTCTTTAATGACATCACCTCTTGTTCTCTCTTCTGTCTCATGTCGGTAGCAGCAGCTGTGGTGTCAATCGACTCTTCCAGTTCAGACTTCAGTGATTCCAATTCCTACCAAAAAATAACACTATTTGTAAGAGAGTATTCTATTGTTTGGTATCAATCATCTGAATGAGTCTCAGGAATCTTATTAATAGTTTACAATGACAGGCAAACACTGCCCGTCATGTGCCATCAGCCAGAGAGTATTCTATTGCTTGGTATCAATCAGCTGAATGAATCTCATGAATCTCATTACCAGCCTACAATAACAGGCAAACACTGCTGTCATGTGCCATCAGCCAGTGAGTATTCTTTTGCTTGGTATCGATCAGCTGAATGAATCTCACTAATCTCATTGCTGGCCTTTAGTGAAGGGAAGACACACTGTTCGGCAGCTAAAAAGCTACAAACACAAGACCATAATTGAGGTCCAACCCATGCCAACCTATTTCTTTGTATACCAACCTCACTGAGTTCTCGTTTTTGCCTCTCAGCTTTGACTCTAGCACTCTTCTCCACGTCCAGATCTTCTTTCAGCTCTTCAACCTGCGTTTCCAGTTCTCGTTTGTTTTTCTCAAGCTCTACTTTCTTAGCAGACTCCTCATCAAACCTTGAAGATTGAAACATATGGATATTTTAGCAGATATTCAGCACAAATGCTGATAGGATGGCAGATCGTGTGTTTGTCTGTCTGTCTGACTGTCCTAATGACCAAATGAATGACTCACTGACTTATTGAATGACTGTCTGTCTGACCAACTGAATGACTCACTGACTTATTGAATGACTGTCTGTCTGACCAACTGAATGACTCACTGACTTATTGAATGACTGTCTGTCTGACTGAGTAAACCAGAGACAAGTTAATAGATATACCTCGCACTCATTTCATTCAGCTCCATATCCTTTTTGTGTACAGATGCTTCCAGTTCTTGAATCTAAAAATTAAACCATCACCATGAACTTTATGAATACGTTATAATATGAGCTGGGGCAATGAAAGGGGGAATAAGGGGAGGTGGTCAGTTGAGCCCATGAGGGGGACAGAGGGGAGAGGATCAATTAAACCCATTAGGGGGACCAAGGAGATGGGTCATTTGAAGTCATGAGGGGGACAGGGTCGAGGGATGGGCAAGTTAGGTGTAGATGCATCACCTGTTGTTTGGCTTCTTCCAACTGACGTGACACTTCAGCCAATTCAGATTCCAATTTACGACGAATCTTTTCAAGTTCTTGGCGAGCCTGCAACAAACAACATTTGAGTTCTAGTGAGTTATTACTTTTACGTCATCTTTTAATCATCATGTCTGTTCCATTCATGACTGCTACCAACAACCATCATCACCATCATTCATAACTTACATCACCATCATCATAATCATCATAATCATCACCATCATCATCATTCATAACTTACATCACCATCATCATAATCATCAAATTCACCATTTGCATGTATCAGCTGTCATCATCATTCATTACTATGATCGCCACCATCATCACTATCATCATCACCACCACAAGGTCCATCAATGACATCATCATCACTATCACCACCATCATCATCATCACCACCATTGTCACCATCATTATCATCACCATCATTATCATCATCATCATCATCACCACCATCATCATTAACATCATCATCACCACCATCATCACCACCACCATAGTCACCATCATTATCATCATCATCATCACCACCATCATCATCACCATCATCATTAACATCATCATTGTCACCATCATCACCACCATCATCATCATCACCATCATCATCACCACCATCATCATCATCACCATCATCATCATCACCACCATCATCATCATCACCACCATCATCATCACCACCATCATCATCACCACCATCATCATCACCACCATCATCATCACCACCATCATCATCACCACCATCATCACCACCATCATCATTAACATCATCATCACCACCATCATCACCACCACCATTGTCACCATCATTATCATCATCATCATCATCACCACCATCATCATCACCACCATCATCATCATTAACATCATCATCACCACCATCATCATCACCACCATCATCATCACCACCATCATCATCATTAACATCATCATCACAACCATCACCATCGTCACATTTCTCATCGCGATCACCATCACTGACATTCCCATTCGGATAACCAGTAATCAATCAAATTACCCGTTCTTCATTGCGTAGTCTTTCCTCAAGGTCAGCAATAACTGCATCTTGTTTAGCCTTCTGTTTGGATAAGCCTTTTGCCTTTTCTTCTTCATCGACCAAGGACTGTGCAGTTTCATTTAACTTCTCTTCTAATGATTTCTTCTCTTTGTTCAACTACGTTAATTCAAAAACATTCATAAAAACATTCAGACCAAAAGAATTGATATAACATGTTGCACACGAGTCCTCATCATTCAAGAAAAGTAATTTTGATGGACGTCAATCACAGTGTTTCCATGACATCCCAATGTTTAAGGGCACCTTCCTATAAAATGCCATGGAAATATCTTAATTGAGTCTAGTGAAATCTACTTTGTCACAACACCCCCCTCACGTAAAATTATGGGGGGCTGAGCCCCCAACGTTTTGAGGTACAATTACAAAATCTTTTTTAATAAGAATTAACGGAAAGAATTCAATACTAAATCTGTTGTTGTTTCCTTTCATGTTCAACGAAAACCAACGTTTGAAAAATCGACCAAAATGCATTAATGATCATTAAGGGAAGCCATTCAAATGTTAACCAATTAAAAATCGAGACACGGTACTTTTTACTGTTTTTTGATACATGATTCACTCTCCAATCCAAAAGTCTTGCTAAAGAATAAACACGTAGAGAGAGCAGATTAAGACGCACCTTGGAGTTTGTATCCTCAATAAGCGTGAGATCCTCTTCAAGTTTTTTAATTTTCGCTTCACAACCGACTTTTTCGAGATGCAGTTTTTGGCGAGCACTTTCTTCTTCTTCCAAACTGTTTGACAAGAGAAATAAAACTTCAAACAAAAATAGATAAATTAATAATTGGCAGCAGCAGCAATAACAACAACAGCAACAACAGCAGCAGAAACAACAGCAATAACAACAACAGCAACAACAACAGCAGAAACAACAACCGCAATAACAACAGCAACTACAGCAGCAACAACAACAGCAACAGCAGCAACAACAGCAGCAACAACAGCAGCAACAACAACAGCGACAACAGCAGCATCAACAGCATCAGCAACAACAGCAACAACAACAACAGCAACAACAGCAGCAGAAACAACAGCAATAACAACAACAGCAACAACAACAGCAGAAACAACAACCGCAATAACAACAGCAACTACAGCAACAACAGCAGCAACAACAGCAGCAACAACAGCAGAAACAACAGCAGCATCAACAGCATCAGCAAGGACAGCAGCAACAACAATGACAGCAGCAACAACAATGACAGCAGCAACAACAGCAACAACGACAACAGCAACAACAACAACATCAGCAACAACAACAGCAGCAGCAATAGCAGCAACAGCAACAGCCATAGTAGTAGCAGCAACAATAGCAGCAGCAGCAATAACAACAGTAGCCATGATAACAGCAGCAATTAACTTTATCAAAAAACATGTCAACATTTAACAAAAGATGGTTTCCAGTGTGAATATTTTTAAAGACATTATTCATTTTAAAATAAAATTCATCAAATAAAATCAGAACCAAGGTTACCTGTCCTCAAGATCGTTAATTTCTTTCAAAAGCTTCTTCTTGTCCTCTGAAAGAACACTAACTTGTTCTTCTTCTTCACTAATTCGTCCCTCAAGGTCATTCAAAAGCTCTTCCAGTTCAGTCTTCTTAGTCTGTAATCTCTGTCGCATTTCATCAGCTTCTAAGAACGCCTCTCTCTCTGCTTCCAACTGCTCAACGACAATAGCTTTTTCTTCTGCTAACTGGTTGTGCTTCTTTTCCAAATCAGTGTACTCTGTTTCAAACTTCTCAACCTTCTCCTTGACTTGTCGCAGTTCATCTGATTTGTGAGTAAGCTCCTCCTCTTGCCTTGTGACGTTCAGTAACGGCTTCACTTTAGTGAACAGTCTCCACCATTGCCAGTTTCGTAATTTGAGATAACTTAAGCAGTTTCTCTGGATGACACGAATAGCGCTCAGCTGTTGCACGCGCCTGTGGTATTGCTTCCTGGCAATGTTACCACGGCAGAATGCCTGGAATATGGTGATGATTTCAGTCAACTTGATATCTCTTTCTTCTTCTAGGTGAGCAAGTACACCTGCTCGGAAAAACACTTTGGACTGGCCAATGCGGTAGGAATTGGCATCCATCTCTAAGAACTTCAGCTACAAAACCAAGAAATACAGAAAATAAGTACACACGAAAATAACTGAAAAACGTTCAGTAAAGTTATCATGGCTGTGTATTGAACACTTCTAAGATATACCAAGAAAGAATAAAATAAATTAAATAACTTTAACTAAGTGTCTAGTCGTTCTAGCGCTTTTGCACTACTGAACTACGGACGCTTTTCGCTCACACGTACTACCACTACATTAAATGTTCTATGCACACAACGTTCAGCTCACATGTTGAATAATACGGAGGGAGGAAACCAGAGAACCCGGAGAAAACCCTCGTAGAATAGGAGAGAACAACACATCAAACAAACTCAATTCACATGTGGGGACTGCAGAGCTTGAACCAGTGACCCAACCCGTTGGACTCACAAAGGTGAAAGACGACGCGTTAGCCGTGAACGCCACCCATACTACCCAAAAAAAACAATGAACTGATGTAAGTCAGGGTACCGCTAACACACGACAGTGGATGTGCCTTTTCTTTGATGTTGTCATTGTATGTATAGTGTAAGTGAATGTTTAGGAGGATAGGGGTATGTATAGTGTAAGTGAATGTTTAGGAGGATAGGGGGTTGAAAATATATGACACTGTCATCATGGCAACCATAACATACCATTTTTTCACATGCTTTGCGTCCATCCATGAATCCTTTGGCAATTACGCCTGGAGTAAGCAGCTCGTATCTAGACACAAGATCAACAATATATTAACACTACCAACTGAAATGATTGTATTTATAAATCTAGTCTGGTGTGGAAATGAAAATGCGTGAAATCAAACGTATTGCTTTATGCCTGCAGTACAATATGCAGAGTTCGTGCTGAGGATAACCACTTAAAATTCAAGGACTATTCAAGGAGTATACAAGGACCCAAAATTAATTTCAAGTATGTTCAGCTAACTATGACAAGGTTTTACACGGTGGCTGCACATGGCCGACATTCAGATTTTCCCATCTTTCTGACTAGATCAAGAGAACAGAATTTTCAAGGAGTTTCACTTAAATCATAAAATTCAAGAGAATTTTCAAGTGCCCTTGGAAACATGAATTAAATTCAAGAAGTTTTCAAGGAGTTTAAGGAGTAGCACAAACTCTGAATATGGCTGCTTTATCACACAGACATCACACCCCATCCCTTTATATGATATGCAATATCCAACATACCTACAGTATTAGCTATTCAAGGAAAGACTGGGTTTTATTTGGTATTGCAGTGTACTGTTGGACTGTCTTAGGGGTCAATATACAGCTGTATATACCATCTTATGGCATTTAGATAAACACACTTAGTGTTTAATAACTCTAAAAATAAAAATAACTCTATGTCTCATAAATTAAAATATTAATCAAAAAAAGATGTCATCTTGAAAATATGTCCCCCAAAAAGTCCCACAACGCTCTGCAACCCCAACAACCCTGTCTTTCTGTGTTTCTTGATTACAGACTCATTTACTCAGGGCTAGCCTCGATTTTGTGAAGAATATTCAAGTGTTACAGTCAAGGTCCATCAAGTTTCAAAGTGTTCGTATTGTTGAAGCTGTGTATTCTTTGCTTTACCAATGGTATTTGTGAATATTTAAACACTGATACGAGGCTAACCCTGTGTAAATAAGTCTGTGATCAAGGAACACAGCAGTAATTTGTAATTCTAAACGAGTCTATAGTTAATAAATATAATTTATGCTTAAATGTACCTAGTTTACCCACTAGAATTCTCATATTTTGCATTTATGATACCTTTGTTTGAATTCCTGGAAGAGCATCCTGTTAGGAAATCCCTGTCTGCAGATTCTGATTCCTTCAAGTACACCATTACATCTCAGCTGGTCAAGAACCAGGTTTGAGTTGATTTTTCCAGCCTGGAACAACAGAGTTAGACGTCACAAAACAGGGCAAGCAATAAGACAAGTCACACAATTTATTTATTATTATTACAATTTATTATAATTTATTATTCAACAATTATTAGCCGAAGGTAAAGTGAATATCAGGGAATAATTATTCCCGATATTCACTGAGGCTGAGGTGAATAATTGTTTTAGGGTTAGGGTTAGGGTTGGATTATCTCTGGATGTGATTATCGGGTGATAGTGTGAGTTTCTTGACCAATCAGTGTGTGAGATTTTAAATAATCACCTGCGTATTCATACTAAAATTATTTATTATTATTATGAGTAGTGTCACTAAGTCACGCAATTGACAAGTCACTCAAGTCATGCAATGCTACGAGTCACACAATGAGACACAAATCATGCAATAAGACAAGTCATGCAAGTCATGCAATGAGAAAAGTCACGCCTGTCCCTTAGCTTCGACAACATTTTTTTAAAATCAGTGCATACTGTACCTTCTTCTCGTGGTTGGGGATAATACATCGTACAAAGTTTGGATTGGTGTTGTTCAAAACATTCATTAATCTGGTTAATTGATCCCTGTACACCTGACTGACTGTACGGAACATTCCTTTTCGAACTTTGCTGCCGAATGGGGTTTCTGCTTGTGCGGCAAATGTGCTAACGAATTCTGTTGAAGAAAGACAACATAATAATATTATATATTAACACCATTTTGTTTTCAAAAGGAATCAGTTGGTACCTTTTATGTTCTTCACTTCTGACAGTAAAACAATTTTGCAAGAAGCCCTTGAAATGTGGGAATTTTCAGAATATCGAAAATCAAACTTACAAACTTACAAGATACTGTGGAAACAACCGAACTGTGGTTTCGTCAGAAAAATACCTTACTTTTCTTTTTGCTTTTTAATGAAACTAGGCTTCAAATAATGCTGTTTTATCAAACCATCACTAAGTAATGTAGATAACAATCTGTATGTTTTGTTTGTTTGGAAGAGCCATGGTTTGGTGGTTTAGGTGGAGGAAGAAACAGCATAGAGTAACAGTGTTATACCTGCATCTTTCCACAAGCCTGCCACGAAAGAGTCACTAGAACCCTGCATGAGAGCCGTGATGTTGTCATTCAGTGGATCTTGATTCTTTAGCAACCATCCATCACAGTTGTAGTCAACCTGCCGACAAATGAAATATTTAAAGTTATATATTGTATTTATCATTTTCGAGGGTAAACTATAACCTGCAAATTCCAGATCAGAAAAAGAGGTTAAAATGCATATTTCCTGATTCAATACTTTTAGTATTGATTCTACATAAAGTGAATAGTTGAATGGTAATTTATTTTTCACAACAAAGTTATCTCTACTCACCCTTCCAGCATAGTGAATGACTGAGAAGTGAGCCTTAGAACGGAATTCAGGAATCTGGAACTTCTCTTTCTTGCTGTGTTCTTTGATCAGCTTTTCCACAAGAGATTTGTCCGATGCTTTGGGGAACCAACATTCTTCGTCACAGAGGGCAAAGATACCCATTGGCTAAAGGAAACAAAGGTCACGTTGGTGAGAGGCGAGCGACTGGGGATAATAAATTATCCTCTAAATCTAAGCAATGTGATATTCTAAATACCCTATTTTTAATATCGGAACTTTTATATATTCGGCCTGGGTATATTTTTTTACATGAGAACCTACCATTTGAAGCAAGTCAATGCAAGGCTGCAGATCCAAACCAAAGTCAATGAACTTCCAATCAATGCCTTCTTTTCTGTACTCCTCCTACAGGTTAACGTAACAAAACAACAATTTTACTACCAATACCAAAATGATCTACGAATTTTCTTTTTCATTTAAATTTGTATTTCCTGGTGTGATTAGGGAGACAATTGGTGCTAATTAACTGAAGAAAAGAAACTGTGCATTGGATTCTGGTAGTGGTCGTTGATGGTGGTATAATGCAAGTGTCCTATTAGAAAGGGACAAATGATAATATTCCAGTGTCTCCACGCATTGAATGAGAAAGAGTAATGAAATGAGAATGAATAAAGTGGAATGGGAACAAGGAGTATTGGAACAAGATTGACCAATACATTATGAGAATTAAATTTTAGAAATGAATAAATAAGAGAAAGATTGAGAAAGAATAAGAATGAAATGAGAGTGAATAAAGAAGAAAAAAGTATTACTAGAATAAGAAAGGGTATGGTTGACAAAACTGAGAATGATTAAGATAACGAATTAGAATGAATGAAGGAGAGTTTTCAAGAGTGTAAAATAGTAGCATTAACTGAAACCAGGGCTTACAGCACAACTCTCAAAACTAAGACCACATTAACAGTGCATAGAAGCATGCAAACACATTTTAAAATGTGGTCATACTTTAGTGTGTCGAGCTGTAAAATAACCACCAATCGCCAGACAATGTCCGGCCAGAATTAGAACTTGTCCGGTCAAATCTTTGCCTTGTCAGTCATTTTGACAAGTAATATCGAGCCAGAAACTTGGTATCACTGAGGTAAAAGTTACTTGGTTGGTGATGATGATCAGCGACTGACCAGACATTATCTTAAGTGTACTAGACTATAACTAACCTGTTCAAGGATGAACATGGTGTGGTTGAACAGCTGCTGTAGCTTCTCATTGGTAAAGTTGATGCACAGTTGTTCAAAGGAGTTCAACTAAAATCATGAAATACAAAAAAAAACATTAATAAACAAACCTTAGGGCCTTATACCATTGTAAGGGTGGAGTAGTAGTATTGCAATCACATCTCACCTATAGTTTATGGTCTCATGTTTAACTCCTAGACTCAGGAGTAGAGTTTCTCAGGTCTTTCCTTCGATATTTTTTTTTTCTTTGTACAATCTAACAAGCTCAACTCTAGTGTAATCTGTTAGTTAGCCATGCCCTGACTTAGATCAGCCCAGTGGTTGTTTCAGCGTTCGATCTGTGAGTTAGCTGAGCCCTGACTTAGATCAGCCCAGAGGTTGTTTCAGGGTTCTATCTGTGAGTTAGCCATGCCCTGACTTAGATCAACCCAAAGGTTGTTTCAAGGTTTGATCTGTGAGTTAGCCATGCCCTGACTTAGATCAGCATAGAGGTTGTTTCAGAATCATATCTGTGAGTTAGCCATTTGCATCGCGTAGGGCGAATTAAAAAATAAATATAAAGGCATAGCCATGTTCCTGGTAGAATCCAAAGAATAGGGGAAGGCAACATAGGGATAGTACATCAATATAGAAAACTACATTATCTAGGTGCGTACAGTATTCTGAAGTATCATTTAAAATTACCTCAAAGATTTCAAATCCAGCAATGTCGAGGATACCAATAAAGGAAGCACCCTCTCTCTTAGTACGGTCAAGGGACTTGTTAATCTTCCCTACGACCCATTTGAACATACGTTCATAAAGGGCTTTAGCTATGGCTTCTGTTGATGACTCAGCCTGTGAAGTAGGAATAATTATGGAATGTTATGCCCATGGAAATATATTATAATATATATGTACTACTGTCATCATGCATCATCACCAGTTTTTACCATCTTCATCATCCAACATCAATGATTTCATCATCATTCTTATTCTCTTTCATGATTACCAACGTCATTGTCATCTTAATCATCACATCTATGAGCATCACCACCATCATCATCAATATCACCATCATCACTACCACCATCATCGCCACCACCAACATCATCACCACCATCATCATCATCGCCAAAATCATCATCATCACAACACTATTCTTATCATTGTTGTAATCATCATCATGTATCATCATCCTAATGATTATCGCAACCAACACTTACATCATAACCACTCATCATTCATTCTTTCCACTACCACTAACACTCCTTCACTAACACTACCTTACAAGAATTATAATATAGAAAATATTTTACACAAGTACATTAGCTTAAATGACAGCTGTCACTCAATGTAAAAGACACCTACCTGGTCCTTGGTAACAGCTTTCTGGACATAGTCTCTTCCAACCTTTACTCTTGGTCTCAGAATGGCACGAGTGAATTCTGTCACTGGCATGCTTAAAAGATGGCAAATCTTTTGTGCAACTGTAATCATTAATTAATTAATAAGTTAATATTCAATATTCAAACAAACTTAATAGAGTTGTAAGGTAATACAAAAACTCTCTTTGGGACTTTTAACAACCTTACTGGTTGCTAAATACAAGTTGGGGTAGAGTGCTTCTTGCAAAAACCATCTTTTTGGCTTTTACAACTGGTTGTCAAATAGAGGTCAGTTGCTTAGATGCATAAATTTGTGAAAAACATTCTTTTGGACATTGACAACTGGTTGTTGAATGAAGGTTGGTCCCTTAATAGAGGCATAAATAAGTGCAAAAAACTCTCATTGAGACTAGGATATTTTGGACACTTCATAGACTTTGGCCATATTATAGAGGTACTGCTGTACGGTATAATATTTGTGAGTTATCGGTAGCGAACATACTAAACATATTAATGGGTTGCTCACCTTCGTTGTTGGGTAGAATAGCCTGATCAGAGTTTCTTTCTTGTTTGAAAACCAAGTTTCCAAACTGAAGCACAGCAGATACAACTTTGAATAAAGCTGATACAAAAATAATATTTTAATAATTTATCACTGTTATTAATGCTTTTTCTGTTTTTAATGATTAAGACAGCAGTCGAGACAGGGTAATTGGGCAACCCTTATTGAAATACAATGTTGAAGTAATTTCCCATGTGTCTTCTAAAGGGGTCCTACTAAAAATCTCTATGTACCTTTATGTACCTTATGAATTATTTGATTGATGGTTATTGAACCCCAAAAAATTCATGCTAAACATAATAGGAATCAAACATGACCTTCAGGATGCTGGAACAATGCTTTAACACTGAGCTACTATAAGGAGAAATTCATTATCTACAAGGATTCTGAACTAAATGTGAACATATTGAGCCTAGCAGTGTGTAGGTTATATGTCATAATGAGTAAATGACTCTGGATGTCAGTATGATGCTCTAACACTGAGCTACTGTAATAAGAATAGATTCATTATTGTACAAGGATTCTGAACTGAATCTGAACATATTGAGCCTAGCATTGACTTAATAGTCTGTAACTTATAATATATTATAATATACTATACCATTGACGTCATCATCATGTAGGTTCATATCCTTGAGACAACTCTATTAAAAAATGCAAGAATGTACCTTAAATTAACTTGTAATCCCATCCCAAACATCAAGGGAAAGAGCATTATACTGAGCAAAGGTGGAATATTTCATATTTAGGGTAGAGGGGTAGAGGACGGTTAAAATCTCCCAAACCAAATCTACCTCTATGCAAATGCTTATTAAATCCTAATTCTTATCACAAAACTAATGAGGATGAAAACTTACAATGGAATCCTGCAGCTCTGCCTTGTCATCGATGCTAGGGACAGGAACAGCTCCATTGCTCAAGAACCTGTATTCTGTTGGTTTACCTAAAAGCAGCTCACCTGAAAGGAAGATAAATAACAAGGGGATGAAGTCTAAAGACAAAAAATGCAAACCTCAGGGTTTAAAATACAGTTGGAAAGTGCCTGATAGCTTTTAATTTGGTCAGACATCATTAAATGGCTTAGCGTTACTGGTTAAAATTGACAGCAAGGCAAAGATGTGATTGGAAAAGTTCCAATTCTAGGTGGACATTGTCCTATCACTGGCCGTAATCTTACACCCTGAACTAACAGACCATGCGTAACATGGCGGCCAGGTTGTGTGTGTGTGTGTGTGTGTGGGGGGGGGGGGGGGGGGGGGGAGGTGAGAAACAAGCACACATTTCTTTGTTGAATGTGTGATGCAAGAAACATGGGACAGAATATAAATTAAAATATAGGGTGATGAGTGGGTTTCTAGACATTCTGGAGATGAAAACTTTATATAGATGACAAGGAATCAAAATCTGGGCTACAAATAGGTGGATCATTGGAAGCTATCTAATAGTTGTACTCACTTTTAGTTTTAGAATCCAGCCCTTCTAACATTTGGTAAAATATGTGGAATGTTCTCTCATCTTTGCTTTGCCGAATGGCACGGGACTTCTCTAACAAATCTGGCAAGCACGTCAAGGTGTACAATTCTTGCACAGGTGTTAAATATCTTGTTGTTGTTGTTGTGGGGGGGTGGTGTTGATTATGTGATTCCCTGGGGAGGGGAGGGGGTACTCCCCTATATTCGCTATACAGGTATGTGAGCCAAACAGGGTATGGTTTTCATTCTACTCTGGATTCTACTCTGGAAGAGGGTATATGGTTAGGGTTAGGTTAACCCTAACCCTAACCTCTGGAACAGGGTATGAATTTCAGCGATTTACTCTGGAACACAGTCAGGGTTCAGAGGGCTCAGTGGCACATCCCTACCCTAAACAGGCAAGATTAAGCCCCCCCCCCCCCCCCCCCCCCCCAGGTGAGATTCATGGATGGACAGAATAATTTTAAGAGAAAGTGGGTTAACTAAAAATAAAATGAGTTATATTAATACTGGGAATGAGGATGGCCATGCTGCTGCTGCTAGTTATGTTACATGGTATAGTTCTTGCTTGCTTTGGTATTGATTGTAATGGTATTATCGGCAGCCCTGGCTGTTGTGGTGACGGCACTGACATTAGAATATAACATCACAAGGATACAAGTTTCTATGTTTGCTCCTGATATGAATCCTGAAGCATCAAAGTTGATTCTGATAAATTTACCCTAGAACAGACAACCAAAACCACAAACTACGTCAAATACAATGACCAACCCACTTAAAATCAAATAATATTATATTAAAGTGTTTATATAGCTCTCTCTTTATGTCTATAAAAAACTCATGAGTAATGCATGAAGGAAACACAATAGAAATCACGACCATGAAGGAGGTTTTATATCTGATATAGATTCATCTGCATTTGCATAAACTTTAACTTGGATTTTCTCTATCAAACTTGGTTCAAGAATTTGGTACAATATGAGAATATACATCATGAGTTTTCTACAGTAAGCTGTTTAATAAACTCGCATATCATGTTTTATCGGGTCTTAGCCCTGGCACATATAAAATATACAGTGGAGTTGGGGTCTTTAGTCATCTTATACTGACTAACAAAAGAATCACAAGCCAAAAAAATGCAAGTAATATTGTTGAGTGTAAGGCAATCTATTCTTATATCTGTTCTATTGCCGTGAATGATCAGAATGCTTAAAAAATTCATTTGTTGAATTTTTATGGAGTATAAAAATATAGGTTATTTGGTGCGCATGTGTGCGGATATTCCATATAATAACACCCCTTTCTGAATGATAAAAACAGGAATCAAAAGCACAGTTTTTAACTTACAAAACGAGAAGAGTTGTCGTTCTTGATAGTCTTTGCATTACCAAAGGCTTCTAGGATGGGGTTGGCAGCTAGAAGCTGTCTCTCTAGTTCAACCTACGATATAAGAAGAATACATGACATAAAGGACAGTGAAGATCATGATGGCAATGATGATGATGACGATGATGGTGATCGTGATAACGATGATGATGACCATGACAAGTCTGCTGAGTGCCCGAGTGAAAATCAAAAACTATTAAGATTTCGGCATTTAAAATGATACATCAGTAGGTGCTGCCTTTGATCTGAAAAGGTTACCCCCCCCCCAAAAAAAAACAAAGTTTAACTGCTACAAATACATAACTTTACTTAAATAGTGAAAGATTATATGTAATACAATTTGCTATCCTCTACAAATGAAATTTTTTATATATTTTGGATGAAATATCAGAGGAAAATAACAGGACTATGGCATTTCTACCCAGGGTATGATGTTTTCCCATTTCAGACGACTAGTTGCAGTGTCATTCTCTTGGGAATCTTTTCTTTGTTCATTGGCTATACATGAAAGAAGGCACATGAATATGAACACGACTCAAATGAAGAATTTTATCCAAAGAATGACACATGGTCTGAAATGGAGAAAGATTAAGATTTAAAGAAGTTTATTGCACTACTTACATGTCCATCTTTCTGCGGAGTTTGATGAAGCTTCGCATAAGAATGCCCAGCAACAGCAGCAAGGTACTGAATAACTTTCTTGGTGTTCTCTGTTTTACCTGCTCCAGACTCTCCCCTGTCAATCAATAATCATTCAATCACTCAGTCTGTCAATCAATCAATCATTCAATCACTCAGTCTGTCAATCAATCAATCAATCAATCACTCAGTCTGTCAAACAATCAATCATTCAATTGAGAATTAAATCAATTGACCCAATCAACCCAATCAATACATTTTTTCAATCAATCTTTCAGTCAAACAATCAATGTGAGTTGGGTTTGTTTGATGTGTTGTTCTCTCCTTAGTATGATTCCCTTGGAGGATCAAGAAAGGTTCATCTTTCACCTGTGGGATACTAGGTTTCAATTCCAATAGAATCAGAACCATATGAAAGTAGAGTTTTTTGGGTGCCTCGCTATTGATTTCAGAGTTTTTCTTTACAAAACCTTACAAGCTAAACTTTAGTTTAATCTGTGAGTTAGCTCTTCCCTGACTTTGAACAGCCAAGAAGTTGAATCTGTGAGTTAACTGTATTCTTACTATTTAACTATAAGCACCTCTTCAAAGGCGTATTCCCTGTATATCTGAGGAGACACCCCCACAATGACAAAGAATAGTTGGGACATTAAAAAAATTCATGCAAAAGCAATACTTACGTGCACAAAATGGACTGATTTTCTCGATCTAAGGATAGAATTTTAAAAAAGGTATAAATAATCATAAATAAACGATGTATTTTACTGAAAAATTATTTAAAAATAAATAAAAACTGTAAAGTTAAAAAATAGCCTGTTTTAAACTGTGAAAATGAATTTAAGACAAAAGAAACAAATGTGTACTAAATTATTTTAATTATAAAATTTCATTGTAAAATTGTATTAAAAAAAAACAACTTTTAATTTAAATTTTAATTTTTAATGATTATCAAATTAAAAATGAAATCTTCAGCTTTTCAGGAGGTAGTCTTTTTCTTTCTATTTCAACATAGATAACTTTGACCTTTACCATAAAGGTGAAAGCCGATACTAAAGCTGAAACAATTTAACATCAACAAATTGCTAGACATACTGAGATGACAAACATTTCTGGTAAATTCCATCCTTATGTGGGCACCAGCTTATACATACAGCCTGTATGGCATTACAAAAGCTCAAAACAATATGCAAAAAGCAGCTAAATAGATCAGAAATGGGATGAAAAACCCACAAGAAATAATGAAAAGGTTTTTCAAAGGAAACCGTTTTTATTAATAGGCGATAGAAGGTACTAGAATGTCGTAGTCACGCTTGCTCAACATGTGTTCTTTTGAAGCAGTTTTTAATGATCCAATAAGAATCCCATGAGAACAGGAAACTCATCTCAAGCCAGGCAACATATGCTTAACTGTAACTGTATAGCTGTATTAGTCAAAAAACCACTAAAGTTCAATTACACAAGAGTTAAGTTTCAAAAGAACAAGCTGGGTGATGCTTCTATGTACTTCATTCTTAAAAAACTTGTTTCAGCTTTTACATTTCTTATTCTTAAACATTGTAAATAACTGTCTTATTTGGAAGTTTGAACTTTTTTCTAAACTTGACGCTACTTTGTCTATTTTTTTATCAATTTAACTTTAGGTCTCATTTCTGTGGATAAAACTTGTAAAATAGCTTTTTTGCTTTGATTGAGCCACTCTTGTAAAATAATTTTGGTCCAAATTTTGAACCTCATTTGAATTTTATATTATCAAATTAACTATGTACATTAAGAATTAATTCTTATAAAAATATGAATAACAAATCAATATTAATAATGACAATAACCAGAAATATCTATAAATAATTTTAGAAATTACATCAATTTTATCTAAAATGTCTGCAAAGAAGAGTAATATTTACAAATGTTCATATCTTTTTATTTATAGAATGCAAAGTAATGTACTTTTTCTCTTGAGAAAAGTTTTTTTTTTAATTATTTTTGGGAACATTTTTAAATATTGTTTCAGAGTTTTGTGATTAATAAACAAAAGATTTTAAATAAAACGTTAAAATAATATGCTTAAGAATCTTTGTGAGTTTTGCATGACACCAAGATGTAATATCATATTCGTACACAAAGGTATTACCATATTTAGGTACAAATAATTCTCTCCTTACAAAAATCTCTGTTTACTATACACTTAAGGTTTGCGTACTAAACTATATATAAGTTTATAGCAAAACTAAAAACATTCTTCTAAGATTATGGCAACAATTAAGCTATAAAAAATAGAGTATATTATCCTCAAAGAAGTAATTCAGAAAACAGATTTGAATTGCATGAATTTAAGACAATGACCATGCTGAAAAATATCACTCGAGGTCTTAAAATTAACACATGAATGGTTGATGACCTCATGACTTTAATATTCAAAATATTTGAAGTAAGAATAGTGATGATTATACGTAAATGGACATAGTAAGAGGACTATTAGCGATGACCATATAAAGAGATATGGATTGCACATGGATGTTATCTATGATCCACTTAGTAATGTAGTTAGAACAATAATACTAGACACTCGCAAGACCAAAGGTTATCCACAGTAAATCGACTGGAACCACCAACTGAAATCATCCAAAACAATCCTTCCTAAATTGGAAAACAGTCTTAACCATGCTAACTTCTTATATATTGTATTTCATTAATTGTATTATTTGTAATAGTGTTCATGGATATATTTCTTTCGCTTCTTTGTTTTAACAGGGCTCTATTTAAACTAATTCTACTAAATGAGTCATCCCTGTATAAATATTGTTAAAATAAATAAATAAACTACATCTATACAGCACAGTTTATTGAATTTGAATTCAAGATAAATGAAGGTTTTTTTTGAAACAAGCCAATTCCTTATAATTTTTTCATAATTTTAGATATTTGCTCTAAAAATAGAACAACACATATATTGAGATTCAACTATTTATATACAAGATAAAGATATCTTATCTATAAAAGGGCTTAAAATTGAAACCCAAGTTAATATTTTATTATTATAGCCATAAGTTGACCTTAAATGTTTTTTTTTTGTCTAAAAAATGTATTGCCAGCCCATAAAATTTTTCAACTTGACAGACATACATCTTGCACACACCATGATATTACCGACACTTTGCTAATTTGGACAGGAGCGAAAATAGAGAAGAAAAAATAGACAAGGAAGACAAAGAGATGACCGTAACAAATTATTCCCACTACGGACATGAAGCAAAGGTCATGATGATGCCATGATATCTGTGCTAATAATAGTCGACTGTTTAGTATATCCTTCTATTTTTAGAACATATAAATATTTTAAATTATCATCTTAAGGAGTTATCTTTGAAAATTTTCATAAATAACATACTTTATTAGGAAATAATGTTTCAAAAAAAGCCTTTTATTTATCTTGACATTAATTCTGATAATATGTACCAGGTTTCCAATAGTCCCCTTCGCAATTCCCTGCACCATCTCGAATGGTAGCTAAACCTTTGCATCGAAGTGAGACGAATGGTGAGGTTGCAATGGTAGAGACAATCTGAATAATTTTTGCTCTGCCAATAGGCCTGCTTATCTGTGTGCTGGAGGATAGAAAAAACATCTTCCCCCTCTCTGATAACAATTTCAAAAGGAACAACTTCATATCCCCCCCCTCCCCCACCCATTTCACTCCACAATCTTTCACTAGAAGATAAACTTCATATCATTGTGTAACAGTGTAATATACTCTACTTATCTTTATATGTCTAGCATAAATTCACATTCATTTAACAAAGTATCATATTAAACATATTTGCTTTAACACTTTTATCGTGCTCCGCAGCCCATGAAAACAACATATATTTTAACTTTCCATCACAGATATTTATTGCAAAATAAAATTGAGAGAAAAAAAAGATTAAAAGTTCTTAATAGAATCATTCTTGTGACTTATATTCTGTAGACTACATAAATACTAGAACTACGGTATTACAAAATACATAAGCAGCTGCCCTATAAAGTTTATTCTGCTGTCTCATTTAAATAAGTGCTTGGTCCTTCTTTTCTAAGTCTCTGGGCTTTTTAATTAAACCTATTTGATTTTTAAATTCTCCCTGGGAGAGAGACCTGATCAAACATGGTTTATTAATATTGACTGAGATAAGTTATGATTAAACAAAGACTATACAATTTCAATATCAAGTCCTAACAATACTGAATACAGCTCAGTATATAGAATCAAAATTGATATAGAATTTGAGTTCTGGGGATTAAACCCTAAAAAACCCTAGATTTTATATAGAAATGGTTTTTTAAAGATTTGTTTAGGAAATGAATCTGATCAAAAAATATTTCAAAAAAACCAATTTTGACAAATCTAAAAAATTCATATTAAAAGTTATTCTTAATTTTGATATTATTTGTTAATAATATAGATAAATTTGTATCACCACAGGTATCTGGAGTTAGACTAAATAAGACACTGTTAACATTAAAACTACACCTATGAATTACAAATATGGCTAATAATCTACAGGAACTTATGAAAAATTGAAGCCAAAAATCATCCTGGATAATTATTTCCATATTCTCTCCATAATTTGTTTTTATAGTTATAAGACACTCTAATTTCTTGTACATGGTATTTGGTTGCAATTTTATCTTTCTGTACGAGTAAATGCAAAACGATAGACTCTTATTAATATATTGAATTTTTATAACAATGAAGAAGTAAAATACCTGATTTTTTATTAGCTAGTCTTTCGTACTATCAAAAAAATTGTATGATTAGGATCTACTGTAGTAGTCATATTTTATGGCTGTGCAGAGAGAGCAAACTGGCTGACGGCACTCTACCAGAAATCCTAATATTCCTAAGACTGTAGCATAACTTTATGACCCCTGTAACTAATTGATGACATGTGGGGTGATCCCAGATGCCTGAAATTACTTCAAGCACAGACGATACTTCCATGGACAAGTGTTATCTTTTAGTAAACCATAAACAATTCCTTCAACAGTATTGCTTCTTGGAAATTCAGGAATTGCTTTTTTGAAGAGTTTCAAATTTGCTTGTTTATAGGTGATTATATTATTTCATACTAAAAATTGGTGGAAAGGATTAATCATACTTACTGTACTACTGATAGCAAAAAGTCTAGATCATAAGTGAACTGATTTGAACAAAAAAAAACAGAATAATGTGATTGTGTCAGGCAATACTTCCATGTTTAATGCTTCAGCTCACAGAATATTTTATAACTACATTACAGTCTAGTTCTCCAAGAGTGAAAATCTTAACAGATGGGATCAAACTAGAGCAATCTTTACGCGAAATGAATAATTATAGTACATATATGTTGTATAAACAGTGGTTATTAGGAAAACACTCCAGCTAATCATAACAATTTATGCTCAAGCTGGCTGTACATTTGAATAATGATTGACAAAATCACAGAGGGACGGAATTAGGATTTGTCGGCATAGTATGAGCTGTGTGTATTCAATGACCTTTAGTGTTGATGGAAAAAATACCAAGACTTTCTGTGATAATCACGATACAAAGTAAGCTCCCCAGAGCAAAGAAAACAATATTTATCTACAAAGGGGTGGGTGCAGCATTTAGATTCAACACAAAAAAATTGTTTGAGAAACCATTGTTAAAGCCATAGTAAAAACATTTGGAGGTCTAGGTCTTAATTGCCTAGAATAATATTATAGATCGGTTTGTGATGGGTAATGGTTAGACACACGATATATATTTATGCAAAATGACTCATAATTGTAATACCTATCCACTGCAAGACGTCACTAAGCGATCCTAAATCTTGAAGTGCTTAAAAAGCATTGATCACGAAATCAAGAGACAAGAATGCTGTGAACAATACTAAATCGAGGTCTTCAAGGGTTTCCTCACAGATCACTGCACAGAAATGCGACCGTTTCGTGCAGGCACCATATTAATTACCATAGTAAATATATTCGCCCTTCCTTTGTAATATGCCAAAAAAACACTACCTTAAAACCTAAAACAGTGATTTTAGTAGAGCCACTAGGAAATAAACCCAGCATCTATGGCTCAGTTGATTTTCATAGCAATCGGAGTAGTAGAAAAAGTTTTTAAAAAGGTTAGAATCATACCTTGCAACATGCTCCTGTAAGCTGTATCAGTAATGGCGTAGATATGTGGTGGTACTTCGTGTCTTTTCTTTCCGCGGTACATATCAACTACCTTGTCTGTATAAATCGGTAAACGCTTGTAGGGATTCACCACCACACAGAACAGCCCTGAATAGGTCTATCATAATAAAAAAAGTTATAAAAAAGGGTCATAATTGGTTCAAAATCAGCTGGTTTTACTACAAAGATAAGTCAATCGCGAGTAAAAATCATCCACAAACTTCCGGTGATTTTAGACCCAACATTTCAAAGTTCTGCAATCTTTTCCGGGTAGACATGACTCAGATATTACCTGGTGAAGAATAAAGACTATATTCTTTACTTACATAGATCAAGCCACTGTAATAACGATCTTTAAGGTTGTGTAAGACGCTGGCTTCGTTCAAACAGGTCAGATCAGCCATGTCTTCAACTTTTTCGAACTTGGGTGGGTTCATCCTCTGAATGTCATCTTTATTCACATTTCTTCTCTTCCCTCCATCTAACGCCACAACATACTCTTCCCCTTTCTCCTCCTTAATACTAGCAGGTAAAAATCCCTCTTTGTCGTCGGGAATCCACACAAGTTTTTTCGAACTCCATTCTGCAAGAGCTACAGGATCCGAGATGGCCGCACGGTCAACGACCAAGTATTTCATTTCGTTCTCCATGGCTTTTTAGACGCGTTTAAACGCGGTTTGACCCACCAACACGAAAATCAAGTCCTTGTAGTTTTAATTTGTGTTGATAAGGGCTTCTTGGAGGGTTGTTTTTAGGAGAAAATTGGTAAGAATCCAAGCTTGTTTGGTAGGAAAGCCCTAGTGCCGACAAGTCCTTGGCAAAGAGCTAGCTTAGCAGCCTCACCCCGGCGAACCCGTTACGTCACTCTTTCTTGGTATGTATACCTCGAATACAACGCCCTTTCCTATTGGTTAACCTTGTTAAACCTCCTAAGAACAGCTCGTGTGATTTGTTGATATTTAGTATGGTATGAAAAGCTTGTTTCGGCGGCGTTTCCGCTGATAGAGATGGATGCTTTCAGTATGATGTACTTTTGGCTAAGGAAAAGGAAACTAAAGAAAAGATTACATAATTGAATGAGTTGGTCGTGAATAATTCAGCCTATTCTTTAACTGTTCAGTTGGAAAGCTGCTTCACGTGACCATAAGAAATTAAAATACTACAATTACTTTTGTGTCTGAAAGACAACCTTTTTGGGGTTCTTGGGGGAAAAAAAGTTTTAAAAATTATTATTTTGAAATTTATGAACCAAAGCTTTTTGATATTTAGTTTTCATCTAACCATATATTTATTTTCTCATTGTTAGCTCCAAGAGCCATAACGGCTCCTCTAGGGAGATCAGAGTTTAATTAGTTACAGAGTTAATAAAATTTTGTGCCAGCTACTTATTTCCTCCTATCTACCTTTGTCCTCTTATTTTTCTTCTCCTTCATCTTCCAATTGGTTCTTCGGCTTTTCTTCTTCTGCTTCAGTTCTTTTCGCCATTGAGATCATAAACTATTTCTTTCTTTGCCTTTCTTTCTTAGAGAATAATTCCACTATTATATGAGCCATTATGCAAACAAAATAATCTTGCTAAGTGGCCACGTTGGACACGCCCTTATTCGACTCCTCAAAATCATAAGCATCTCCGCTGACAGAATCGAAAAACACTTTGACTCGTATTTTCATATCATATGTTTTCAGATTAATTTTAACAATATGAACGAATTTTTCAGTTGCTGACAGGGCAAATGTTCTCGTTAATCTCAATGAGCGATAATCATATTATAAGTTAATTTGATTCGATGATTGATAAAGCATTTTTCTCAGGCGTAATCTAGTCATTGACATGATAGACGTTAGAGAGACTTTTATCAATGACATCATACAGTGTGACAAATTGGATGGGAAATCGTTTGAAGATGTTTCTTTAAAAGTTTCTTTATAGAACATTCCTATTAGCAAGACGAAATGAGTGTTAAATTCAACAGTAACTAAAAGCTGAACAATATCGACACAATATAAAAGGAGGGTGACACAATTAACCCAGAGAGTTATCTAACACGTGGCCCTCATAGATCTTTTTACTTAAAAAAACTAAAAAAGATTCCTTCCAGACAGATTGGAAACATGCACATTTTTGCGGGATTGTTCATTGTACTTCGGTATTTTTCACATTTACGTAAGGATATATGAAGCCTTTTTCGGGCAAGGGAACGGAAGGTCACGCAAATCATGTTATACAACTTGCGTCATTTCCTGTTTCTCTGTATCTACGATCTCTACGATATTCTAAACCCGTAATAGGCCTGAAGCGAGATGACGTTTTACAGCCGCTCTAAACCATAATCCTTTTCACACCGCTTTTGTTCTTTAACTATGACTATTAATCCTGCATTCCCTAAGGAATCAATAATTTTAATATGAAAGAATTTTAAAAACTATATGGCATAGAGTCGGGGCTCTAAAGTCATCAGGCCTTTTTAACACATTCCTCCCTCTGTCTGGATGAACGGTCCTCAGATCCCCTCCCTCCCCACTCCTGGGTTAATGTAAATTACCACATGATAACGAGGCTAATAACACAGTGTCCCAGCCTTTGATGGCGGAAAAACAGAAAGAAAAGTTGGAATGAAAAAATGATTACAAGATGACAAGTAAAAGACATTCTTTACATGTAAGTATTTATATCGATATCAATTCGTATTCTAGGTCTGGGTTTAATGGTTATTTGTGATTGTATGATAACGATTTTGGGCGATTACTTGTCAACCTTTGATGTGGATACTTTGATCATGGTTGAAACTTTCATAGAAACTTTGGTTTAAAGGATGGACAATTTTTGTTATTTTTTTATATCAGGCTTAAAAGCGTTAGTCAATGTACAGTTATATTAGCAATAATGCTATTTCCTAGTTACCTCTGAGCTCAGATCTGCAATCGTTTGTATCAATTTGAAGACAATATTATTCGTATCTTCATATCGAGAAGTCCTCTTTCTCACTACTAAAATTATCTAAGATCATTTTGGTTGTGTTAAGATATACTTTTTGTTCCTAAGATAACCATACTACCATACTATGTTAGTACTAAACGCATACAGTTGCAGGTTTTGAGGCTGTCATTGTCAAGAAATAATGCCCTGTTAGGAGTAAATTCTGACAAGCACTTTGCCTTGACAAGAGCCACAAACTCTGCTCTGATAAATCACTGACAACAAGGCTCTGTTAGGAGTACAATTCCCACAAGGAACATGAAAACATTCCAGAAATGCAACAAATTCAGAGGAGAGGAATTGAGTGTCCCCTAATATGCCTTCTGAGATGTTCTTAAATCTTCTTCCATACACTTTATCTCCTGTCTTTCCTTCCAGTCCCAGAGTCCAACAGAAACATGGACAGATGCGTTATCAGGTGTGCAAGGCATCTGGTGTTGGTTTTTTAACCAATCAGAGGTACCGCGAAGATGGAGGAAGAAGAGAAGAACATGAGTTTGAAGACAGAAGCTTTCATTTTAATGTCGATGGGACATGTTTGTATGGAGTGTTTGATGGACATGATGGACCAAGAGCTGCAGATTTTGCTGTTCAAAGGCTTCCTGCTGAACTGTTGCTTGGGCAACTGACAGGTAATGGCACAGCCAATAAGGAGTTGGCAATCATCATGGTTTGCCGTGTGTCATAATTAAAGAGTCTTAGTAAAATACAATGCATTGGGCACTGGAAACAATAAAAAGCTAAGCAAAGCATAATTTTTCTTTGCCAGGGCAAAATGGTGGTTTTTCAGGTAAAGTTTAGGAATCCAGTTCCATCCGTACTGTTATTCCTGCTAGATGTGTTTTGACCATATGATATAATGGTACATAGTCACTTAAAGCTTTCCGCGAGACCGTTACATATGCACACTTTTTGGTGAGCCTACACAGCACTGAAATTTAAAAATATGATTCCCTTATGTTTTTCAGATGACATGTCTGATGAACAAGTCCAAGTTCTTCTTCGACAAGCTTTTATTTCTGTAGAAAAAGGATTCTTTCAATCCATTGATGATGCTCTTGCTGAAAAAACTGAATTACAGTTGCAAATTCCAGAAGTAAGTGATTTGCAGTATACACTTTTAATTTTAAAATTTGTTAGAATAAACCTAAGCCCTGTTTCATGACAGACATGTGCATGTCTGGGCGGAAAGCAAGAAGCAAAGTATGATATATAGACCAAGCAAATGGAGGTCTTCATGGTCTGTAATAGACCTAATCGGCTAACATGTTGCTATGTACGTTTCAACGCAATTCAAACCACATGGGAATAAGTATCATTGTTCGTTATATTTTGGTTTCACAGTTGAATTCGTAGTGACAAACACTTCTTTTTCCAGAAGGTTTGAATTGGGTGGTAATAGTACATAGCAAATGGTTAGCCGATTAGGTCTATTTGTTTTACAAAAAAAAATTATCAATTATTTTTTTTGGATCAAGTATCATAAAAGTATTTGTGAATTCTGATTGGCTGCATGAGTGGGTTGTATTTTCTATTTCTGCCCATGGTCCAGTATCCTGATGTAGCACTTAAACAACCCCTCTTTAAAAGACACTACTTATGAAATTAATCTAATAAATAAAATACCAATTGGATAAGAATTTTTTATTGATATATTCATTTTATCTTTATGTCATTTATTTATTTTGCAGAAACATTAGAAACACCGACGCAGCTCACACTAGTTTTAGCTAGTTATATCTTTTTATTTTGCAGGGTGTAAGCTCCTACGAAGCATTACAAAAATACCCTGAACAAGTAGAACGCATACAAGAACTAACTGACAAAATTAATGGGGGAACTACGGCAGTAATAGCCTTGATCTTTAAGAAC